>JAYEVE010000534.1:0-559694 GCA_036346375.1 Guadua angustifolia | reverse complement strand
AATAATTGCATTTAGGCGTGATATTTTACGAGCTGCACAATAATTGCATTTATACGTGATATTTTATGAGTCTCTTGAAAAGGTCTAAATGTTTCTAAATTCTACGATAACGGTTCAATTTTCATTTTAAGTTTGTGATTGCACTATACATGATTATTAACTCATTTTTTTGGCATTAGTAGGGGACATCCCTAAGAGTGTTTTAAAGTTGATTCCATGATATTTGGCTTTTATCCGAAATATTTTCTATATAAGTGATCATTAAGGCTTAACATAGACTTAATTCATATTTGCATGAACATAAGGTACTTTTTACATAACCAACAAGGGTATTATTTTTTACGATCCTAGGATTTAGTTTTATTAAATTTAAAGTTCGTTTGTACAAGTTATAACTATTCGAAATATACAAGTATCGAAATTTCGATTATTGAACATATGTTGCAACTTATGGCAAAATCTAAATACTTTTACATATTTGGGATCCTTGTGACATCTGGAGTGTAACAAAGCTTGTTTTACCTAGATCTGGGTTCATTTAATCCATATTCTAACTATTTGATTTTCTATGCAAAAGAGGTTTTTTATATTCACTCTTTGATTCGAACTGAGTTCAATTCTAAATGTTTTTGCAAAAATGAAACATCCATGACCACATGAACATGGGATAGTTATTTCATGATTTAAAGAGTTATGTTTTGTATACTTTTTAATAGAGATCATATTAAGATTTTATATAAGTTTAATTCAAGTGATTTAAAATGAGTTTTAAAATTAAATAGTTTTGCACAAATTAGTTTGTCATGGTCTCAAGATCATTTATAGATTTATTTCATACTTTCAGGAGTTGTATTCTTCATATGTGCATCAGTGTCCATAATAAGGTTTATGCTAATTAATCTCAGAATAACTTAATCTGACATTCAAAATTTAACATTTTTACATACTTTAATAGATTATGACTTTATATAAATTTAGAAATTTATTTTACTAGAATTGGATCAAAAATTTAAAATATATTAATGTTTGAAGTATAGTCTGATTGAATATTCTCTGGAAAATGGAATTTACGTTTTCTATACCTGGAAGCGTATTCACTGTTCTGCTTGTTTGGGCTTTGCTCTAACTGACGCTGAGGCCCCACTGTCAGCCGCACAAAACAGAGAGGAACACAGGGCAATGTCGCCGGCGGTGATGGAAGGCGAAGCTGACCGGAGGGCGGGCGGTGAAGCAGGAGGGGACTGGGAGGAACCCGAGACAATCCTCGTCTGTGAAAATGGCGCGCAACAACGGGCTGCCACCGGAGGCCAGGCGGCGGAAATGGTGGGGCTCGACGAGGGAGGAGACCGGCTGGTGCTTGAGCTTGGGGAGGTGCAAGGTTAGCATCTGGAGGTCCGGATAAACTCATTTTGCACTTTTATGAGACAGATCTTGGCCGTGGTGGCCTGCCACCGTGCGCCGGCTTTGGGGAAGAAGCCTCCACTGTGGCAGCGAGTTTTGGGTGATGAAGACTATGAATGAGGTGTGGGATGAGTTTCTTAGATGCTCAAGGTGCTATTCCGTGGAGGAATTGGAGAATGAACTACTGACGCGGCTTAATTTTGCTTTCCCCCTCTCGGGTGAAGCTCGCAGAGATGGCAAAGTTTGGTTGGCTTCAATGGTGATCAAGGTGTTTTTAGGGCAGCAAGGGATGGGGTAGAGTTTGGGCACGACAGAAGTAGGGCTGCTGTGTAGAGCTAAGTGAAGTTTTGGCTTGTTTTATAGAAGAGCAAGATCTGTGTGAGCAGGGCCCGAACTGATTCGAACATTGCGGCGGCACTGATTTTGAATCTTAGACGGCGCGGTATGGCGCGAGAGGCCTCAGGCCTGGGCGTGCTCGGTGAAGGAGAGAAGAAGAAAGGAAAGGGAGGAGGGAGAAAGAGGCTGCCAAGTGGGGCTGGGGACCACCTTGCAGGAACTGGGAATAAGTGAGGCTCGGCTGCACCTGGCATTTGGGGCTGAAACAGGAAAAACGGGTCCACTATTCATAGAAAGAACGAAGAGATAAGGTGAAGGACACGTTCTGGTCAGCTCACATTTTGCTTTGTTTTGTTTCATGAATTTGTTGGGGTTTGGATTAAAACTGGGCGCGCGACCATACTGACTTGGAATTAATTAATGTGGAGCAGCAGGTAAACAAGATGGCAAACGCGAGCGCCTTGTTTCACCGCCTGAACCATGTGCTGGAGAGTAGGCGGGTGTCTGAGATCCGCATCGAGGCACTGACGGCGCTGACTGCTGCTGTCTTGTGCTTCCTCATCATCTTCAGGTCGTGGCGACGGTGGTGCACACACTGGTTCATCCAGAAAGGCCTGATGGTTGCATACTTCATGTCCTTAATTCCCCTTGGCGACGTACACCATCGGCTTAATGCAGTCGACCGCGCTAAAGGTTGAAGTGTACCCCATCTAGGCTGTCTGCTTCCTCATCATCTTTGGTTGCAGCAACTCCACGGCTTACAGCGTCGACGACCACAAACAGGTCTTTAGGCACGTTTCTCAGTACATTATGTACGTGGTATATGTGGCGCTGATCCTGTACAGCGTCACCGATGGCGTTAGCTTCATCGTGGTCTGCGTGATGCTTGTCATCACTCTAGTCAAGGTTGATCAGAGGAGAATGGCATTCTTGGCGGTGACCCTTCTCGGGTAGGACCAGAGTGATTGCTGATTACATGGAGTCGGAGCATGAAACAAGCAGCGGTGAGCTGGCGCCTTACAATCCTGAGAGCATGACTGGCTACTGCTACTTGGTCAGGATGGAGGCCAAGAGCCTCGCGGTATTCGATCTGGAAGCTCCCCGCTACGCATCATCACTAAAAGATTTTGAGGTGGTCAACATAGACATGATATGCATGGCAGGAGGGCGGCGGTGACGACGGGCCTATTGGCCGTAATAAATTGTACTAATAGCCTTTCACTCCATCACCTTTCAATCTTTAGCGGACGTCTTTTCCGATTTATCCTTTTCAAGAGTAGTGATTAACTGTTACTAGACAAGAACATTCTTCACCACACATTGCCATACACTGAAATTTCCTTCGTCGTTAATTTTCTCTACTTGATTCCGCATCATCGACATCGTTCTTGATTTTATACCACCTAACTGTTTACCGACATTCTCTCAAAGCTGATTAATTCGGCCTTGGCTCCGATACAACTTGTTACACTTTGATACCTTTTTTTATGTTCGACAACCTCTGGATCAGATCAGAGTTTTATTAGATACGGCACGAGCGTGCATTATCTCAAGAACAGAGAAGATGAATTTTGTAAAGAGAACCAAAATAACAACGTTGAAGCAACCACAACGAAAGAGAAAAGATTTGGCAAAGCCGACCATAAATTTTTTTAAGCACAACCTCAAAAGAGCATATGAGATTGTTGCTCTTTCTTAACCTCTTAAACCTTTTAAGACTTTTAGATCCTTGCTCTATACAAGATTTTAGTGCTCAAGGGTAATCTAGCCTCTAATCATCTGTGCACCTCTAGTCGGACGCTGCTTGCTACTTCCGAGCCCTTTGGTGGCTGTCCTCCCGATCCAAGATGCTGAGAGAGCATCACCAGTCCTCTGCATTGTTTGGACGAAGTTTCCTGAAGGCTTGAACCAGAGAGACGCCCGTGTCCGATCAACAATGTTTTGGCTAATTGGACTCCTCCGATCGGAAGTAATAGATTGGACTTGAACTCAATCAAAACCGGATTGAATCTATTTCTTGAGTTTCATTGACTTCGGCTTCAGAGCAGCTCCAGATCAGTTTTTTCGGCTCGGCTCCAACTCTAGTGTCTTCTCAGTTTCTTGGTAGAGCCGGCTCTTAAGGTCAAAAGTGCTATTCACATCCGAGAATCTACTGTATATGTTTAGATCTGTAATTTTTTTCTCCACCATATCATCCACTAATTTGACATTAAGAAGTTCGATGGCAAGATCAATTTATCTATATGGCAGATTTATATGAGAGTTGTCTTCAATTTGTGAGTGTGAGGAAAAATTGTTTTTTACCTCGGTGACTGTCCTAGTGCTAAAAAGTGGGATTTCTTTCCAATGCAATCATTGGCAGATTCATGGCATTTTATTCGACGTTTCATCATCAATTTTCTTTGATGTTTCATCGTCGTTTTGGAGATTAAAAATAGTCAGTTGAGGAGACAATTGCATTTGGTGTTTCATCATGTTCATTGGAATTTGGTGTTTCATTACCATTATCTTGGTGTTTTATTTACCGTTTGGATGCGTTGACCATTATGGAAGTTTTGGCAATGTTCATTTGGAATTCAACGACACCTTGATGGTAGTATTATATTCTTCAGAGTTTTCCTAGTGAAGGTTTTGCTCTAATGTCACTTTCAGATGAAGGTTTGAAGTGCAAGAAGGAGTTGTTTCTGCGTAGATACTACAACGTTCTTTTTGTTGTTTTTGCTAGATATGAGAGTCTACTATAATTTATACTTCATTGATGGCACGAGAGTTTCCTTTATATTGACATTTTGAGTAGTTTCAACCGTATTATGGATTTTCAGTAGATAATTTGCTGAATTTTATGTTTTAGATGGAGCATTCCAAAAGTCCATATTATGAGTTCTTCTTTATCTGCCCAACACCACAGGTGATGTCTTGGTTTATGCCATTTGTTGATTGAGTATTTATTTCAGAAGGTCAGTTACACAGGCTCAGACTTTACTGGGGCTATGAATTGTTGAAGACACAGATTCTTTGTCTGCTTTGTTATATCTGTGTGTTTGAATTGACTATTCTAGTCTCTCTCAATCTACTGGTGGTTTGCTTAATCTTTCTTCGTGAGAAACGTTTGGATAAGACTGTTCCAGTCTTTCATACGCATTGGTGGTTTTTGCACTACAAGTGTTTGGCTTGACTGTTCCAGTCTTCCTCGTTCAGTAGTCCTTTGGACTTTTAATGCACTTGTATTCTTTGTGCTTAATTACCTTTCAGGGTTTTCTGGAAATTAATTACCTTTCAGGGTTTTCCGGAAACAACTTCGTTATAGATTTTGAGTTAAGGGGAGGTTTGTTGGAGATAACTCAATATCTCTAACTGCTATATCTTTTGATTCTATCCATAGTTTGTTAGGAGTCAAATCTTCTACAACTAGGACTCTTTGGCTATATAAGCCAACCCTCTGTACATGTAATCTTGGAAGTGATATAGTGTATTATTTTCCGTGGTTTTTTTCCGTAAAGATTTTTCCACGTTAAATCTGTCTCCAATATTATACCGTGTTACTATCCCTAACATAGCAATTGCACATATGTTCATATCACGGCTGAATAAAGCTTTTCTGCATTGGAGGTTTCTTGTCTGCTTCAAGAGACTAGAAGGAAAGCGATGCTCAAGTACTGCGAATGGCGCGCATCTCGATCGACCTCCTGCCCCAAAGGCTTAAATCGAAGGATGCGACTAAAGACGCTGAATGCATGGTTTAGCTCGGCGCATCTGAGCTGCCCGTTGGCTCAACAACGGGTTAATTAGCTCGGACTCAACCAGTCGGTGGGGGCCTGCTGCCAGTAAGAATGCCCTCATTTTCTTTTTCCTTTTCCTATTTCTTCTTTCCGGCTGAAGCCTCATTCATTGTTCACTGATTGGAAGCCGCCAGTCACACGCTTCCTTAATTAATCCCTTGCTTGCCAAACATTCCGCGCGAGACAGGATCGGAAACCGTACGTTCGGCAACGTACGTATATTACTAGATAAGTCATTTCATATCTTTAATTTTCTCTTTTTGCACATGGCCGGCCAGGGTGATTTGGATCTGAATTCCCTGTAGACTGCTGCTGCAACCAAGTAAAGATGGGCTAGCGCCATGTACCCGGCCAATATTTCTGCTTGCAGTTGGTCTACGTGAGCCATTTGCAGCTAGCATACATCTCTCTCTCTCAAAATCGGCGAGCGCTCTCGAGCTCTCAGGAAGGAGAGGGACAGCAGCGATCGAGCTTCTTTTCTCAGTTCACCCTTGCATGCAAATGGGTGGACATACGGTATATGTCTCTCTCTTCCAGTCATGCATGCATGATGAAGGAAATTAAATGTTCTACCTACCTTTTCTTTTCTCTGTGTGTGTTTGATAATGGTGTACGTGCAGGAAATTAACACTATAATAATGGCATTGATCGGTCTATAGATCTACAACGCTGTTCTTGTGGATTATATAACTACTTGAAGTGGATTATGCCCGTGGCGTGATAAATGGGTGACCACTCTTTGTGAAACGAGTAGCTAGTAGCTGGTACCATAACTTCAAGTGTATGGTAGAGCTCTTGTCTTTGGTTTCAAAAGCAACATATATATATATATATATATATATATATATATATATATATATATATATATATATATATATATATAACTTGAAGTGATGTTGAAACCTGCTGGCCACTAGCAAGATCACGAAGTAATTAACCTAGGGTCGTTCACCAGTCATATGTAGTCATCACTAGTTTTTCAGACAATTTAGTTGCCACTTTTAACTTATCAAGACTAGTTCCATAGTTATTTTGTAAGTTGTATGGAAATCAAATTGTTAATTTTTTATTCCGAATTTAGTTGATTTGGTTTGTACTGGATATGGAATCTTTTTTTCTAACATGAGCTGTTATAGCTCGGGTCTACCGTATAGATTGTTAGATCATTTTAGTTAACACGGGAGCTTCCTCATAGAAATTAGTTAGTGTAGGTTTGCAGATTTTAATATTGTTGGAATTTAATATTCGCATATATACAGATCAAATCTCTAATCATCCTTTAATTTGCATTTTATTGGATTATACTTGGCGTGAATTTTTTCAGTTTAGGATGAAACTAGTATAAAAATCATATTTATAATTTAATTTAATTATTATTAAAATTTTAATTTTTAGGATTTAATGTGGAATTCATATGGGAATCAAATCACTATTTTCCTTTATTTTTATTTTGAACTCTAGTTAATTTGGATTGAATATCACATGGACTCTTTCTTTTAATTTTTAAATTTTCATTTAATTATTATTACCCTAATTTTGGTTATCTATGATGTTACTTTGTAAGTTGTATGGAAATTACTATTTTTATTTATTTAAGTTCCAAATTTTAGATTGTTTGGATTGAACTTGACATGGACTCTCGTTTAGTTTGTTAAAATTTATTTAATTATTATTCGGATTTTATTTATTTATGAATATTATTTTAGAAGCCGTATGGGAATCAAATTACTAATTTTTCTTTATTTCTTATTCTAAATTTTAGTTAATTTGGATTGTACTTTACATGGACTCTCTTTTAATTTGTTTATTTTATTTTATTATTATTAAAAATTTTAGTTATTATGAATATTATTGTTTGGCCATGCTTGCTGCTATTTCACTGATTCCACCTAGCTCTACCACCTGCCCACGCATCTTATTCTCACTGCTGGCATAGCAGTTGCCTCGCACATCCTCGATCAAGTCCACTCTTAACCGCTCTAATCATGTCCCGGTCACCATACCCGGCTCCTGTACATTCCACTTGGCCCGATGCTTGTCATTGGCAGGCCATATCACCAAGCTCGTCTTAAAAAAAACCTACAGTAATCCTAACAAATAAAAAATAACAACTCACTCATTAATCGATGGAAAGAGATAGGATCTACACCATTTATTTTGATGGACCAGATTATAAAGGAACATATATATATATATATATATATATATATATATATATATATATATATATATATATATATATATATATATATATATATCATGAGCCTGATTTCCATAGGGTTGTGATATTCCTTGCAACTGCCAGGGATTCATTTGTGGATAGAAACATTATCATACCTGCTTACGTTTGAGTCAGTGGCAATTGTGTTCTTTAATTTCTTGGCACATGACCCACCACATATCTCGACCTTGGCCAACATTTCCAAAAAAATCACCCTCAATGTATATCATACAATGATAAACATCGGGGAAAAGTTTTTGCGTGCCACCGCAAATTGCACAATTTGCACAAGTCTCGGGTATGCCTTCTCTTGTGTTGTTGACATGTGGGGCACAAATCCATATGTTAGTGAGACGAGGGATGTCATATCTAAGATCGTGAAAATTTGCAATAGCAAACAAGAAATTGCCCCTAAACATAAATTCTGCCGCACCAACTCGTGATGGCAGGCAGCCCACAATTAATGTATCAGATATTATTGTTGTTCATGTCCACTGCTATGCCAGTATAAAGTATGATATATTAGCTCAAAATTTATTAAGGAAAAAACCAGATCAGATTATTATCCACGATGGCTTGAAAAAATTGTAATTAAGGGCATTAACTACTTAACAGATACTGTATATTCAACATTAATTGCTAACGCAAATATTGGCAAATAAATAATGCAGAAATACCCGTATACAATATACCAAATTAATTTGGACAGCAATATGATCAAGGAGACAAGAATCATGACTTGGATGTCGTACACCGACACCACTGACCGATCAATCAAATAACTGTGCTAAGAGCATCTCCAATAGTCAAGCCTTAAAATAGAGTCCTATATCTCAAAATAGGGCCTAAACTAAAAAAATTAGGACCCAAGATAGCTATTGACTCCAGCAATTAGACCCTAAATCTCCAATCCTTCATTCATCCTGCGTCTTCACGACGAGAGGACTCCTCAATCGATGGTTCCGTCGGACCAAACAATGGAGCCGAGCGTGTAGTTCGCGCGCGTGGCGTCCTTACCGCTTACACGAACTCCTTCTCTTACGCTCCGAACGCCAGGCGTCCGTGGGTCACCACACTGCCGCCTCGGGTTCCCAGACGGCGGCGTGTACGTGCGCAGCGACATTCTTGACCTGCGCCCGCGTCGTCGTGCCGGGCCGGCCAGGAAGTCATACACGGTGATGGAAGGGTAGTTGAGGTCTGGATCTTTGAGGGGGGCACCGGCACCGCGCCTCATTGAAAAGCTCCATCGATGGGGCGAGAGGGCGTTGCTAAATATAGCAACAGGCTCCGAGTCCTAAACCTATTTTGATAATTTTTCTCAAAATACAATCTCTGTTGGAGTGCTTTTTTTCCATCAAAACCCTATAATTACAATTAGTAGCCTATTTAGGGCTCCTTTTGGAGATGCTATAAGGAAGTACAAATATTTGTCTGCGATTATGTCTTGTATGTTTTGTTTCATGAGTTTGTTGGGGTCTGGGTCATTGTTTGGGTTCAAACTGGGCGCGCGACCACACTGACTTGGAATTAATTAATGTGAAGCAGCAGGTAAACAAGATGGCGGCAAACGCGAGCGCCTTGTTTCACCGCCTGAACCATGTGCTGGAGAGTACGCGGGTGTCTGTGATCCGCATCGAGGCACTGACGGCGCTGACTGCTGCTGTCTTGTGCTTCCTCATCATCTTCGGGTCGTGGCGCCGGTGGTGCACACACCGGCTCATCCAGAAAGGCCTGATGGTTGCGTACTTCATGTCCTTCTCCTTGGCGACCTACACCATCGGCTTAATGCAGTCGGCCGCGCTGAAGGTTGAAGTGTACCCCATCTGGGCTGTCTGCTTCCTCTTCGTCTTTGGTTGCAGCAACTCCATCACGGCTTACAGCGTCGACGACCACAAACAGGTCTTGTGGCAGGTGTCTCAGTACATTATCTACGTGGTATATGTGGTGCTGATCCTGTACAGCGTCGCCGATGTCGTTAGCTTCATCGTGGTCTTTGTGATGCTTGTCATCACTCTAGTTAAGGTTTATCAAAGGATGGTAGCATCCATGGTGGTGGCTTCCTTGCGGCCTAGGACCAGAGTGATTGCCGATTACATGGACTCGGAGCACGAAACAAGCGGCGGTGAGCTGGCGCCTTACGATCCTGTCAGCATGACTGGCTACCGCTACTTGGTCAGGCTAAAGGCCAAGGACCACGAGGTATTCAACCTGGAAGCTCCCCGCTATGCATCATCACTAAAGGATTTTGAGTTCATCACAATAGACAACATATGGCGGGAGGGCGGCGGCGACGACGGGCCTATTGATCGTGATTGCAAGGATGTCTGCCTCTCCTACGCTCTATTTCTCTTATTGACAAGGCGCTTGTTTGGGTACAGCTGTGGTGAATCCAAACAGCAGAAGACGCACGATCTTGTCTTCGAAGGCCTGCTGCGGGACAAGGACGGCCAGATGGGATACGAGAGGGCTTTCAAGGTGATAGAAACCGAGCTGGCTTTTATGTACGACGTCTTCTTCACCAAGTACGGTAGTATGGGTTCGAGGGGTATGACTTCCTGGACCCTCGCTTCAGTCGCCAGCATGCTCTCTGTGATGGTACTCACAGTCATGCGTACAACGGGGATTGTTCCGGCTGGCGGAGGAAATGGCTCCCGTGTGCTTGTCGCCAAAGCTACAGTTGCAGATGCTACTATCACGATACTGATACTGGCAGCCCTAGCTTTGCTAGAGGTGGTGGAGTTGGCGATTTATTGGGCGTCCAACTGGGGCAGAGTCCACTTAGCTTGCAAGTATGTCCGTCAAGGAGAATTGAGATCGGGACGCAAGCCAAGCTGCTGCTCGATGAGCATGAAAGCATTTCTCAGAAGGGTAACCATGTTCAGCGGTAGCAAGTATTACTGGCGACATCAGCTTGGGCAATCCTAATGTGTGCATTGCACAGGCTCTAAATTTCTGTCAAAGGATATCCAAGATTGTAGGGCTGCGGGGGTTTCTTTTTGGAGTGCCAGCTATATCCAAGAAAGCATTGGATCCTGTGGAGTTGACTGCAGAGGTGAAGCGATCAGTTGTCCTCTCTCTGAAGCGCACCGGCGGCCGACTGACCAACGGAACTTCGTCGCTGGAGTACAACTGCTGCAACCACCTTTCATGGGCGTGCTTGCCAGTCTTTTGCTACTCCGCAGATTCCCCCCGAGACCGAGAAAAGGACACTCAGACGCCCGTCATCTTGATCTGGCACATTGCAACATGTTACTGCGAAATGGCAATGACGGCGTCACCCTCCTGTTCCTGGCCGGATGGCAACACTAAGCTCTACATTGGCGTTGCAACTAAACTGTCCAGCTATTGTGCTTACTTGATTGTTTCTGCACCGCAACTGCTTCCGGGGAACAAGTATGATACAACTTGTCTCTTCAATGCCGCCGCGCGTGAAGCTGTTAATGTCCTCGCGGGCGCGGAAGACAAGTACGAAGCCATGAGAAATCTGGATGAATCAATAGAGACCATCTTCAAGAGTGGTGTGAAACTGGGGAAGCAGCTCGAGGAGATAGAAGATGCTACGCTGCGTTGGAAGGTGATGGCTGATTTCTGGGCCGAGATGATGCTCTACGTCGCGCCGTCGGATAACGCCGAGGACCATGTCGAGCAGCTCGCGCGGGGTGGCGAGTTCATCACCCACCTGTGGGCTCTGCTGTACCACGCCGGCATCGTCAACAGGGACAATCAGCATGACACTGTTGTGGTGGAGCACGTCAATCAGCATGACACTGCTGTTGTGGTGGAGCTTGTCAATCAGCATGACACTGTTGTGGTGGAGCACGTCAATCAGCATGACACTGCTGTTGTGGTGGAGCTTGTCGATGGCGAACGTCATGTGTGAACCCAGCCACTGTTGCTGCCAAGTTCGTTGCCCTGCATTCTCTTCTGCGGCTAACGCTGCCTGGTTTTGACAAGCAGCATGTCGACGGCGATCGTCGTGTGTGAACCCAGCCACTGTTGCTGGCTTGCTGCCAGCTTCGTCCTGTATCTTGTTACATCTGCATTTGGCTTTGTTTGTGTGATGCATTCAGTTAAATCATGTACTTTAATTTACATGTGAGTTGTGACATTTGTGTGTTCCCATTCCAAGTATTGCTTCGATCCTCCGATCGTGTACGCAGCCATCCCCCAGTTGTACTGGGAGTATACTAATTCATGAATTCGTATAAGCTTTCAACATGTATGCCTGCCATGTTGCCATCTGTGACTGTGACACTACTACTACAAGTAACAGTTGCTGCATTTTTTTAATAGATCGAAATGACCGCCTTTTCTCTCTCTCTTTCTCATGAGCATGTTTATCTATTGGAATATAGTTGAGTATAAATGTCACAGGAACTAAACAAATTTTTAAAGAAAACCAAACCTGTGAATTATTTGTGATGCTAACCCACCACATTGCAGAAAGGAAAGGATGACATTTACGCCACAGATTGTATCAACTAGTGTTTGTTTCTTTTGGAACTGCAAGCAGCCAGCAGCTAGGTGCGGTGTATCATGCTACTACGACGTACTAATACTTCGCAGTTTGCAGCCTAGAAGACGGGATAAGTTGTTGTACATGGACCGGCCTCCATCCTCAGATATAGAGAGAGAGAGACCATTCCATTTGTATTAGCGTGCTAGTGTCCGTACAGTCCATGGATACTCTACAAGGCTGCATCGATCTGCACATGTACATTGCCCTCAAGACTGGACGCTAAAAAGAAGACCTTGCGCACCTTGCAACGAATGAAGATCACGTATACGTACGGCGATGTAAGCAAGCTAGGTGGGGTCTGTTTTTTTCACTAGACATGACTCTTTCTTTTAGTGTAGGCTGTTATAACTTAGGTCCAATAGATAGATGATTAGATATATTTTTAAGTAATAACATTCAATGGCTATTCTAGTTCAACTTACTTAGGATCCGCCAGACTAAGGACTAGGTGTTGTACGATCGATATATACTAAATTAGCAATCAGAGGGGGGTGAATAATTGCGCGGAAGCTAAAATCAAATTTTTAATTATTTTTGAAACACCCTAATTCGGACTCAAATTGTCTGATTCAGATTCGACAAAAACAGAATGATGCACATTCACTAAAACAGTAATTCCTGAAAATCCCACCCTTAGATTGACGTGAAAGTTTAACTGTAGAAACTAGATTCAATTTTAAAACTAACCCAATAAGAATCAGCTCGATCGGATCTACGGATCTAGAGATATTACCTTCGCAAAGTGACTATAACAAATAATGACGAAAATTGATCTAACCCTAATTACGAGATTAATCAGAATTTATGAGAAATTAACTAATCAAACTTTTTAGATCAATCACTTGATGCCCTAGACAGATTTTGAATAGATCAAATCAAAATTGTCATGGTGAATCAATGAATCAATCTAAGAAAAATAAAACAAGCATGCAAACGAAGAGTGAAAAAGAAGAACGAGATTACCAACTCATCAACTTAAAGTTTTTGATTTTTGTTGCAGAGATGTGTTCACAGGGAAAATTCCCGTTGCTCGCTAGGGCGTGTACCCACCAAACGCAAACCAAAACAGCCGCAAGGAGCTAGCTGATCTTCAGGAGTTTCTAGTCGCCAGGAAAAACATCCAAGCCAAGGAACCTACAGCGGCGCAAGGAAGAACAATCTGGCCGGAAGCACTCTCGTTGCACGGGCACTTGAATTTCTAGTCGCGCATACAAACTCCAAGCTTGGCACTAGCTAGGACCCTCCAGACTTGGCGCAATGCCTTTTCGCTTGCATGCACAGCCGCCGCCCGAAGACCTTTTTAATAAGCCATCAGACTCCAGCGCCGCAATTCAGTTCCAAGACCCAAAAAATAAAACCAAAAACCATAATCTCTTACTAAAAACATGCATGCATATCTACTTGGCCCAATAACACATGGTCCAATATATGCATATAACCCAAAATTCACATATGCACGCATACGACCCACTTGCCACACTCACGTGACTAATCACCTCCATATGCACCGTTCTCTAGCCCGAACATCCCGTATTTTTTTTAGATAAAGGATTAAAATCCGGCATCTGCAATTGCACACAGCCGAGTTCTTACAAATATCACATCCGCATAGCATTATTGAAAAATAGAGACAAAGAAAGTGTAAAATTAAAAGCAAATTCTATAATTGCTTCTCCATCCATTCTTCGAAAAAATGTCCAACGCCAGAACCTCCAATGCATTGCAACCAGTCGAATGGTCTCCCTGTTGTTCTCAGACTGCAATAGAGCCCAAAACCGCATCCAGCATGTTCCCCTGAACGTAACCTTTATTACTATCAGCCTGGATCGCAGAGCACTCCACCTTTTCATTGGATTGCTTAGCGATAACATCATCAGGAACCTTATCCGCAGAAGTAGTCCGGAAGCCCCTAGGGTTTCCAACACTCTGGGCGCCACTAGTAAGAACACCGCGACTATTTGAATCAGCGCGGCCTCCAAAATCTTGAACGCGAGCATGGACTCCATACCGTCCACGACCACGCCCTTGAAAACTTGGGGAACGAAGACCTCCACGGCGGTGATGAAGTTGACCACCATAGTCATGTACCATGAAATCGATCGCCACCACCGGTGTCAGAGCCCACCAAATTTCAACCGCCCAAAGACCATTCAAATTAATGAATGACAAAGAACATTCCGGATCGATGAAACAATAGGAACCGAGCGAAGAACACGCCGACATAATCCATCCATCGAACTTTTCTTGAACCTAATTCCGGTCCGTCCATCGACCACGCTCTCGAGCAACACCGCACACGAATAGACAAGGAACGAATCCGAGCACAAATCCACGACTTGACTCAAAGTCAATCCATGCAACCACTTACATGAGCACATTGCATCAAGCAAAACCATTATAATGCTGTCACAAGCATATTAAATAATCATTTAACATAGCACATTCACAAGCACCACACATACCATGATCACAAGCACTTTGCAATGCCAATTTCATCATTAAGTCAATTTTTCAGCACATAATTCCACAGATGTTTTGCTTTTTTGTGAGAATTTTTAGCCTATTTCTCTTTCTTTTTTTAGCAACATCTAATGGCCAATATAGTTCAACTTAGTTAAGGTTCACTAAATTCAGAGATAGATGTTTTGCTTTTTTGTGAGAATTTATAGCTTTTTTTTCCCTTAGCACCTCTCCATCTCCACGAGCTTATAATATAATAGATAGATTCCAAAACCATTGCTTAAGCAACTCTCTTTAAGCCTTTTCGCAACAGGGGATGTATACGTTGTTCATTATTCCAGTTGCAGCTTAGGTACCTACCTTCCTGGCAATGTGGTTTCCATCTCCTCTAGCTCCAGCTCTTTGAGTTTCAAGTCTCCAGCTCGATCGATCGGTTCAGCTAGCGGGGAGAAGGAAGATGATCCTGGTATGTGGATATACAAAGAAACATACATTGCGATTGCCAGTAATGCTTTACCTGTACATGAAAATGCACATATGTCATGCATTTCAAGAAACAGAATCTTTGAGCTCTTTTGTGTTTGTTAAATTTTCACGTGAAACGGTGCTAACTTAATAATTTTCTGTGAGATAATAGCTAAAAATATGTTTCAGAATTCAGATTTTGGAATGTAATGATATGCATTTCTATTCATGCAATCTAAATATATGGGAAAATACGAGGTTTCCAATCGAACTGGACGCGATTAAATGTGGTAGCCATCCTAATAGTAGAGATCAATTGCTAGGTGTCTTTGCATTGCAAAACTCCTTCCTGATCACCAAATTTGATTTATTTTAATCCTAAGATCATTCGCACGTATTGCAGCATGCATCTAGCAGAGCTGCAGAGTAGTGGCCATCTATCTCCTATTTCCCTCCCTCGATCGGATTGAAAAAAAAAAACCTCCAGTGCGGCAACCGCAATCCAGCTGACGAAATACATTTAGATATGGTACGTCACTACACGAAACCGACCAATTTTTATAGAAATTGCTAATTTGAGGGTATTCTCATGATCTCATCCTTTTATTGTGACATGTGACATCGTTCCTCCTTCCATTTCCTTTCCTTCTCAAAGGCTCTCTCATCAATACACTTGGCGTCATCCCCCTTCCCTCCCACATTCCCTTCCCCTCAAATTCAAAATAATTTTGTTTTTCAAATCCCTCAAGTTTTTGAATAAGAAATCTTTTTTAACCACTTTCGAAAGTTTTGAATCGAAACTTTTCGAACCATTGAATTGAAAGTTTTCGGAGTTGAAACTTTTCTATTTGATTTTTTTAGTTGAAACTTTCTAATTTAAGAATTTTCGGTTTTAAAATTTTTGTGTTGAAATTTTCGTTTAAATTTTTTTTTGAGTTGTAACTTTCTAATTTGAAAATTTTCATGTCGAAACTTTCCGAGTAGAAACTTTCTAATTTGAAATTTTCTATTTGAATTTTTTAGAAACTTTCTAATTTGAAACTTTCTATTTAAATTTTTTCTAGTTGAAACTTTCTCGAGTTGAAAATTTTGGAGTTGTTTTTTTTTCATGTTGGAACTTCCTTTTAAAAATTTTCTAATTTGAAGTTTTTGAGTTAGAGAGAAGGATGGGAGGCCGGGGAGGGAGTGAGTAGAGGAGAGGGAAGAGTGAGGAGTGGAGGTAGATGGAGAAGACGACACTTTAACCTCAAATTAGTGGTATAGCATTAAAACTGTATAATAACTGCAGCTCTATGGTTAGATATAAACATATGCATTGTAGTATCTAGCCACTAAAATGTGCAGAACGTCGGCTAGCATTGGCAAAACTTATAAAAAAATATGTTTATTCAGAATCTGAGATCGTACGTGTCCTAGTAGTATAATGCAAGAAAATGCAGCCAAGCGGATCCAAGAGAAGGGCTCGAATTAACCTGGTGGTCGGGAACTAGCTAGGGACGTACACCTACACCACTGATCGATCAACTAACTGTGCTAAGGAAGGACAAATATTTGTCTGCCATTATGTCTTGTATGTTTTGTTTCATGAATTTGTTGGGGTCTGGGTCATTGTTTGGGTTCAAATTAGGCGCGCGACCACACTGACTTGGAATTAATTAATGGGAAGCAGCAGGTAAACAAGATGGCAAACGCGAGCGCCTTGTTTCACCGCCTGAACCATGTGCTGGAGACAGGGCGGGTGTCTGATATCCGCATCTCGGCACTGGCGGCGCTGACTGCTGCTGTGTTGTGCTTCCTCATCATCTTCGGGTCGTGGCGCCGGTGGTGCGCACACTGGTTCATCCAGAAAGGCCTGATGGTCGCATACTTCATGTCCTTCCCCTTGGCGACGTACACCATCGGCTTAATGCAGTCGGCCGCGCTGAAGGTTGAAGTGTACCCCATCTGGGCTGTCTGCTTCCTCATCATCTTTGGTTGCAGCAACTCCATCACGGCTTACAGCCTCGACGACCACAAACAGGTCGTCAGGCAGGTGTATCAGTACGGTCTCTACATGGCATATGTGCTGCTGATCATGTACAGCGTCGCCGATGGCGTTAGCTTCTTCGTGGTCTTTGTGATGCTTGTCATCACTCTAGTCAAGGTTTATCAGAGGACAGTGGCATCCATGAGGGTGATTACATCGCGGTTTGGGACCAGAGTGATTGCCGATTACATGGACTCGGAGCACGAAACAAGCGGCGGTGAGCTGGCGCCTTACGATCCTGTCAGCATGACTGGCTACCGCTACTTGGTCTCGCTGAAGCCCAGGAGCCTCGAGATATTCAACCGGGAAGCTCCCCGCTATGCTACATCACTAAAAGATTTTGAGGTCATCACCCTAGACAAGATATGGTGGGAGGGCGGCAACGACGACGGGCCTATTGGCCGAAGCATTGGTCGTGAATGCAAGGATGTCTGCCTCTCCTACGCTCTGTTTCTCTTATTGACAAGGCGCTGGTTTGGGCACAGCTGTGGTGAATCCAAACAGAAGAAGACCCACGATCTTGTCTTCAAAGGCCTGCTGAAGGGCGAGCACGGCCAGATGGAATCAGGGCCGTTCCTGGGCCAGGGCAATAGGGGCGACGGCCCAGGGCCCCCGAGAACTAGGGGCCCCCTGACCCCCCGGCCCAACTCCGCCCAAGGCGCAAGGCCCAGTCGCCACCAGGAGCCGCCCTCGGCCCTCCGCCTCCGCAGCTCCGCTCGTCCCCAGTCCCCACCACTCCACCAGAAGCCTGAAGCCGCCGGCGGCCGGCCCCACGCAAACGCTGAGACGCAGTCGCCTGTCGCCGCCGCCCGCCGAGGCGCCGACGCCGCCCTCGGCTCGACCTCGCGGCCTCGCCCTCCGCAGCTCCGCTGACTGCTCCGCTCCTAGCCCCTTTACTCCTCTCGGCGGATCCCAGATTCCCCGTGCGCGAAGTCTTGTTGAAGAATGAAGACCGAAGCTCTTTGGTGCTGGAACAAATAGAGGCCAAGGAAATAAGAAGAGGGCTGGAACATATCTTGGTTATCACCGATAAAACTACTCTCTCACTGCCTTTTATTCTATTTGTTTTTTGGCAAAATTATGCTAATGCATTTTCTTAATCCTGATTGTTTTATATGATTATTATACTTTGATGGGCGATACTAATTTCATTCAGATATATTCCAATCAACTGAACTATTTGGCAGTTTCTTGACTAGGAGATGGAGTATAAATTAGTTCCAGATAATTGTATGGATTAAAAAGATCACTGTCCCATATAAACAAACATGTAGTTATATGTGTTCGATCTCATTAATATCAGGTAAGTATACAACAGTTATAGCATCAGATGTTCATTTTATTCACTAACCACAGCTTTGTGAGGAAAGCACATTAAAAGACATCAAACCGCATACATGAGTCCAGACAGACGTGATGCAAATAGGCAGGCTTCAGCAAAAAGGAGGATTCAATGAAGGACAAGTGCTAAGAAGTGTACATGCAAAGGTGATATGCTTTCTCTGCTATATTGTTTTGGAACAAACCAAAGTACGTCTAGTTGTACTGGAATATCCTAGCTTTTTTATATGTCTAAATCTCTGAGATGCAATGCTTTAAACAATGTGATGATGTCAAACTGCAGAAGTGCAGATCTTAACTAGTATGATTAACATCCCAGTCCACGTGATTCTATTGTAGCTAGTTCAGAAATTTTGTTTTAGATGGTCCTCAAGTATTCGGAGACATCCTGTATTACCCTGAAGCAAAACATCTCCAAGAATTTCCTTCACCTGAAGCTCTAAAAGGTACTAGTTTTCAGTTCTGGTATATGTTTCTTTTTTGTTTTGTTAGTCTACAATGTCTGTCTGCTAAAGGGTGCTGTTACTGCTGTAGTTGATGCCTTGAAGAGTGATCCAGACAAAGTTAGGCGCCTCAGTTTGAGCGAGGAAGAACTTGCTAACGTGGCAGCACGTCATGGCCGCAACATTGTGAGGTTCGTTTGGTAAATACATTTAATTGCTTAGCAGCTGTGATAGAGGCAAGAGCATATTGTCTTCCCATGCATCGAAATTCTTAGTGTCCGTATTGATTGATATATATATATATATAAGATATGTTCTATGTTTTTAAGCCTATAGCCTATAGGGCCCCCACTTTTGATTTTGCCCCAGGGCCCTCAAAATGTTTGGAACGGCCCTGGATGGAATACGAGAGGGCTTTCAAGGTGATTGAAACCGAGCTGGCTTTTGTGTACGATGCCTGCTTCACCAAGTACGCTACTATCCGTTTAGGGGGTATGGCTTTCTGGGCCATCGCTTGATCGCCAGCATGCTCTCCGTGATGGTACTCACAGTCATGCGTGCAGGGGTTTGTTCCGCTGGCGGTGGAAATGGCTCCGTGTGCTTGTCGCCAAAGCTACATTTGCAGAAGCTACTATCACGGTACTGATACTGGCAGCCCTAGCTTTGCTAGAGGTGGTGGAGTTGGTGATTTACTGGACGCCCAACTGGGGTAGAGTCGCTTTGCTTGCCAGTGTGTCCGTCAACGAGAATTGAAATCGACGCAAGCTAAGCTGCTCGATGAGGATGAAAGCATTTCTTAGCAGGGTAACCTTGTTCAGCAATAGCAAGTACTACTGGCGACATCAGCTTGGGCAGTATTCCTTGCTACAGTCAATCGGCCGTGGCAATCCTATTGTGTGCATTGCACAGACTCTAATAGGCTGTTTGGTTCCTCAGCTCAGCGTGGCCTGGCTCCCTTCGTGCGTTGACCGCCGCTCGATCGCGTGTTTGGTTCGCTGGCTCCCTCGCGCAAACCTGGCTCCATCGATGCAGCGCATTTTTTTCCGCCCGCGCTTCGCTGAGACGGCATGTGGCGTTTCCCGCTGGCGAGCTCGAGCGAGCCAGGCCACGCTGAGCTGAGGAACCAAACAGCCCATAAATTTCTGTCAAAGGATCTCCAAGATTGTAGGGCTGCGGGGGTCTTTTCGAGTGCCAGCTGTCTCCAGAAAAGCATTGATCCTGTGGAGTTGACTGCAGAGGTGAAGCGGTCAGTTGTCGCTCTCTGAAGCGCACGGCGTCGACTGACCAACGGAACTGCCGCTGGAGGACAACCGCTGCAACCAACTTTCATGGGCGTGCTCGCCAGGCTTTTGCTACTCCGCACATTCCCCCCCAGACCGAGAAAAGGACACTCAGACGCCCGTCATCTTGATCTGGCACATTGCAACATGTTACTGCGAAATGGCAATGAAGGCATCACGCTCCTGTTGCCGGCCGGATGACAACACTGAGCTCCACATTGGCGTTGCAACAAAACTGTCCAGATATTGTGCTTACTTGATTGTCTCTGCACCGCAACTGCTTCCGGGGCACCCGTACGATACATTTTGTCTCTTCGAAGCCGCCGCGCAAGAAGCTGCCATTGTCCTCAGGCGCGCGGGAGACAAGTATGAAGCCATGAGAAATCTGGATGTTTCAACAGAGAACATCTTCAAGAGTGGTGCGAAACTGGGGAAGGAGCTCGAGGCGATAGAAGATGCTACGCTGCGTTGGAAGGTGATGGCTGATTTTTGGGCCGAGATGATGCTCTATGTCGCGCCGTCGGATAACGCCGAGGACCATGTCGAGCAGCTCGCGCGGGGAGGCGAGTTCATCACCCACCTGTGGGCTCTGCTGTTCCACGCCGGCATCGTCAACCGGGACAATCAGCATGACACTGTTGTGGTGGAGCATGTCAATCAGCATGACACTGTTGTGGTGGAGCTTGTCAATCAGCATGACACTGTTATGGTGGAGCATGTCGATGGCGATCGTCGTGTGTGAACCTTGTCACTGTTGCTGCCAAGTTCGTTGCTGCCGCTGCTTGGGTTCGACAAGTGCGCTGCGCTCCACTGTATCTTGTTACATCTAAAAGTTCTGCATTTGGCTTTGTTTGCGTGATGCATTCAGTTAAATCATGTCCTTTAATTTACTTGTGAGTTGTGACATTTGTGTGTTCCCATTCCAAGGATTGCTTCGATCCCTCTGATCGTGTACGCAGCCATCCCCCAGTTGTACTGGGAGTATTTGATTCGTGAATTTGTATAAGCTTGCGACATGTGTGCCTACCTGTTACTACTACAGGTAACAGTTGCTGCATTTTTTTTTACATAGATCGAAATGACCACCTTTCTTCTCTCTTTCCCATGAGCTTGTTTATCTATTGGAATATAGTTGAGTATAAATGTCACAGGAACTAAACAAAATTTTAAAGAAAGCCTGTAAATTATCTGTGATGCTAACCCACCACATTGCAGAAAGGAAGGGATGACATTTACGCCACAAATTGACAACTAGTGTTTGGTTCTTTTGGAACTGCAAGCAGCGAGTAGCTAGGTGAGGTGATCATGCTACTAAGACGAGGTAAGTTGTTGTACATGGGCTGGCCTCCATCCTCTGATATAGAGAGAGAGCAACGAAGTGATGAAAAGAGAGAAAAAAAAACTCAAGGCCCAGCCCAATGAACGGTAGTATGGGCCAAGTGGGATGCCTCCCACCTCCTGCTTGAATGAAGAAGCACAAGCCACAAGGTGTCGGAATTTTTTTTTATTTAATATATATTTTTATTCGTTTTTCCAGAACTAGTCGTCCGCGGCAAAAAAATTCAAAAATACCCGCCCGTCGCCCCCGCCTCGGGCGATCGCCCCCTGTACGGGCGAACGGTGGCCTGCCCTAACGGCAAAACTCGCGAACGTAATCGCAGTAAAAAAATATTAAAAATGTCACGAATTACCGCCAGGCGATCGGCATCAGAGATATTTTTTTTGGACATTTTTTTGTTGTAAATTGTTTGTAGAAAAAAACTTATTGTTATGTAATGAAGCGGAAAAATTGTTTTAGTTCGTTAGTAATACGCATCTCGCTTAGGTATTTTCGTAGCCTCAAGGGTCTCTGCGAATACTAGAAAAAATACGGAAAAAGCAGGCGGGCTACGCAAGGTGGGATACCACTTCAGCGGGCGAGATGGCCGGACGTTGACCCGGCATTTTGTTGCGAAAATCGGAAAAGGCACTCGTCGGCATGAAACCACGGAAATCGTGGGCACTTAGGGGTTTTCGTTGCCCGCGGACAAAGGACACGGTCAAAAAATACGGAAAAATCAAGGGGGCCTACGAACGCGAGCCACGACTTTCAGACGGGCGAGATGGCCGGACGTTGCCCCGGCATTTTGTTGCGAAAATCGGAAAAGGCACTCGCGGCCACGAAACCACGGAAATCGTGGCCACTTAGGGGTTTTCGTAGGCGCAGGACAGTCTGGACACGGGCAAAAAATACGGAAAAATCAAGGGCGCCCTCATAGCGCGAGCTCGACTTTCAGACGGGCGAGATGGCGGACATTGCCCCGCATTTTGTTGCGAAAATCGGAAAAGGCACTCATGACCACGAAACCATGAAAACTTTTACGAGGTCAGAAAATTTTGAAACTTTTATGGAGGTTCCTGATAAATCAGTGATATTACCATTAAAATTTCAAATGATTTTAATATATGAGGAATTTTTTAAAATTCAAACAATACATACAATCAAAGTTCAAATGATAAAATAAGCAATAGATTAGATTATATTATATTACATGGGCATTACAATGGACGAGGTTAATAAGGTAAGCACTCGCGTCGTGGTGGAACAAATGATCGTTCCGCCTATCCGGTACAAATGAATGATGTAAGACATTTTACGATATTACTTGACCGTTGTAATATTGCGACCGATCCTCGAACACCGCTCAATCCCTACTATGAAAGAACTCCATGGGGTTCCGCAGTGCTCCTGTGTCGCCCATTGGGGGCCTATGCCGTGACGTCTCGGTGTATAAGACTTAAATTTTGGTTGTTGTTTATGTGGATTTCGCCTCCCATATGGGCATGTCATCCCGATTCGGCGGCCCCTATGTTAATACCACCCGGTTCCTGATGGTCCGCCTTAACGCCGAGGATTTGTTGCGTGGTGCGGACCTCGGCGGCCGCTTCCCTTGTCCCTTCTTCTTCGAGAGGAGGAACCGTCCCAAGCACCTCTGCTGTGGTTGGCGTTAGCCATGAGACATGTGAGGCGCCGCTGCTTTCGCCTCGCACTCCACTATATGGTGCAGGAGGTGTGTGTTGGGCTTATGCTTGGACAACCGGAAGCGTGCCTCTGCAGATCAATGCAAGATATGCCCGATGGGTGGTTGCATAACACCGTGGCGTACTTCGGGTCCAGGCATTGCAGGCGGTAGTGGCACCACGGAGAGGGTTGCTCCCCGCTTATCCCATGCAGGTTGCCTCGAGATGTGGGTGGTACGCCTCCGGGTCCACCCGCTTGAAGTAGCCGCACCATTCATCCTCGGCAAGGGCACGCCGGTAGAATCTCCTGTCCGCTAGATCACCGTGGCGGTATCAACCATCGCCTCCAGGCCATGTTCGCAAACGCGGGGCTTTGGGTGGCCCCGAGGAGGTTCCTCCTTTGACTTATTGATGTTCAAAGTGTCCTTTT
This sequence comes from Guadua angustifolia, assembly GCA_036346375.1. Classification (NCBI taxonomy): domain Eukaryota; kingdom Viridiplantae; phylum Streptophyta; class Magnoliopsida; order Poales; family Poaceae; genus Guadua; species Guadua angustifolia. The sequence goes on along the minus strand of JAYEVE010000534.1, from coordinate 535,993 downwards.
GAACTCCTGTAGCGATGAACTGGTTTAGAACTACTACTTTGTGAGTTTAACATGAGTATGTCGCATGAAACTCACCGACGGTTGGCCCTTGCACACCGCCCCGAGCTCGTCGATCTAGAAAAGGACATATCTGCGGCCTCCCACCGGGTGAAGTTCTCGCGAAGCGGGTTTGGTGTCGTGGCTTGTAGAGAAATTCAGATGGTCGCGTCGTTCGGCCGTCGATCCATTGGAAGAAGCAACACCGGTCCTTGTCTTTGAGAAAAGAAAGAACGAAGCATGAGATGGTAGTGTTACCATGTATTGTGTGCACACCAATAGGTTTACCTTGTAGGTGCGGGCACAACAATAGTGTGAGCGGCGTCAGATCTCCATGGGTAGATTGCATTATCTTGGCCGGTAGGTTGCAGTCGCATTTCGGTCGGGGCAACTCCGGTAGAACTGGGCGCCGACACTCATCGCATCCGGATATTCGGGCGGCGGATTCGCTGTCAAGAGGCGACAGAGAACGACATTGTACTCTCTCTTCCCTTCTCTTGTTCTTTCTTCTCTCGCCGGGTATGCGAGGGCGGCGAGCGATGATTATAAAGGGTAGATATCGCTTTGGGTATGGGCGATCGCCCATTTCGGGCGATATTTACCTTCGGCAAGATGTGCCTCCCGACATATCATGGCTATCGCCCCATTTCAGTATGTAAATTTACCTTTAGGCGAGGTACTCACGACATATCAGGGCTATCGCCCCATTTCAGTATGAATTTTACCTTAGCAGGCAGTGCCTCTCGACATATCAGGCTATCGCCCCATTTCGTATGAAATTTACCTTCGGCAGTGTGCCTCCTAACATTTTCACAAAGAAGCTATTTTTTATCGCTTATTAATAGCCAATTATACATTGTCGAGCTATGCGGACGCTGTTCGACGGTTACTTAAAATCGAAAAATAAGTTTGAACGACATGGCTAAGAAAACATAACTCACGCAAATGCAAGCACTTAGTTCGGATAGTTGGACAACATGGTGCTGAAGATAAATAAATTACAAAAGTACAACTGCATAATAAGTCACCACGGCGACGCCTGATCCGCTTTGGGGTACGTGAGTGGCGACGGCGACGGACGACCCTCCTAGCCCGGCGCTGCTCCCGAGGGGTAGCGAGTGTGTCGGCGCCCGGTGTCTGCTGGGTGGTGGCTCGTGCTCCTCGGTCGACATGAATGGTCCACGCCGAAGCTGGATCTCGCTAATGTCGTTGCACCTCGAGTAGTCGACAAAGACCGCAAGGGTGTTGCGAGATTTAAGATCGCCCGCGTCACCCCACCTCGACATCTGCGGGTCAGCGAGAGACGAGGATCGCCCACGCCACCCCACGGTGCCCATCAAGGCTCGTGGAGGAGGATACGAGGGCACGACCGGGTGACGCCCGGCAGTGTAGGCCGACTCGCCGGGCGAGGTGTGGCACGCCTCACTAGGCGGGAGGTCTTTGGTGGCGGGGCACCACGCCTCGCCCCCGGCGGTGAGTAGGCTGCACATCCGCCCCATCGTGGCGCGCGCCACCGACTAATCGCTTTCTGGCCGAACGGGGTGAGCGCGACGCCCACGCCGAGGCCCGCCAACACGAACTCGAACTCCCCGTACATCCGCTTCGCAAGACGTGCTCGCAAGTAATGCCGCCTTGATATGAGTTAATTTACATAAAAACATACGTAGGGTTTTGGGGTGACCTTACCGCAACGCTTCCCTCGGGACATCTCGTGATGGGTACGCCTCCGACACCGGCGCCGGAGCTGACATACTCGCCGGTGTGTACCCAACCCTAAGCCGAAGTCGGGCGCGAACCACCCATGTAATCGTCAGACGTGTAACGCGGTCAGACGGCGGGTCTCGCCCACCTCGCTCCGCCCGCTGGTCCCATCGTGATCGCCACGGTATCATGCGCCTCAAAGAACGGAGTGCCTAGTGCATGCCCCGACCGGTTCATCCTACAAAGCAAAAACGGCAATTTACATACAACATTCATTCCACTGGAATGGTAAGTATTGTGCTCAGGACACTTACTTGTGCGCAGACGTGAGATGCGGTGAGTAGCCCGCAGGGGAAAGTCTGGAAGAGGCCGAACTGCCGCAGAACCCGGTGCGGCGAGTACTCCTCGACGCACAGGTCAAAGAGGAGGACCTTACGGGTGAGCCAGAGCTGATGGTCACGCCAGCAAAGCTCGGACAGCCCGTGAGGTGCTTCGGACACGGACGTCGCACACAGACGGGTGTCCACCGCGACGTCCTCGTCGTGCAACTGTCAAACTCCCGAACGAACTCGGTACGACTTCTTCAGACGTGACGTGGGACATTCGCCGCGGAACAAAAAGTAGTGCGTCTTATTAAAGTGTCCAAATTAGGGGTTAGATACAAGGGGCATACTGTCGCATGAACCCAAGAGAGGCCCATAGTGGGCGGTCGATCTGGGGACGCCAGGGTCATGTGTCGAGTGAGTACGGCGCTGGTCAACCTCGGCCTATCAAGGAGAAGTGCTCCTGGACCACAACCGCAGAGTAGAACGCAGCCCGTCAACAAGCCTCTTTGCCTACCTTGGAGACACCTGCGCCGACAGACCCAGACGCGCACGCGAGCACGCAGCAGAGCCCCACGACCATCGCACCATCTCGTGTGCAACGGCAAAGTTAGACATGTCCCGTCAGAAGAGATTTTAACGAAATGTGTTACCGGTTCGCCGGGTGTCGGCGATAAACCGGGCGAACTCGACAAAAGCGGTCGACCGTGTCCCCGCGCGAGGACGGAACATGTACCAACCGAACAGACTCAGCGGTGCGCCTCTGTGGCGTGCGAGTCATCTCGCGGCCTCGGGTGGAGATGCTCACCGCGACTGATTCGGTTGATGCAAGATTGTCGGCAGCTTCGGCGTGATCCGCGGTTGCAATGAACGAGGTACTAACCGTGAACCGGAGCATCCACGCTTTCGACTCCGTGCTTCTCATCTGTCTTGTGCGGCACGCGACGGGTTTGCCGCGGTGTCGGTCCACAGGCGGCGCGCCTCCAATCGCCGCGCCAATCGAGGGGGCGTCGGCGCACAACCGCAGACCTGTGCGGGGAGGCCGAGGAGGTACGACACGCCCTGCGGCGTGGGAGCCATCTCTCCGCCGGCAGTGGAACGTGTGTGTCTCGGTCTCCACCGGTCCACGAGCGGTCCAGCGAGGGACGGTCAGATGAGAACCGTGTGACGTCGGGGCCCTCCACGATCGCTCGCTTCCACCATCCGCAGAACGGAAGTGGCAGCTCTAGAACTCCGCGGTAGTGTGTAGCGTCGTTAAAATTCCATTAGCGGTAAGTAAAGAGTGCAAAACTTCGTGACTTCCGTGGAACCCAGCGGGTCGATCTGAAGAAACTCATTCGGCACCGAGACCGTAGTGTCCCCGGTACCGCCCTCAATCGCAAACAACCTAGACCGGTGGGTCAAGTCCACGTCTTTGGTCTAGCAACCGGGAGTAGCCTCAAGACGACGCCTAACTCTCGCCATCGTCATTTGCACTGCGTGGTTACAAAGCAAATTCATGGTTAGAAAGCAAATTCATGGTACACGTTGCAACTACAAAAATTAAATGAAAAGTAATGCAATGTTCCATATTCAAATATTACATTAACGGGATAACAAATAATCGGTACGCATAATCGAAAATACATTGACAGGACAACAATTAATCGGTACATAGAATCGAAAATACATTGACGGGGACAACAATTAATCGGTACATTGAATCGAAAATACATTGACGGAGACAACAAATAAGCGGTACATAGAATTGCATTATCCACAATTACGACGCCTCGGACTCGCCCATATCGCTCCTAATACGCCGTGTCCTTCGACGCCCGACCTTCGCTTCAACATTCGGATGTCCGTACCCATCGATGCCTGGAGGGGGGCGTGAACGATCCATCGACCCGTGCCAGACACCTCGTTATGCCACGTGTTGAGAACACTTTGCTTGTAGTAGTAGTGGAGATGTACGGACGACATGATCGGTGTGTCTCGCTTTGCTTCTGCGGCAATCACGTCGCGAGCACACGGCAAGTGCAAAGAGCGTGGCTTCGGCAGAGCACTCGCAATCGGCGGCTCGAGTACGCCAGATGGGAAGTCCTCTGCGGTGGGCACCTCTTCGACCCGTCACCGCAGCTGCGTGGTACCTCCGTTCCACGCCACTCTCCGTGTCAAGCGATGTGTCTGTGCCTTCCGTGTCTTGTTTGCCATGTACGAGAGACAACCGCCGAGTACGACAGCGATTGTCCGACTACATGCAACGGAGGCCTTGTACCGCTCAACGAAATATCTTTGGGTGCCTAGTAACACACCCTCAACAATGCCCACCAACGGAGGCATCTCGCGCTTTCATTACCCGCTTGTAAATCTCCGCCAAAGTTGGTTGTCATTATTCCATAGCGGAACCGCCTCGTCATCTGAAATGGACCATTTCTCCAGCGGCTCGTGTCGTATCCAGTCCGTGAAACTCTTTATGCTTGGCCCCGGCCTACGCCGGATGTTTGGTGCGTCGGTCGGGAGCGCACACACGGCTGTGGGGTCATCTCCTTCCTCGTGGTACACCATAGGGTTCCTTGACGAACTAGCGCCATCCCTTGGATTCAGTGATTGCTTCTTGGTTAGTTCATCCAACGTCCTCCACAGCGACTCGAACTTCCTCCGCTGGTTCTGTTTGCACAGCCGCTTGAACATGTTCATAAGTTCCTTGTTCCTGAACTGACGGAAAAAATTGGCACCCATGTGCCTCATGCACCACCGCTCTTCGTGTCTCGCCACTTTCTTTGCTCCCACGACGTCGGACCCTTGTTGCATATCCACGATCGCCCTCAAGAACCTGCATGTCGGTCATGGATGACACATACATCGGGCGGTCTTGCACAACCGCCATCTTGACTCTTTCAAGAAACCAAGATGCCGCTCTCGTGTTTTCCCCTCCACGAAGGCCAATGCGACCAGTAGAACTCGGTTGTTGGCGCCCACCGCGATTGCGTTAGAATCGCCCTTGTATTTCCTGTGAGGAATGTGCCGTCCATGCAAATGACCGGCGACAGCGTTTTAAGGCATTAATGCATGCGCCGAGGGCGAAGAAGGCCCGCCCGAAGACCCACTTACCCGCCAAGACGCACCATCCGCGGGAAACTCCGCAAGGTCGATGACCGTATCGAGATTCCTACTTGATATTGCCCTGAGCAAGTGTGGAATATTCTCGTAAGAAGCCTCGTATGTCCCGAACCGTATTTCCAAAGCTGTTCTTTTGCTCTCCAAGCCTTCCGTAGCTAATCTTGTATCAAACCTCTCCTCCACGGCTCGATAATGGATCGAGGCTGCATGTGCGGATTGTCGACGATCGACCATAAACACATTTGCCACCCAAGTGGACGGACAGATTATGTGTTCTGCTCCGCTTCCTCCGCTAGCGCTTATGTTCGTCACTATGGAACATTTCCATAGTCCCTCCACTTCCCTTGTATGCATGCACCGCCATGGCACGAATCAACTACGCACTTCACGTCGTAGTCTTTTTCTTGACTTCACTACCTGAATTGGCGCCAAGAGACATTGACCAAGATTTCACCGCATCCATCACGGCCTCCTTGTCTTTATATGTGGCCCCTCGCGACCTCGTTCTCATGATACTCCCATGCATCTCTGTTCCCTTCATTCATTGTCGTCTTCAAATTATATTTAGTCCACGCCGGGACAGCACCTCAGAGTATTGTCCTCCTCGTCCGAAGCGTTCGCCAACAGGACTTCCTCATCCGCACGGTCCTCCTCCTCCATCAACTCAACTATGTGCTCCACCTCCTCCCTCGTCGGCCACCTCGCGCCTCCACGGCCGGCTCCTCGCCTCGATCCTGCCGCCACCGCCAACCTCGCCACCACCTTCATCATCGCGTTGTTGCATATCTGTATTCCTCCGTAATATCTACCCCGACATCACGCACCTCCGACACCGATGGAGGTACCTGGTACCAATCTACCAGCAACATGAGCGGCCAACCCCGCTCTACAACAGACTCCAACATAGCTCCTCCATGCCGAGGTCGCGTTAATAGGAATCACTCTCCATAAAAAGTCTCACCGACGACTTACTCTGCTTCTAACCCGCAATTAACACTCTGGCATCCAAACCGAACATCCAAATATAAACTCCATCAAACCCTCAGATGTCCTATCTCTCGGCCTAGATATGCCCTCAGATGATCACTGAAATTCGACAAATCGACTCCATTCGCCCCTGTATATCTCCCCATCTCCATAGAATATCTGAAAATACAATGTCTCCGACATACTGCCTACAACGTCGAACCGAAAAAATCATCATTTCTCCACCTAACCGCTATATAAATGTCACAATATATTGTCGTCAAATTTTACCCTACTGATTTGTAACGGCGCCTGCCATGTTTTTAAATATACTAATTTTTAACGTAACACGGTCATTGACTATAAATAAGTAATTCGATTACCTATATTACATACCGCAAATACTAAATATCTAAAATATTAAATACATAAATACTAAATATTAAATCTCTAAAATATTACATACGCAAATACTAAATATTAAATCTCTAAACATTGCCTAATATTTCTACTATCCAATCCTAACTAAATTAAATTTCCTAATATGTCTAAATACTATATTAAATCTCTAAACATTACCTAATATTTCTACTACCAATCCTAATATTTCTAAATATTACAAAATAATAAAATTTCAAAAAAATACATATAAATTTAACGAACTTACCTTCAAAAATGATGAATATTTTCCCCTCTTTTTCTTCCCTCTCTCTTTTTTTTCCTCTCCTTCCTCTCCTCTTCTTCTCCTCCTCTAGCTCTCGCTCTCGCTCTCGTGGCAAGAAGAACCAAATGGCCATGTCACGCGTGGGTATAAAATACCCTGGTCGCCACGGCATGGGCGATCGCCCAGTGGGCGACGACTGGCGACGCCTCGACGCGTCCTGTCGGGCGCGTAGCTCTAAACGGCGCCGTTCGACCGTTCTTGAAACCGTTGGGACCTGACCAGCGTTTAGCAGACTGGCGATCGCCTGGCGGCGAAGGCGGGTATTTTGAAATTTTCTCCTCATGGCGACTAGTTTCGAAAAAACGATTTAAAATAAATATTAAATAAAAAAAAATTCCAAGGTGTCGGTGGTTGCTTGGTTTCATTGGGATGTAAATGTGGCTAGGACTCATGAGGACCTTCTCGACCAGACTGGGATGGTAATGGCCCTGATCCTCATTTCTCTATGGGGAATTCTTCTACTAAGAGATGAGGATGGGGAAATATCCCACGCGGGGGTTTATCGAAGAAAATATTATCCTTATCGGAGATCGCGGGGCCGGGGATGTTCTACTGTGCCCCGTCCCCGTCCCCGTCCCACATTATCACTAATAGATGGGAGCAAATGATCATTTTCAAAAGAAAAATAATATATATGAGGTTATTATTAATAAACATGCTAAATATGAATTACACTAGTGATTCAATCACACTTCAATCACACATGCACCATTATTCTAATGATTCACTCATGTAGCATGTGATCTTTCATATAGCATTTTCGAGGATTAGTCCCCGTCAAGGCCCCGCAAACCCGTCGAGAATCGGGGATGGAGGGAATTAAGCCCCATGTATGAGGACGGAGACGGAAAAATTTTGGTTATCGAGAATCAGATAGGAGAGTGCGCCCCCTGGGTATTTTCCCGTTGCCATCCCTAGACCAGACAGTCTCATCGACGGCGTCTCCCCAAAGAACCATCTCCGCTTTCCAATCGTAGCCTCCTCTTACATCCTTTTGGTTCACCATTTCCAGTTTATGTTGTTCAACAGTAACAATGGAGTCTACTAAATCTCTGTAAATCTGTGCATGTTGCGCCTGCAGGTTTTGTATAATTGGGCCACACCGCAGCTTATTGTATCGATCACAATATATAGTATGAAGAGACTTGCGTTGCTTGTAAGTTACATGAATGAGGAAACAAACAACAGAGTTGATCCTATTCTGTGTACAGCCGTAACAAGCATGGAAACCATGCCGGCCAGTAGGATTCAGTGGAATCTCCAATAAAGGAATTCTTATCTCTGGCATCCCCCTCAGTTGATGCGTTGGGTGTGCGAAAGAGAAACTTGATTGAAACTCTGAGAACAGCAGCGATGGTAGACCCTTAGTCATGATTGATACCGGCGAACTGTTGGCTTGACGGCAGCACACGAAGAACACGGACGTGACCAAGAGCAACATTTTCACGGACAAAATGGATATCAATCTTAATGTGCTTGGTGCGGCGACGCTGCATAGGATTCAATAACATGTAGATGGCACTAACATTGTCAAAAAAAAAATTTGTTGCGCTTGAGATGGGATGACGAAACTCCAAAACCTGTTGGATCCAGCAATATTCTGCCATAGCGTGCGTGAGCTACCACATGATATTCGGCCTCGGCACTAAAATGTGAAACAGCCGGCTGGCGCTTGGAAGATCAGGAAACAAGATTGTTGCTGAAGAAAACACAGTACTCGAAAGTGGAACGTTGAGAGTGCTTACAACCGGCCCAATCGGTGTCGGAATAAGCACCGGGGGAAGAGGACGGTGTGGCATGAATCTGGAGGCCAAAATCTAGAGAGCCATTGACATAGCGAAGAATTCGCTTAATCAAGGTGAGATGAGGCTCACGAGGATCATTGATGATAAGACACACTTGCTGGAGTGGGGTTGGTGACGGGAGAACCAGTAGTGGCCGAGAGTTTAGACCGTGTATCAATAGGAGTGGCACACGGTTTACAGGAAGCAATACCAGCACACTCAACAAGCTCAAGTGCATACTAGCGTTGGGACAGGAAGAGACCCTATTGCTATGCTTACTATTAAATAAGAGTCGGCTCTCTTTTCTCTTCTTACTTTTTCACATAAGACAAAACTGATGTAGACATATTAAAAGTAAGCTGAGGTGACTTTATTATATATGCTCTTACTGACCTGCTGCTGCGCTACAGCAGCCGAGCCTTCTAATTTGTTTCCTTAGTGATGACAGAAATGCTTGTGTGGTGCGTGGATTGCAATCCTAGGGATTGTAGATCAAGGATAACCAACTAGAGGGGGGGTGAATAGGAGGTTTTTAAATTTTCTACTCAAATTTCAATTTAGCAAGATCACTAAGCAAGAATTGCAATTTTAACAATATAGCACTAAGATTTCTAATGATCACTAAGTGCTCCGATGATTCAAGAACAGCTAAGGTACAATTCTATACCAAATAAAATTTTCAATTTGCTCGAATTGTAAATTTCACTAGAGATCAATAAATACAAACCACAAGCAAAGAACATAAGAATTTATCCCGTGGTCTTGAAAACTTGCCGATCTTCCCTAATCCATATTAAGGTGAGTTGAACAATCTTCAAGCCGACTCCACCTGCTTGAGCCTTCCTCGATCACCAAGGTAGTTCTTTCCTGCTCCGGGTAGGTGAACTCCGGCCTTCACAACTTGCTAGAGCTTCTCACAACCTCCGTTGAGAAGCTCGCCGAGCTTGATCGCCTCCAAGCCGTCTAGGAGGCGGTAACCTCCAACAGCAATAAATCTTGACGCTTGCTTGAGATCGAAATGAGTGTCTAGAGGCTCAAAGCTAAATGCAACACTCAACTTTTGCTCCTCGCTCTGTCAAATGAGAATTGAATGTACTAAGGAGAGGAAAGAGCTTGCTAGAGCTCAAATATCATCAATGAGGACTAAGAGATAGCTCTAGAATGCAAGTGGGGGGTATTTATAACTCCCACCACCAAAACTAGCCGTTTGAGCTCGAATTTTGCTCAAGTCAGGATTTTCGGTGCTACCGCCTATATAGGACCGATAGCACCGGGCTCCAACCCAACGGTTGGAGCAGTGCATTAAATGTGCTGTTAGAGGCCGTTGAGTAGAGGGTCTAGTGCTACCGCCCAACTGGGACTGGTAGCACCAAGCCTCTTTTAAATTTTCTCAGCTAAAGGGGTGCTCTCTGAAATTTTTGCACTGGACATTTTGGCTGGTGCTACCGCTCCTCCGGTAGCACCGGACGGCCAGAAATCTCTAAAACACAACCTTCTAGAATTTTTATACTGGACAATTAGGCTGGTGCTACCTTGCGCCTGGTAGCACTGGGATACCATGGACGGTAGCACCACTCTGCTCGGTCCCCCAAAATACCCTTCTTGGGTTTTACACACCGCTCTAGGGCGGTGCTACAGCTCACACCGTAGCACCGGGCAACCAAACAAGCTACTTTTATGAGCAATCTGAAAATATTTGTTTTACTACAAAGGATGGGTGCTTCAATTCAGATAAGACATTTACCAAAAATGTCATCTACAAAGCTCTTACATCATATATATCTTATAATATAACTGGAAGATATTTTATTTGTATTCAAAAGATTTTGAGGCGATCACCTACGACATGATATGGCGGGAGGGCCGCCGCGACGACGAGCCTATTGGTCGTGATTGCAAGGATGCCTGCCTCTCCTACGCTCTCTCTGTTATCTCTACTACTATAATGCAGCAGTTGGTGGCAGCGGTACGGCTTCCCTCAAACCACCCCCCTAACGTGCGGCCGCCTCAAGTCAAACCCATCGCGCCGTCCCGCCCCCCAACCCCTAACGCGGCGCCTCAAACCCACACGCGATCGCCGTCCCCGCCCCAAACCCTAACTCGCGCCGCCTCGCCCCAATCTCCTTGGGCCTCTAATTCCTCCTCGCCTCCTCCGCCAACCCTTCCTCTTCCTCTCTCTCCCTTTCTCGCCTTCATCGCTCACCCCTTCCCCTCTACGCGCGACGCCACTTCCCGGCCTCCCAGCAAGCGCCGTCACTCTTTCGGCCGATCTCCGGCCCTCCCCCGGCTTCCGCTCCCCTGCGCTCACCGCCGCCCCCCTCTATCTCCTGCGCTGAGCCCGAGGGCCCCCTCGGCCGAGCCGCGCCGCGCCGCCTCTGGCACTCTCCCTCTCGCCCTCCGCCTCTCTTCCCTGTGGCGCTGAGCCCAACGGCCCCCTCGGCCTCCGTGAGCCAGCCGCCTCCTCCTCACAGTGCCGCCCGGCTTCTCGGCCTTCGGCCGTCGCACACCTCTTGGGTTCAGTCGATCTGGGAGCCCCGCCTAGCAGCAGCCCTCGATGTCCCGAGCTCGGTACTACTCCTTCACCATTTTTTTAACCTTCTTCTACTCGGTCTCCTCACCCAAACTCGCTTCGAGGTCGCGGGCGCATTTGTCAACAACTAGCCCGCCGCCCCAATCAGACGCAGCGACACCACAGCGGTGGAGGAATTGGCGCGCCGAGGAGCAGGCCATCACCGCAGCGGCCTCGGCTTTACCTCCCTTCCCCGAGTTTTTGGCCGCAAGAGCTAAGTGTTTTTCCCTTTCTAAATCTTTATTTTCATTGCCATGCTTATTCGTTATGTGTGGTTCATGATGTGATGAAGTATGGAAGTGCATTTAATGAGTAGAAAATTTATTGTGTGAATTTTGTGCATCTTCCTGTGATTAAATGGTACAAGCTCGGGTTTCATTTATATGCATGTACTGTCATCAGAATAATGGGTAGGGCTTGGATTTGGATTCGGCACATTCATGCTTTTAGAGGAAAAGTTTGGCCCTAGAATATGCATGCATGCTTTGCTAGAGGAGGATTAAAGGAGAAGGAGGGTGGTAGTATTTGTGTTCTTGGAATCTTAATGCAGTTAGTGTTGTTGTTCAGCAAATTCTTATGTTGATGAGCTTTTATATGGGATTCTGGTAGTGAGCAATATATATACATGTATATATTTGCCTAATCTGTGCTTGCTTGGGTTGTGTGTCCCGAATGATTAGTGTGCATGATTCAGTGTTGAGCTCTTTGTGTATATGCTTAGTGCTAATGTTGGTTGTATATACATATATATATTTGCCTAACCTGGTGCTGGGCGCACCCTACCCATCCTTCGCTTATGCCTCTCGCCGCCGTCCCGCCTCCCCTCCCTCTCCCCCTCGCCTCGCTCCTCCAAGCGCCGCACCACCGCCTTCCTTGCCTCCTCTCGCCCTAGCCCTACTCCTCGATCCCTGCCCACGCTCACCCTCTCCGCACCGCGCCGCGCGCTTCTCCCCCGCGCCACCGATCAGCAAGGTCCATTTAATTACCAACCCATCACCTCTCGTCATAAGGATCACTGGCTTCATTTGGCGCGTCGCGTGCAGGCCAGGTTCAGCAAGATCAGGATGAGGTGCTCGACAGCGACGTCCTCCCCTACTGCAACATCAACAGTAAGGAGAAGAAGACCCTCGGAGAGATGGAGCAGGAGTTCCTGCAAGCCTTGCAAGTAACTATTACCTACTCTTAATTAGCTACTTCTTTAATCACTTATGTTACTATTTCTCTCTTCTCCACATACTGCGTGTTGCTTTATTCTTTGCTTTAATCCCTATACTTTATTAAAAGCATGTTAGATTTTGTTGTATTCGCTTTTCTATAAAAAGTTGAGTATATGTCCTATTTGTGTTATTAATTGGTGAAAACTAATAAGTCATGTTGTTATAACAGCCTGCTAAGGCCATGCTATATGGCCTTAGGACAAAATTGTGGGCCATAGCAACCTTATTCTAATGTGCCTAATGACCTTGGACCCATGCAGATGGCCTAATTCCTTCTCACGTGTGACCTTGCATCTAATTACTTGGCCTACAAATTTTGTTATGTTAGTATATCTACAGTCACGATAGATTCTCTTGTGATATCCTCGAGATGTAGTAACTTCTTTGCAAGTTTGTGTACCCTTTTTAAATTGTGTTCACTTTCCTTTGTTAGATCCTTTTGATACCGATATGGGTCGATTATTGTCACACTACGTGTCTTTTGTGAAATTCCTTTTCATAATATTATGGTTTATGAAGAAAACCTATTTTCAAGATTAATTATTATTCAAGATGCACAACATGCAGATATAGAAAAGAGATGAGCAAGTTAAGGCGGATGCTCATGGATTGGCCAAGACAAAGATGGGGAGTTCCCCACGATACGAGAGAACTTGCCAAACGTTTATTCTACATTGTTTACATGGGAACCGAAAATGTGGGTTTTGTTTTAAGAAATCAACTTCATTTAAATTTACTTTCTTCCCATTTGATGCATCAAAATTTTCTTTTATGTGAATTGATTATTTTGATAATGATTGTATGTACTGTATTGTTCGTAAATCGTATTCTATCTGATGGAGAAATGCCATATATGCTGCTGATTCATTGTTCTTTAATTTATAGCTTTAGTACTACACTATCAATATGTACTGTACTGTATTGTATGTACGAGGAGATATGCCATATATGCTGCTGATTCATTGTTCTTTAATTTATAGCTTTAGTATTTCTCATTTTCTTCACTAATGAGTCTGTATGTTGTGCTTATCCCCAAAGTAATCCATCTTATGGTAGAATCTTTTTTGGTCCATGTAGTATACTGTTGTTTTGTTTGTTCACATTGTTTTTTTCTCCACATTCGATGATACGGATCACGTGCCAAAAGGCTAGCCAAAGAGATTGGTTCATTCCACTTGGATGTAGCTATTGATAGTGTAGTATCTGCATTGCTTTCTTTGTTTGAAAGGTTTACCGGGAAGAGACCACGCTACAAGGTATTTTTATGCTCTGCCACTCTAATTTACTAAAAAGATTGCATGAATGTGTTTTGCTAACATATATTTGACTTGATATTTATCCCCATTTCACAATATTCTATTTCTATTGTTTTGTCTTATATCCCTTAATGGTGGCTATGCAAACTTTTTAACTGGTTCTATGAAATAATTGTGAGATGCAAAATATTCCCAAGTTCGGAAGTCATCAAGTCAGTGAAAATACATGAACAGAACATCATTTCTTTGTAATCCACAGAATAGATCGGACGTCCTTAGATCCAGTCAAATGTTTGTGCTGATAGCTTCAAAAAATATATACATATATATATTGTACGTAGCAAACATAAAGGTCAAGCAATCGGGAGAAATAGATATTTGCACGGGCATGTCGTACGTGCAGGACCAGGCGGCGGCGCCGACGCCGGACTGCTGCTCGGGGTTGAAGACTGTGCTTCAGACGAAATTGCTTAATGGTATGGTACTGCCATTGAGAAGTTTTGGTGCATGGAATTTTGATGGATTCTCTTTTTCTTTTTGACTTGGTTGGTTAGTCCTGATCAGCCGGGCTCTTGTTATTTATTCTGAAGTTGGTATTCGCTCAGGTTGTGCTTGTTGGCAACCACCATGTCTGTCAATATAAAATACATCTTTACCTGATAGACGGCCCTTTTGTTATAAGTTGTCTCTCCTTTTTTTTTTGGAATCATCATATGTTGTATTGTTGTATCTAGAGTTTGGAGTGTTTGTAGGTTAGATAGTTTCTTATTATGCTAGATGTCCTTTCTTATTTGCCCATGTGTGTTTTTCTGTAAGCACCTGATCAGTAAGAATCAGGGAGGGAGAAGAGAAATTGGGGATAAAAAGTTGTCTACCTATCTTTGCTATCGATTTCTCATATGCTTGTCTTGCAAAATACATACATTTATAGAGTAATTCAAAGAATCGCTATGGCAACAGTGCTAACTCCCTTGCATTTCCAACACCAACAGCTTGTCAATACAGCTTGTCATGCATGGGTTAGACCTATTTTTGTTGTCCCCACAGGCTGCATTTAGTGTATTGTTTGAATTTTGCTAAATTGCATTGGTTAGACTTCTTTTTAAAAAAGTTTTCTTGTGCTCTTTTTTTTCTCATAAATTGCTTGTATATTATATCATTCTGTGCATTTGGCAATAATGAAAATATTAAGAGTTATTGAAGCTAAAGAGTTTGAATATTGCATTATTTCATCATGTTTTTTAATTCAAATACATTGAATCAGATCAGATTATTCATTGTTGGGTTTAGGATCAGATTCTTAGTTTGCATTTATTAGTGTGGTTGAGTCAAATTATGTTGATAAGCCAAACCAATTTGCTGTTTATCATTGAGTTATATCTTGAATGCGTATTGGTGCAGAAGTTAGAAAAAAACATTTTCTCACTGTTAGGATTGAGTTGCTGATAACGCTGTAGGTTAACACCATTATTCTTTTTTTTCTTTCTAACTTGGTATTGAATCGGAATGCATAAGTGAGGATGATTTTAGCTTACTTATCTGCTTTTAGGAGCTTTATACATAGCAGAAGTGCACAACATATGAATTGTTGCACCTTGGATGTGCCAAAATTTCATTTTTGTTCATGAAGTATCCTATCTAGATGCCCATTTTTGCTACTTCTGATTAGCTTGAAATTGTTTTGTAGATATTGTTAAAAGGGTCAACAAGTGAAGAACTGAAGAAGATTAAGCGTGTTCTTCATTTCACTGTCTTTGCAGCTTATCATTTGATTCTTGAAACTTCATTCTTTGCCGATCAAAGATTATTTATAACAGAAAGAAATGCCACAGGGAAAGAGAACTGTTTAAAAACTGATCCACAGCTGCTTGTTCCTGTAACACAACTTTAAAAACATGAATTTTTGGAGCAGTCCATGTTGGAGCAGCAGTTGCGCCACCGCCACGTGGAAGGAGGTGGAGGGCTTATAGGAGAAGGATAGGGATCTAGGTCTCCACCCAAGAGATAACTACAACTGCCTGATGTAATCACATCTTGAGCCATAGCTGCTCACTTGGCTCAAGAACCTGGCCGGATTTTCTCCTCTTATGTTTCCCTGCCCAGATACAGGGTCACCTCAATGGTATGTATCAGCTTTAATGATACAAACAACTATTATTGTTTTGGGATCACGTTTGATGATAATGTTTTATGATATGTATTACTTTCTTTTTATATTTCGTTGCAACGCACGGACACCTAACTAGTATTGACAAAAGCGCTTGTTTGGGTACAGCTGTGGTGAATCCAAATAGCAGAAGGCCCACGATCCTGTCTTCGAAGGCCTGCTGCGGGGCGAGTGCTGCTACAGGTACTACAAGCTCGATAGGTTCGGTCAATGCTATACTACTCCCTCAGTTTCTCCGCACATGTCATTATAAGATATTATATTTTCATCAAGTCACAACTAAAAAAAAACTGTATATCCTCCTTTTTATTATATCACTTATTGGCTTTTAGATCATGTGTCTCACTAGTAAATAGCATTAGAAATGTAGTTTACCATCATTTTTTTATTCGTTGCATTATATAATTAAGCTAGATTACAACTAACTCAATAAACTAACCAACTAAATTTTATTCTCTGAACTAACTTATCAAACAAACTAAATCTTATCTCTTAACTTATGATTTTAACGTCACAAGTTTATCTCTAATATTTCCCCTCTAATCTTAACACACCAACTATTACTCATCGAGGCAATCAGTCTCAACTACGATTTGCCTAACTCATACTCGACATAGGATGGAGAACACATCTCCTCAATATTCCGAACTCATCTTCGACGAACTTAACTCTAGACGGCGAACACATCCCGTCAACGTCCCAGACTCAACTTCGACAGACTCGATTTTGGACAGCGAACGCATCTCTTTAATGCTCCGAAGTCAATTTTGACGGACTCGACTTTGGACGACGAACGTATCTTCCCAAGGTCCCAAGGTCACAGCGTAACGTACTTTCTTTTTACTGCAGCAGCCACCAGGGACCTCTCATGCCGTTGCTGCTGCTTGTGTCACACCGTAGGAGCTTCTGCTGCTGCCTCTACGCGTGACCTTGATCAGGGCGTGGGCGTACACGTCCTTCCGCAGCCGCACGGAGAAACCCCTTCCTACTTCTGGTCTTCACGAGCGTGGCTACTTGTCACTGCACGGAGAAACCCCCCATACGTATTGCACTGCCCAGAGGTCGCTAACCTCACCTCGCAGGTAAGCGAGCCACACGTTTGCATGCCACGCCGCAACCTTCTGCACTGTAGCCACCGCTTTTCATGATCCTCGAAATCCCTTCGATGTTGCACACGTGGTTGGCCGTCCTGAGAGTCTCCTCCTCTCGAAGCAACGATTAGGGTTTTTGAATCCGGAGCTCTGATACTAATTGTTAAAATTACTAGAAAATTTTGCCGACGTTACCAACGCATCTCACCGTCGTTTTTCTATTTATTCCTTGCTTTATATAGTCAAGCTAGATTACAACTAACTCAGCAAACTAACCAACTAAATCTTATCATCTGAACTAACTTATCAAATAAACTAAATCTTATCTCTTAACTAATGATTTTACTGTGATAAGATTATCTCTAAAAAATTTCATAGGACGGACAGGAGCTGAACTGCCAAACACCGTACTGCTTCCTCCCACTGCCTGCAGTTCAGTTCTGCGCTGCATGCGCCACGAGAGATCCTATATAAGACAGAGCTCGATCACACAACATGGTACACATATGTTAATTCCATTTGTCAAATATATATGTGTGATGATTAATTTGACAATAATATAATATATGTGTGATAATTTATAGACAATAATATTTGTTATGGAACAAGATATTGTGAGAGTTTGTTTTATTTGTGATAGGAGATACAGCGCAGGCAACAGGAAGTGCAACGCAGGGACATGAGATGCACGTTGCAGCGCAGGTGGACGCAGACGGACGTATATTACAGGTTGTGGAGAATCCACGCAAGTGGTGCGTAGTCCGAGAGCAGCACACGTGAGGTCACAGAAGTGCAGGCGCAGCACGCGAGATCGTAGAGGTGCAGGTGTCACGCGAGGTCGCAAGTGCAGGATGCGCAGTACGTGAAAGACGCAGGTGGTACAGCAAGACGGGACGCGTAAAGGTCTACGTAGACAACAACGCAGTGTGGTAGCCAATGGACCGTGCAGATGAGTGAGTCATGTGAATGTGGCAGGTGAGCCGTACACATGTATGTGTGGGTTTTAGGTATATGCATGTATTGGACTTAGTATAATTGGATCAGATGTGTGTATATATATATATATATATATATATATATATATATATATATATAGTTAATTAGAGAGAAGAATTTAGGATTAACTTTGAGTATAAAAGGCAGAGGAGGCGACCTCTCGGATGGTTGTCGTCAGCCGCACAAAACAGAGGAAATAACGCGGCGGCTGCTGCGCAAGCAAGAAAGTAGAGAAGCCACGCCAGGTTACGAGCGGTAGAGGCAGGCAGCCAGATCAGGTGGCGAGCAGCGCCCCAAGCAGCAGCAGTGCGACGCCCTAGCGCGGCAGAGGAGACGACCTATGCTATACACATACAGCAAGCAGAGAAGAGAAGCCTCTCCAGCCGGACGTACACGCGATCAGAAGAAAGCGACATCTACAGGGTGCTGGTCTAGTGCATGCATACGAGTGAAGAGATCAACACGCTAGCAGTGGACAACAAGATAAGAGGAAACACAGGGGATAGAAAAGAGAGAAGAAAATTTGAAAAAAATTTCAGAGATTATTCGAGAGTTATGTTTTCATGTAAATGAATTTATATGTGTGTTTTTTTGATAAAAATTAGTGAGTATGAATTTCGATCTAGTAATTCATATTTTCGTATAATTACTTTCTAGTATGTATGTTTAATCTAGTTTTCCTTCAAAGTCTTAGATTAATTATTTTAGATTTAATTTTTAAGTTTGATTATTATTTTAATAATTTTAGAATTAGTAAAAGATAAAGAAAAAATAGGTTTAGATATTACTCTGCACCAAATTCACCTCTCTTTGGTGCGGCTCAGCGGCTCAATCCTTCAATGGGTAGTCTCACGCCCGCGCGCGTCCTAGTCGCAGTCTCGCAGCAAGGTCAGAGGACAGCAACAATCCAACTCGAGAGGGCCGGTTCCCCCATGGAGGCGGAGGACGGCGAACAAGCGGTACCGCTGCAGGTGCGTGAATTCGACGGCGCCCGCGACCCCGCCGGCGTCGAGCGGGTGGAGCGTGCCTGCGAGGTGGGCCATAGCGGCGGCAAGCTGTGCCTCTTCACCGACCTCCTCGGCGACCCGCTCTGCCGCGTCCGCCATTCACCGGCGTACCTCATGCTCGTACGTAGCCCACATCCGTATGGACTACGGACTCGATCATTGTTCTTGCATGAATCGATCACTCAAGTGAGCTCTTCCGTGGTAAATGCGTCAGGTCGCGGAGGCCGGGGGCGGGCCCCTCGGCACGGAGATCATCGGCGTCGTCCGCGGTTGCGTCAAGACCGTCGTGCGCGGCCGCACCCAGCTCTTTTCCAAAGTCGCCTACCTACTAGGCCTCCGCGTCTCCCCTCGCCACCGGTAACTACTACCTTCTGATCAATCGTCACGCCGTCGACGCATTGCGGTTTAATTGATTGCACTAAGCTATAGCATGCATCATCCGATATTCCGATCCACATGCGGAAAGGGATCGGAACGAAGCTGGTCGAGAGAATGGAAGAGTGGTTCCGGGTCCGGCAGATGGGGGCCGAGTACGCCTACGTCGCCACCGACAGGGACAACGACGCCTCGGTGCGCCTCTTCACCGGCCGCTGCCGCTACGACAAGTTCCGCACGCCCTACGTCCTCGTGCACCCGGTGTTCCGCCACGACCTCGCGCCGCGCCACCGCGCCTCCGTCGTCCGTCTCGACCCGCACGAGGCCGAGATGCTCTACCGCCGGCGCTTCGCAGCCGTCGAGTTCTTCCCGCGTGACATCGACGCCGTGCTGTGCAATCCGCTGTCGCTGGGCACGTTCCTCGCGGTGCCGGCTGGGACGCGGTGGCGCGGCGTCGAGGAGTTCTTGGCGTCCCCGCCTGCATCGTGGGCGCTGGCTAGCGTGTGGAACTGCAAGGACGCGTTCCGCCTGGAGGTGCGCGGTGCACCGAGGCTGTGGCGCGCCGCGGCGCGCGCCACAAGCGCTGCCGACCGCGCCGCGCCGTGGCTCGGCATCCGCGTCCATCCCCAACCTGTTCGAGCCGTTCGGGATGCACTTCGTCTAACCGTCCACCTAATTCAGTTAGGGTCGACAGCCACGTAGTTAGCTGTCAACCCTAATTTCCAACAGTTCCCCAATTCCAGAGCGGGATGCATGGCACACTTTTTCACGTTTAGGGTAGACGGCTATTATTTCGGCCGTCGACCTTAACGTAGTTTTGGTCGACAGGGTGTATTGGCCGTCGACCGTATTTGTGGCCGTGAAGAATAAATACTTTTTTGTATGCATTTCACAGGTCAAGGCAACAATACACATACATGCATGCATGCATAGTTCTACATGTGACAGCACAAATAAGTAGCTTTTAGCTGTGACAATATGCATCAGGTTGAGAAGACAATCACTGCCGCGAAAGAGAGTAGAGAGAGAACAAGATGATCAGCAGCCAATTTTGTGGGTTCTCTTCTTCCTGGTGGCGACCCTACGCTGTGTCTTACGTACCTCACAGTTAAACACGCAGCTGTAGTAAGGTGGTATCTGAGACCTCCATCCAAGAACATGGAATTCTCCTTGAGGCATAGCAGCGCCTAAAATGCATGATACCTTGCAGTGTCACCATGGGAGCTGAATTATGGCTAGAGGATGGCAAGTTGTGAGCTTCGTTCCTAGCATAGCGGCCTGTTATATTATCGAGAACTAGTATAACATGTTCAGATATTTTTCCTCCATGGTTGGCGCCGTCCGGTTCAGGTATTTTTCGATGAGAAAAGACATGGATCTACCAGCAAGTTCACCTATAATAGCAGAAATAACTACCTCCATGTTGAGAACTTGCGGTCAAATATGGTATATGGATCCACCGTCACTAAAATGGATCACCAAGAGCCAGCTGAGGAAAATTGTGTTGTCTGAAACTTTTTACAGTGCCAACTGTTGCCCTTATCTTTCACTATGACTCGTGTTCCAACAAGTAATGAATAATTGGAAGTCAACTGCAGCTCATTGGGTTTGCAGATATAATATGCAGGCCACGTAGCTTTCGCTGCATTTCCATAGAAATTCATGACTCCTTTTTTGGGACTCGTAGAATTTTTTTTTTGGTTCTTGCATAGAAATTCATGACTTTTTTTAAAACTCATAGGAAGTTCGAAGTTCTTGCGTAGAAATTCATCAACCATTAATATGGGCTGTCAACTCCGTCCAAAAATTTTGACATTTTTTGATGTGACAACTAGATAATGTTTGCTATCCATTAAAACTTTTAAGTTAAAATACTTTGTGTAAAAATTCTAATAATTCTGACAATCTAATCTGTTCATTTCAATCTCTTCTGTTTTTCTTTTATTTGGAGATGAAAATATGGCCATAAATTTTTGTAATTTTTTTAAAGATTTGTTATGATCTAAGTGGTCTTATTTAAAATTTAGGATTTTTATCTTGTATACTAATTTTCTAATAATTCTGTATTGAAGTTTTCATATTTTGATGTTTTCTATATTTGAATTTTAAAAGGCTATAAATTAGATTTTTAATTTTTTATATTTTTATCAGAGATAAAATTTGATTTGAGGATGGCAAGGTAAAAATTTGAACCCAAGATAAAATTTTCAGATTTTTACAAAAATCTGACACTACGCTGTTTTCAGTCAAAATCTCATGATTTCTCATTTCTTTTCAACAATTAACGTGTTCATATTACCTTTGACAGCATATAAAGGGTTATGGAGATTTATAATATTTTAATATAATTTTTTGCAGATTTTACTGATATTTCTTTTTATCTTTTTACTTTACCTTTTTACCAATTCAATAAAATGAATTTTCTTTTAGAGCAAAAATCCAAAAAGAATTAGAAAAATCCAGAAAATACAGAATTAAATTCATTCAAAATTTTGCATTTCCATTTTTCTCATTTCTTGAATTTCTGGGATGTTACAGTCAATTTTCTCCACTAGATTCCATATCATTGATATCGATCCTGATTTTTGCCACTTGATGATTTATAGATCTTTTCACAAATCTGATTAATCTGGACAAAGCTTTGATACCACCTGTTACATTCTGATACCCTCTCTTATGCGCAACAACCCCTAAATCGGATTAAAATTTTATGAGATACGGCACGAACGTGCACGGTCTCAAGAACAAAGAAGATAAATCTTATAGAGAACCAAAATAACGATGTTAAAGCAACCACAACGAGAGAGAGATTTGATGAAGCTAACCACAAATTCTAGGCTAAGCATCTCATGCGCAGATTCTCTCCGACCTACAGTGTGCGTCGCACATGCCTGCGCTATGTCTCCACGCTTGCGCTGCATCTCTTGTTACAATTAAAACTAACCCAACATAGTACCTTGATCTTCCACAAACTAATTATTCCATAATAAATATTTTATTCCAACACAAATATTATTTTCCATCGTAAATATTGTTTATCACAAATATTATTGTCAAATTAATCATTGCATATTCATAAATATTATTATCAAATTAATCATTATACGTGTATATATATATCACAAATAGAGTTAACAAAAACAACATGCATCACAATGAGTGTTTTGCATTACATGTACAGAAAAAAATTAATTGAGCAAACTAACTCAAATCCTTCCTCTTCTGAGGATACTTGTTCCCAGTAACCATACACTTTGACTCGTGAATGTCACAACTATAAATGTAGCTGTAATAAGGCGGTAAGTGAGATTTCCACATAAGGACCTCAAATTTCCCATGAAGTGTAACACTTCCAGACAATATCTCTTTCATGGTTATTTTGGGAGCCTCTTCATGAGCAAGTATTTCTCGACCTTGGCCATAGATTTCACAATATATACTACTTCCAGATATTGTCCGAAGTAAACCAAGTTTTCTTTTCACCCCAAAATCACTTGAACATCTAAGTAGCAGCTGATTCTTTTGATCCTTCCCCCTGAGCCATTCAAGAACCCCGCGCCAATGCCGCGCGTCACCACTAGCTCTAAGAAAGTAATTAGCCATGCCATTTGCATACATGAAAGGCCCATAGAACTCCTGACATTTCTCTCGGTCAAAATACTCCTCAAATATCTCCACTGCCATGGATGCTAACTTTGGTTGGTCTTCGGGATTCGAGCTTCCAAACGCAAGCACCCTAAAGAAGTACCAATGTGCTTCTCGAGACAAAAACCTTAGATGGAGAGGTTGCGTCGTTCCAAACTTTGCGACCTCTTCAGATCGACTCGTGATTATGATTTTACTGCCTGGTGGAAAGCAGCCTCGAGAGGCAGAGTACAACTTTCTCCATGCATTCTCATCGACATCCCCAACTAGCTCAATAACAACCAGGAGCCTTTCTTCATTTGAGGAGGTACTTTGATGTTTGATTACTCCTCCATCTCTTAGGGTGCATGGTTTTTCTTCTCTAAAATCATTCTCACTAAAAAAGATAATACGAGAAAAGTGGCCGCACACCCTTTCGTCCAAGCAAATATGCTCAACAAGCGTACTCTTTCCAACTTTCGTTGCACCGATAATTGGTAGGACACCCAAATTGTTAGACCCTGGAGGTTCTCTATCCAACAAGAAATTGACAGCCCGTTCCATCTCCATCTGGCGGCCAAACATGCACTTCTCCATAAACATATACATGCTATACGGTTGGCGACACATAGGAGGGTAGTTCTTCAGAAATATAACAAATTCATTCAGATCAGTAACAGTCATCTCTACACTTTGGAGCATCTGTTCCAACTCATCTTTTTCGTGTCTACTGCCAGGAAAGAAACGAACACGCTTGCTAGAATTGAATTTTGACAGGGAAGAAGTGCTCACTTCATCGCCTTTGTGGGCTTGGCATCTGAACTTGTCAAGCACGTAGTAGCCCCTGTACATCTCTTCTCTCAGCACGTTGAGCTGTTGAAGCATGGCATGGCTTGTGAGGTGCCTCCCCTCGGCCTCCTCGACGGCGATGCGAACTTGGAGCAGCATCAGCTGTAATCTCCGCAGGCTCTCCTTGGACGACGCCGGCGGCTTGCAGTATTTGTCTATCAAGAAGGAGAGGGATCTACTGGCGAGTTCGCCTATGACTGCAGACAAGAATATCTCCATTGGGAAACCTCTCTGGCTTTCTCACCAAGAGATCAAAGAAGTTATAATAACTATTTGTGATGCTAAATATTCTTGGTTTCGAGTCAAAGTTGTTTATTTGATTTCTTTGACTGGAAGTGGAGAGGACACAGTCTACACATACCGTAAAACACAGTCTACACGGTAGTAAAAGCCTACGTAGTTGCTGGAAGACTAGCGAAAAAACCATGAATGGAGATGAAGCAGTCTACACGTTAATGGAAGCCTACGCGGTTGCCCATCGCTAGGAGCTACAGTTCTTAACTAGTAGCATTATGGAAACCAATTTAACAGCTAGTCATTTTTCTATAATCTTTTTGGGATTAACTCACAATTCTGAAATAAATTCTTGCTCAGAATATTCTACAAACCCTAGTAAATTAAATGTTAAATTTGATTTGTTTCCAACTAAATTCCGTCATCAAGTTATAAACCTCACAACTCACACAGACCTCACGACTCACACTGTTAACCGCCGGACAAATCTCTACTCACGCCCTTCTTTCTCTATTCTGAGAACTAAATAACACTCACACCCGGCCAATAAAATGCTAATTTGTAGTTTTCGTGCTCCACGCGAAGCCATGATCTCGTACCGCATCCTTGATCGAAGTAACCACCTGCTGAGTTGTTCTATTCTTGCCATGAAAGATGCGTTGATTTCTCTCGAGCCAAAGATTCCACCAGAAGTAAATTAGCAGCCCATCCACTTCACGTCGTTTCTCCTTGTCATATTGAATTCTTAATCTCCTCCACCATCTATATATTGAGCCATCATGACTTAGATTCTGCCATTGGTCCAATTTGCCCCATCGCAGCAAGAGCTCCCAAACTTGTCTAGCGAAAAACAGTCTTTACAGAGATGATTCGTTGATTCCGGCGATGCATTGCAAAGGGAACATATCACATTACATGGCCAACCCCTTTTGAGCATGTTATTAGCTGTCAGAATTTTGTTGTGTAGCAATGTCCAAGCAAAAAATCGACACTTCGGTTCTGCTTTGGCCTTCCATATTGGTGAGATCTTCATCTTGCAGTACACAGTGTCAAATTGCACAAGGTAGGCACTCTTTGTTGAGTATTGTCCATCTGGTGTCCATCGCCAGGTTATTTGGTCATCACTCTGCTCGTCTCTATTGACCCTTCGTATTGCTTCGTGAAGTTCCACAAATTCCCGTACTTCATTCTGAGAGTTGATGGGTGTACAAAAGCGGATCCAGTAGTTGTTTGCCAAAGCTCGTTGGACCGAGATGTTCTTTCTTCTAGCTATCTGGAAAAGGGTCGGCGCAATGTATTTTGGGGCTTTACCTTGTACCCAGCTTGATCTCCAAAAATCAGTTAGTTTACCGTTTCCTACTGTGACCACCGTTGAAGCATTAAATAAGGTAATATCTGTTTCATCACATGGTAATTCCAATCCCGTCCAAGCCCTTTCATTGTTTTTCCACCTGAACCAAAGCCAACGGAGTCTAAGAGCGCGTGCAAAACGTTCCATATCCTTGATGCCTAGACCCCCTTTTGTTTTTGGCATACAAGTTACAGGCCATTTGATCAAGCAGTGACCCCCACTACAGTTTTCTGGTTCTTTTCCACTCCAAAGGAAACTTCGTCTTAGTTTGTCGAATTAGCCATTTTTGAGCTGGGAATACCGTCATATGATAAATTGGTTGTGAGGTAAGCACTGATTTGACCAGCGTTTCCCTTCCATCCCGCAAGTCTGTTGCTCAATTTGTCAATCAGAGGTTGAATTTCAACTCGCTTTAATTGCCTGATGTGTAGGGGGAGACCAAGATACTTTCTAGGGAAATTTGATAGTTTGCCTGGAAAAATATTCAACAAATCTTGTACTAATTCATCTTGGCATCAGATCGGGTAAATTTCGGATTTGGAGATGTTTATTTTCAGGCCCTAACATCTTCCAAAAATTTTCAGAATTCTATTTAAAGCTGTCAGCTCTTCCGCATTTGCATTTAGAAAAATTCCCGCGTCATCCACATATAATGAGCAGCGGAGTCTTGCTGCCGGTGGAAGCACCGGTCTGAGGATGCCTCTATGCGCTGCCAATTCCAGCAGGCTTTGTAGGGGATCAATTGCGAGGATGAAAAGTAGGGGTGATAAAGGGTCTCCTTGTCGAACCCCACGTGCATGTCTTATTGGCGCCGTTGAATGTCCGTTGATTAGGACTTTTGAAGATGATGTTCTGAGGATTGCAGCCACCCATTCGCGCCATCTCCATCCAAAGCCTAGAGCCTGAAGGACTTCCAGAAGGTAACTCCAGTTCAGTGAATCGAAGGCTTTCGATATATCTAGTTTGATGAAGAGTGCTGGTCTTTTTTCTTTGTGCAGTTTTCGGATCACTCTTTGAACGTATAAGAAGTTATCATGTATACATCTCTTTTTTATGAATGCGTTCTGTGAGACAGAAACCAGGTCATCCATCCTGGGTGCAAGTCTGTTTGCCATAATTTTGGTGATAATTTTCATGAAGCTATTTATAAGGCTGATAGGCCTGAAGCCTTCCAATCGGTTTGCATTTTCTGTTTTCGGTAGTAGGACAATGTTGGCTTCATTAAACTTATGTAACTTTTCATGACGGAGATTGAAGAAATCTTTTATTGCTTCCACTAGGTCATTTCTGATGATGTTGAGGCAGTTTTTGTAGAATAGACCAATATACCCATCGGGTCCAGGAGCCTTCTGAGTAGGAAGTTCCTGAACGGTGTTAATGATTTCAGCCTCTGTGATCGGGATCTCTAGGTCATTGAGGTCTCTTGCATTGTATCCCAAGGACTCCCAACGTATCGCTTTGTCCCTTACTCCGTGTTCCCCCAATCCCTTTCTGAAATACATGTATGCTTCTTTCAGTTTGTCTTGTTGGGTGAGCATAACTTGGCCGTCTCTTTGTAGAACTCGAATGAGATTTCTACGCCTTCTTGAGCTGGCCATTAGGTGGAAGAAACGGGTATTGGAGTCCCCCAAGCGAATGTTTGTTAATCTAGCGTGTTGTCTAGCCCTTGATTTCTGTATGGCAGCTATACCGAGGAGTTTGGTTTTGAGGATTTTCCGGAAATCTAGCTCACTTTGAGAAAGTGTTCGTCTTTCTTGGGTGCTTTCAAGAATGGTGATTATGACCTGTATCAACACTGTTTGTATCGTTAATTTTGCGAAAGTTTTCCTCCTCCAAGTCTACCAACCACTGTTACTGCTTGAGTTTTTCTTTCCTTCTTTATTACGTGTACTCTACCGATTAGCAACGGGTACAACTCTTGACTCTTGGGTCTACGCTTACTGAGCCATCCCCATCTGTTTATCTGGAGAATTTGCCGTACAGCCTACGCTGCTATTACTTCCTTTGATTCTCCCACAGTGCTGGCATACTAAGAGGAGATAAATTCGTGCAAACTACTTCCTCTAGTCATAAATAGTTGTTTTAGATCTTGACACTGTCTCTAAAATATAGCTTTAACTACTAATTTCTATTATAAACATATTTATAAAACCTAATAAAGTTATAGAGTTCCCACGCCGTACGCCAGAGTTGGGGGAGAAGCGACAGCGAGCGTCACACGCGGGGTTTGTTTTGATCACCGATTTCTCAAGTGGTTGAGGATCTATTCAATTTGGGAAGTGAGCTAACGTGAATGCTTAATTTGGTTCTTCCCCCTATTCGGGTGGCTGCGATGATGGGGGATTTAGGCGGTGCAGTGGGTTGGGTTACTTCGGTGTTTTGAGGAGGCTGGGGAATGCATTTGCCGGCCTTATATTGTTAGTTCGAGGCAGTGTCAACAGGGTCTAGACTCGGCTGAAAATGGTAGCGAGGTTGCATACCGGTGGAAACGCAGGCCGAGGCAGCTCCGGGTTTATAAATGAAGTTCCAGAGATCTCCTCTATTTAAATATATATATTTTAATTTTTTGTTATAGATATTTATCTTTCACTAATTCAACAATAAATAAGTGTTGGAGATCCTCTCTTTTTCTTTCTATTGATGTGAGAATTTTTAGATATTTTTTTCTTAGGATTATTGTGGGATTTTCTTACCCTTAAAGCGAAGGAGATGTCTTTAATATGACCAATTGTTTTTATTTATATATATGTAAAGAAAACTACGTAAGCAAGTGATTGTATTATACGTGAGCAAAGACTACAGAGAATATAAGAAAGAGAGTAGAAAAGAAAATGCACATGTGCTGTACATTAACACTACAATATCTACTACATTTCAGAGAAAACAACATGCATCACAATATGACTCGGCTGAAAATGGTATCCCGGGTGCATACCGGTGGAAACGCAGGCCGAGGCAGCTCCGTGGCGAGATTTGGCGGCGGCGCAACCCCACTAAGCGACAAGGAGGAACTCGGCACTGTTCTTCTCGGCCCTTCCTTGCCACAGCAGAGAGCATTGGACTACTGGAGGAAGTAGCAGGTAGCGCGGGCTGAGAAGGAAGAAGGAGAGGAGAGGCTGGGCCTCACGTGTGGGGTCAAAAGATGAAGGGGCCCATGTGTAAGTGAAGCAAGAGAGGGCAATTAGATTTTCTCCCTTGGGACAGCACATGTTCCTTACATTAATTAACCTATCAAATCGTGTCCTACATTTTTTTAAAAAATTACTATGAATTTTAGATAATTTTTGTTATCTAGAAAAAATTTCAATTTGAAATATCATGTGTAAAAATTCTAGTAATTCTGACAAGCCAAACTGTTCATTTCTTCTTTTAAGCTTTTAATTTATCTGAGGACCGAAATGATACCAAAAAATTTTATAATTTTTCATGGTTCTTAAGGTTAAATTATTCTACTGGAAAATTTTAATATTTATATATTTTATAATAATTTTGACATTGAGATTTTTAAATTTCTGGGTTTTTAGTTTTGCAATTTTTATAGGCATAAAATTTGACTATTTATTTTTATATTTTTACTAAAGATGAACCTATACCTTAGTAACATATGGTAAAATTTCAATCACTATGTAAGGTCTGTAGATTTTTAATTTAATCGACAAGCTTACTATTCTTAGTCAAATTTCATAATTTCACATTATTTTCTTGAGCAAATGCATTCATATGGCTTTTAGGGTTTATAAATGAAGTTCCAGAGATCTACTCTATTTAAATATAATTTTTAATTTTTTTTTGTTATAGATATTTATCTTTCACTAATTCAACATTAAAAGGTTTTTCTTTAGGGAAAAAAATCCAAGAAGACCAGATAAATCAATAAAATTCAGAATTAAAACTCATTAAAAAATTTGGATTTTTCTTCTCATTTTATTTGAATTTTGAGGATGTTACAGAGAGATACAATTATATTTGTTATATAACTCTCATATCTATATAAGATTAATCTGTACCGTTATAATCTGCCCCCACCAAAATAAGTGCTTGAGATCCTCTCTTTTTCCTTATATTGATGTGAGAATTTTTAGATTTTTTTCTTAGGATTATTGTGGGATTTTCTTGCCCTTAAAGTTAAGGAGATGTCTTTAATATGACTGGTTGTTTTTATTTATATATATGTAAAGAAAACTATGTAAGCAAGTGATTATATTGTACATGAGCAAAGACTATAGAGAATATAAGAAAGAGAGTAGAAAAGAAAATGCACATGTGCTGTACAATAAGTACACAACAATGTCTACTACATTTCGGAGAAAACTACATGCATCACAATATGAGTGTTTTGCATTACATGTACAGAAAAATTTACTTGAGCAAACTAACTCAAAGCCTTCCTCTTCTGACAACGCTTGTTCGCAGGAACCACACACTTTGACTCATGAATCTCACAGCTATAAATGTAGCTGTAATAAGGCGGTACGTGAGATTTCCACACGACTTCAAGTTTCCCATGAGGTGTAACACTTCCAGACAATATCTCTTGGAAGGTAATTTTGGGAGCCTCTTCATGAGCAAGCCGTGCTCGACCTTGGCCGTAGATTTCACAATATATACTACCTCCAGACATTCTCGGAAGTAAAGCAAGTTTTCTTTTCACCCCAAAATCACTTGAACATCTGATGAGCAGCTGATTCTTCTGATTCTTCTTATGCTTCTCCCTGAGGCATTCAAGAACCCTGCGCCAATACCGCGCGTCACCACTAGCTCTAAGAAAGTAAGCCATGCTGTTTACAAGCATGAAATGCCCATAGAACTCCTGATATTTCTCTTGGTCAAAATACTCCTCAAATATCTCCACTGCCATGGATGCTAGCATTGGTTGGTCTCGGGGATCCGAGCTTCCGAACGCAAGCACCTTGAAGAAGTACCAATACGCTTCTCGAGACAAAAATCTTAGATGGAGAGGTTGCGTCGTTCTATACTTTGCGACCTTGTCAGATCGACTGGTGATTACAATTTTACTGCCTGATGGAAAGCAGCTTCGAGAAGCAGAGTACAACTTTCTCCATGCATCCTCATCGACCTCCCCAGCTAGCTCAATAACAACCAGGAGCCTTTCTTCATTTGAGGAGGATGTATGTTGATGTTTGATTACTCCTCCATCTCTTAGGGTGAATGGTTTTTTTTCTCTAAAATCATTCTCACTAAAAAAGATAATCTGAGAAAAGTGGCTGCACACCCTTTCGTCGAAGCAAACATGCTCAACAAGTGTACTCTTTCCAACTTTTGCTGCACCGATAATTGGTAGGACACCTAAATTGTCAGTCCCTGGAGGTTCTCTGTCCAACAAGAAATTGACGACCCGTTCCATCTCCATCTGGCGGCCAAACATGCACTTCTCCATAAACATGTACATGCCATATGGTTGGCGACACATAGGAGGGTAGTTCTTCAGAAATATAACAAATTCATTCATACCAGTAATAGTCATCTCTACACTTTGGACCATCTGTTCCAACTCATCTTTTCCGTGTCTACTGCTAGTATAGAAACGAACACGCTTGCCAGAATTGAATTTTGACAGGGAAGAATAGCTCACTTCATCGCCTTTATGCGCTTGGCGTCTGAACTTGTCTAGCACGTAGTAGCCCCTGTACATCTGTTCTCTTAGCAAGTTGAGCTGTTGAAGCATGGCAT
This sequence comes from Guadua angustifolia, assembly GCA_036346375.1. Taxonomy (NCBI): domain Eukaryota; kingdom Viridiplantae; phylum Streptophyta; class Magnoliopsida; order Poales; family Poaceae; genus Guadua; species Guadua angustifolia. Next base: position 504,927 of record JAYEVE010000534.1, on the reverse strand, counting down.
GGCTTGTGAGGTGCCTCCCCTCGGCCTCCTCGACGGCGACGCGAACCCGGAGCAGCATCAACTGTAGTCTCCGCAGGCTCTCCTCCATGGATGACTCCGGCAGCTTGGAGTAGTATTTGTCAATCAAGAAGGAGAGCAATCTGCAGGCTAGTTCGCCTGTGATTGCAGAGAAGAATGACTCCATTGGGAAATTAACCTCTCCCATCAATAGAGGTGATAAGAAATATATATGTGGTCCTAAATACTCTTGGTTTAGTGTCAAAGTCTTTGCTTTGATTTCTTTGATCAGCGAAAATGACATGAATGGAGAGGAAACTTTCTACACGGTACTCCCTCTCTTGATTTGTTTTACGTATCCACTCATTTCGAGATTTTAATTTTGTAAACATTGATTAACAATTAGTCTAAAAATATATAGATTATAAGGTACAAAAAGTGATACCGTTAGATTCGTATTTGAAAGCACTTTTCTAACAACTTAAGCAGTCTCTACAGTCACGGACCGTTCGATCGAGGTATTGAATGGTACGGATCGACTAAAAATTGGACGAATAGCAATTGCTACAGTACTATAAACAATGTTTTTGCACAGTAAATCCATTTGTACATTTTTTTAATTGATCCGAACCATTGATTTTTTAATCTGACAGTTTCACAAGGACTACTTACCTTACAGTCCTCACGAGATTATAGGGATGGCAACGGGTCGGGTCGAGTGCGGGTTTTACAAAACCCGACCCGACCCAAAACCCGAATTGAAAAACCTTGAAGAAGTACCATTACGCTTCTCAACTCAAGAACTGCAACCTTGTCGGATCGACTCGTGGCAATGATTCGACTATGATCTGTAATGCAACTTTTGGAAGTTGAGTACAAGCTTCCCCGTATACCCTGATCAATGTCCCCATTATCCTTTCTCCATCCAAGGCACGGTTCTGATGCTTAATTATACCACCATCCTTGGGAGCCTGTTTTGTTCCTATCTGTAAGATCTTCTCTGCTGAAGAACATAATTTGTGAGAAGCGATTACGCACCCTTTCGTCAATGCAGGCATGCTAGACAAGGGTGCTCTTTCCAACTTTTGCCGGGTCAATGGTCGGTAGGACAGCCAGATGTTCAGCAGGTGGAGTCTCTGCTTGCAACAGAATGCTCATGACACGTTCCATTTCCAGTTGACGATCGAACAGGCAATTGTCCAAAAATGAGTACATGTTGTATGGTTGACGGGGAAGCTGAGGATATCTACTTGAGAACATGACGAACTCATTCACTTCTCGGATGGTGGTTTCTAGGCCTCCAACAATTTGCTGCAGCTCTTTGGCAGTCTGACAGGGCAAAACAGTGACTCACCTGGTGCTGGCCTTTGGCCTTGTCTTCTTCATGGGCTCGGCATCCGAGGGTGTCGCCGTCGGGTTCAGGTATTTCTCGATGAGAAAAGACATGGATCTACCAGCAAGTTCACCTATAATAGCATAAATAACTACCTCCGTGTTGAGAACTTAAGAATTTTTTTTTAATAATACATTTTTTATTCAGAATTTCAAAAATATTCCACCGGGAAAAAAATTTCAGAAATATACCTCTGTCGCACATTGGACGTGCGACAGGGGCCTAAATAGAAAAATACACGGCGGCAGTGCCCAAGCGCTTCGTGGCCTCTGTCGCACGACGGCGAAAGTGCGACAGAGCGAACAACACTGTCGCACGACAAACGTCTTGACGATAAGAAAAAATCGACCGACCAAAGTCACGACAATGAGGCGCGGGTTCTGTCGCCACGACCAAAGTGCGACAGAGGCGTTTATATGAGGCAGCAAGGCACTGTGGCTCATTTGTGCGCCGGGAAGAGAAAAGAGAGAGGAAGGAAGAGGAAGAGGGGAGGGAAGAGAGAAGGAAGAAGGGAGATTCTGCGCCCTTTGTTTGAGGTAAATTTTTGTTGTTTACTTTTCTTAGCGAAGAAATTATGATATGTTAGAAATAGTTAGATCTAGAGCATTGTAGCGAGAAATAGTGGTAGATTAGAAATAGTTTTAGATGTGAGTTACGGATAAATGTAGGTAAATTGATAGGTCACAGCTAGTTCTAGTTTAGAAAATTTAGATATTTTTTGCAGATAGGAGTATATCGGTATATATTGAAGGAAATATAGTTACGAATGAGTATTTTTTTAATATATAAGTACATCGATACGAATGTATATATTGTTAGGAATGAATTTTTACGGATAGGAGTATATCGGTACATATTGATGGAAATGTAATTTTTTTACAGATATAACTACATCGATATGAATTATTAGGAATGTAGATGTTTCTTACGGTTAGATATATATTTTCGTACCATGTAGGTATAGTTATGTTACGTCATAGTATTTTGTACGGAAGATAATTAATTCGTGGGTGAATGAATGGATTATGCAGATATGGCGTAATCGAGTTCCATTTAGGATTTATTATGGAGATGGGGTTGTAATGCATGGTTTGGAGGGTGCGAGATCTGAGTAACATGCGGATGTGGACGAAGTTTGAGTAGGCTCGAGGAGCGCACATTTGGTTCCGTGTTGAAATGGTTGTATTATACTTTTCGGATGGAAGAAGACAAGTGTGAGTTGAAGGTATTTTGCCTATGTAGTGTGCTAAACAACACTATTCTTTGGGAGTTAGTTGAGCTAAAGGAACCGCATCGTGGAGATCATATGTGAGGCGGGCAGCAACGGGATGGAATCGAGTGCTTTTAGTGCGAGCATATGAGAGCATGTTGCCCCCAAACAGCAGATTGGGCCGGTGAGTGTAGTCACCTCAAAATGAGCTCGGCCGGTGACACCGAAATTGGGGATCTAGGCATGAGCAACATGTTCAAGAAAGTGGTGAACATGTTCGGTTTCGAGAGGATGATGAAAATGTTGGCCAAGAAGCGGGGGTGGTAGACGAAGGTGAGAAAATTGAGGAAATAACAGCTAGGATGGAAGAGGAAGACCGTGAGTACAATGAGAAGCGAAGAGGAGGACGACGATGAGTCGGATGAGGAAGATGGAGGAGGTACGGAGCCGCTTGTGCCACAAATGAGTGGAGCACGAGCAATTTGAAAATATGGTTGTCAATGAAATGAGGGAGATGCCTTGGCGATCTGGTGATAATGAGGTTAGGCATAACAAGATGTACCGACAAAAAGAAGGCATGCAGATGCCGTGAAAGATTGGGCTCTATCATTAAGAAGGACTTTCGTGGTTAAGAAATCTACCCCAACCTTTCTGACGTGGTGTGTGAGATCCATGGGTGTCCGTGGAGAGTGCAGCGTACAAGCCCAAATGGGGCACCCATTGGATATGTTGAAGGTTGAGCAACATACATGTATGGTGAGAAGCAGTGATGGCTCACGAGAACCTATCATCCGGGTATGTCGCGAACATCATGTACGCAGAGATAGTGGAGAACACGAGTTTTGAGCCCGTGCTATTATCCGGCGATCGAGAACAGATATCGATACACAATTAGCTACGGAAGGCGTGGAGGCGAAGCGAAGGCACTAAAGCGAGGTTTGGGAAGTTTGAAGACTTCGTACCACAACCTCCCGCGACTTTGCGCTTGTATTCAGGAAGAAATCACGGGATCTACTATGATTATCAAGATTGTCCGTCGGACAAGTGGCCAACTAAAATGCATCCGAGGAGAGTGTTCTTCGCATTCGGCGCTTGCATTAAGGCATTCTCACACTGTCGTCCGTTGTTGTGCGTGGGCGGCACATTCTTGACCGAAATCTGAGGGCAAATCTTGGCAAATGTGGGTGTCGATGGGAACAACCAGATTCTGCTGTTGCCTTTGCCTTCAGAGAAAGCGAGATGACGGAGGGACCTGTGCATTGCCGCCCTCGCCGACCTAGACCATTGCGCAAGACACCGGCGCTTCGATCGCGTTGGATCCCGGGTAACATACCAAGATTTAAATTTGTAAACATGTTTGTTCGGCACCATGACTACCGCGCAGACGATATCAATTACATGTTTATGTTTCTTAGGCTTCAACTGGGCTGCTGCCCTCGCCGGATGGTGGAGCTCTGGGACACCGTTCCCGTCTGACCGGTCGTGATCACCGCTCTGGTGGATCGGTGGAGGCGGAGACGACACCTTCCATCTCCTGTCGGGAGATGGCGATCACTACAGGGCGTCTCCTACCTCCTCGGCCTCCGATCGCGGTCTGGCTGTGGTGCCCAGGCGTCTCCCCGATGGTCGCCGCATTCTCTGACAGTTCGGGGTGTACTACCACTGCCGTGTCTGGGACCTTCGACCACACGCACGGACCGACCTTGAGGTGGCTTATGCAGTTTGAGTGCGTAAGTAGCATTTCGAACTAAATTGTGTACGTCTTCGCTTGAAATAACAAGTGTGCTTTATGTTCTGGCGTGAGCGATCGTCGAGCCGGACGACGAGGCTCGCCCGCCACTGGGGCGTACCTCCGTGGTCGTTCGGGTCGACCATGTTCACGGCGTCCCATGGGGATAAGCGTGTCCATGCACTGTGCGATTCGCGAGGGCGATCACGGGCGCACCCCTTGACGCCGTGCCACAAGATTTCGTGGGGCTCGGCGGCGTCTGCGGCGCCACCTACGTGCACTCTGCGTCGGTGTACACGGTTCGCCGACGCCGATCTTCGAGGATGTCCACTTCTTCTGATTGTGGGCATACGAGAGGTTCCAGATCGGCCGGCCCCAGATCGACCTGCAGCCTGTGGTGGGCACGCAGGCAGGCGATGACGTCGACGGTCCGACCATGGGCACCATCTGGTGCCTGCGACGGGTAAGATATTGCAATCACGTGTTTGATACTTTTTGTTTAACTTTTCTGAGTACTAACGGTTACGTTCTACCGTGACTCTGAGCTAATTTGGGCGCACGGATGTCGGGTAGCCTACCCGCAGTTTGTCGCGGCGTTTGACCACCTCACCGACGACCACGTACGCTGGACGCCGTACGCGGACGCAGAGGTGCAGCGTCGTGTGACGGGTGGCCTGTCCACCCTTTGCACACGAGACGCACAGTACTGGTTCACCCGTCGGTACCTCGTGTTCGACGTCCACGTCGAGGGCTACGCTGTCCATCGTGTGATGAGGCAGTTTGGTCGACGACAGGTGTTCCCGGTGCAGGACGACCGTGCAGTCCCACCCGCGGTCCACTCGTAAGTTCCCTGTATTGATGTTTTTATAATTGTTACTGTGTAATGCTATCTAATAACGCTATACTTATTTTTCACCCACAGCACGATAGGAAGGACAGCTTGGCGACCACCACCCCGCGCGCGTATCTTTGCCTTGGGTTGAGGAGTGGGGAGGAGCCCTCGAGGACGTCTACGTCGAGGATGCGCCGTACGACGTAGGGACGTACCGCGCGTACTGCGCGTGGTACACTCCCCGGACTCGTGTGTGTTTGGTACGTGTCGACCCCGATCCCCCTAGACACGTTCCGTGGTGGCGGAACGCGTACCCCTCCATATGGACTCGGTTCGGCACGCTTTGGTACGTTGCGTCATACATTCGATATAATTAATTTTGCTAACTAATTCGTAATTTATTTTGCTAACTAATTCGTAATTTATTTTGCAGACTGACGTGATGCACCATCACCACCTGGACCTTCGCAGCTTGTACAGTCGGCTGACCACCGGAGAGCCCGTCACGAGAGAGGACGTCACCCTTTGCGTCGGGAGGTTTCTGGACAGCTCGACACGCGCCCTCGAGCTGTCGGGGTGCGGCCTCCCTACCGTCCCGCAGGGCGTGCCGCTTAGCGAGGCCAGGGGTGCGCCAGGTGCATCTTCACACGGTCCCGCCCCGCAGGCTGCGAGAGGGCACGCTTCTGTAGCCGTTCAGGCTTTCGGTGTAATCTTGGAATGCCTTTGCTCAAGTGTTACAATCGCGTATTACAATGCTCAAAACAATTCTTTATTTAATGCAGCCCGCGAGCACACTTCGCCAAGACGCATCTGGACCGCCTCGGCGACTACGGCGACGAGGCGTGCCCTGACCCGGAGGACTACCGTGATTACCTCTCCACGGGCGTCTTTGGGGTGGGGCATCATCATCACACCCGACGGAGCGCCACCACCGACGCAGCTTAGTCGGCGATCACGGAGCGCCGGCACAAGCCTCGACGCAGTTACTCGGCTGGCACGCGGCGCCTCGGCTAGGCAGCAGAGGCCCCACAGCGCGCCTCGCGGCTTGACGTACTCATGGGACCTGTGTTCGAGGAGGAGGCCTCCCGCTTAGAGCCGGCGATGAGTTTCTTTGATTTTATTATTGCTAGTATGTTATGTACTAAGTATTTCATTTGAAATATGTTGCACTTGCATTTGTATTTTTTGTAAACTTAATCTTACGTGACTTAGTTGTTCCTTTCATCGGCTAGACGCTTTGTCACACACCTAGCACCTTTACTCATTGGTAGCACATTTACCAGAAGACACGACAACGAGCATTTAATAGCTTTCCAAAGATGTGACTACTCGCTGCTAGCAGCTTTACCAAGCTGACACGACAACACACGCAACAGCTTTTCCAGCGCGATGTGACTACTCGCTGCTAGCAGCTTTACCAGGCTGAGACGACAACACGCCATTAAATGACAACACGCTGCAACACGCCATGAAATGACAACACGCTGCACACGCTGCAACACGCTGCAGCAAGAGCTGTAATTGTGTGGAGTAACCCCTCACTACCACTATAAAACAGGTCCGAGGGGTAGACATCCAACACAGCCAAACCACAATGTCGTTCTACCGTCGCCTCTTCAGCAAGCAGAAGTCATCCAGCCCCGAATATCCGGATGAGAGTTGCGTCGACGCCCCAGTTCTCCCGGAGTTGCCCCGACCGAAATGTGATCGCAACCTCATCGCCAAGATGATGCAATCTACCCATGGAACCACGGCGCCAGCGCTCACCTTCTTGTGCCCGCACCTACAAGGTAAACCTCTGGCGTCCACACAATACTGAGTAACACTTGCCATCTCATGCATCGTTCTTTCTTTTCTCAAAGACGAGGGCGGTGTTGCTTCTTCCAATGGATCGACGGCCGAACGACGTGACTACAATTTCTCTACAAGCGCCACGATGCCTACCCCGCTTCGCTCGAGAACTTCACCCGGTGGGAGGCGCGGGATATGTCCTTTTCTAGATCGACCAGAGCTTAGGGCGGTGCTGCAAGGGCCAACCGATCGGTGAGTTTCATGCGACATACTCATGTTAAACTCACAAAGTAGTAGTTCTAAACCAGTTCGCCGCGACACAGAGTTCAAGGACACTTTTGAACATCAACAAGTCAGGAGGAACCTCCTCGGGGCCACCAAAGCCCCGACATTTGCGAACATGGCACGAGGCGGTGGTTGATACGCCACGGTGATCTAGCGGACGGAGATTCTACTGGTGCCCTTGGCGAGGATGAGCGGTATTGGTACTTCAACTGGGTGGACCGGAGACGTACCACCCACATCTCGGGCAACTTTGCATGGGATAACGGGGAGCAACCCTCTCCGTGGTGCCACTACCGCCGTAAAAGCCGGACCGAAATGCGTTCACGGTGTTATGCAACCACCAAAGGGCATCTTGCATTGACTACAGGCACGCTTCCGGTTGTCCAAGCATAAGCCCAACACACCTCTGCACCATATAGTGGAGTCACGAGCGAAACAGAGCGAGCGTCTCCGCATGTCTCCGCCAAAGGCCAACACAAAGAGAGGTGCAGGAGGGTTCCTCCTCTCGAAGAAGAAGGACAAGGAAGCAATACCGAGGTCCGCAACACGCAACAAATCCTTGACTCGTTCGCAGACCATCCGGAACCGGTACCGGTATTAACATAGGGGCAGCCGGAATCGGGATGACATGCCCATATGGGAGGCGAAATCCACATAAAAACAACCAAAATTTATGTCTTATACACCGAGACGTCACGGCATAGGCCACCCAATGGGCGGCATACGGAGCACCTTCGGAACCCCATGGAGTTCTTTCATAGTAGGGATTGGCGGTGTCCGAGGATGGCCGCAATATTAGAACGGGTCGGGTAATATGCGTAAAATGTCTTACATCATTCGGCTGCACCGAGATAGGCGAACGATCATTTGTTCCACCATGACGATGCTTTTCGTTAGTTAGTTAAATCCTTCTTTGTAATGCCCTTGTAATATAATCTAATCTATTGCTTTTTTATCATCCGAACTTTCGTGTATATGCCCTTATATATGTATTGTTTGACTTTTAAAAATTCCTCATATCTTAAAATCATTTGAAAATTTTATGGTAATATCAGCGATTTATCGGGAACATCCATAAAAGTTTCAAAATTTTTCAAGTCGTACAAGTTTCCATGGTTTCGTGGCGCAATTGCCTTTTCGATTTTCGCAACAAAATGCCGAGGCAACATCCGCTATCTCGCCCATACGTAAGTGGTAGCCCGCATTATGTGGGCCGCCCTTGATTTTTTCTGTATTTTTTGGACCATGTCCGGCCTGTCCCGCGGGGCTACGAAAACCCGTAAGTGGTCACGATTTCCGTCCTTTCGTGCCCGCGAGTGCCTTTTCCGATTTTGGTAACAAAATGCCGGGCCAACGTCCGACCATCTCGCCAGCACTGAAGTGGTATGCCACGTTGCATAGGCCGCCCGTGCTTTTTCCCATCATTTTTCGCCCATATTCGGCGGACCTTACGAGTCTACGAAAACCCCTAAGTGAAATCGTATCACTAACGAAAAAAATAATTTTTCCGATTCGGTTCAATACATCAATTATGTACAACCAATTTACAACAAAATTGTCAACAAAAATATCAAATACAAAATTTCAGTATTCTTGTCAAGACGTTAGTTGTGCGACAGGCTCCTTCGCACTTTAGTCGTGCGACGGAGTTCCTTCGCACTTTAGTCATGCAACATGCGCCGTTTAGGCTCTGTCATACGTTCTCCGTCGACGAGAGAATACGAAGCGCCGCACACTCGCCGTGTATTTTTCAATTTAGGCCTGTCGCACGTCCAACGTCACGACGAGGTATATTTCTGAAAAAAATTTTCCCGGTGGAATATTTTTGAAATTCCGAATAAAAAATGTATTATTAAAAAAAATTCTGTATTATTAAATATTTTTGAAATTCCGAATAAAAAATGTATTATTAAATATTTTTGAAATTCTGAATGTCAGGACTGATTTATATGTGAGCTTAACCTCTAGGTTGAAGTTTCACAATAAATTGTCCTTATGTATGAATATGAGAAATCTTAAACCATAGGATGAATAAGAAATCATGAAATAGCTCATCTTATCTTTTTATAAAACTTTATACAAACTTATCCCTTCTTTCTGTATAACTTCTTATCTGTGCAAACTTTCGGTCATTAACCTTTCACAAAATCAAGTCTCATCCAGATTAGTAATACAGTCCCCATTGCTACTCTTAGCTTCCGGAGACCATACCGTATATATATAAACCCAGACTAAGATGTTCACAACCATCAATTTACCTAAGCTGTTTTAGGTTAATTAAAACATAATCTTTTTCCACCAATAACTCTTGATCATGTTTTAAAACTCACCTCGCTGCTTATCCAGATTTTATACCATGAAAATGAGTTTGAACTAGAAATGTTCTATGCTTCTGAACAAAAACCTTCGAATGAACATTAAAACTGGAAACTGGAAAAGAAAATCAGAAACTCTATTTTCTAAAAGAAATATAAAAAGGATAGCATCAGTTATACATACATTCTTCCCATCTATAGAATTTATTCTCCTTATCTGTATACTCATATCTTCTCTATAGAATTTTCTTTCTCCACTCCTAAGTTACTCTTTCTAGAAGTATTTCTTTCCTTCTCTTTTGCGAAATGAAAACCACCAACGAATCCTTTTGGAAATAATTTTGGTAACAAGTCGGCAACGTCATGACATCTGCATCAGCCACTTCAACAAAATGGAAGTGACGAGCAGCACAACCTCTCCGACTTCATCAAGGCCTGGGAATACCGACATCGACAAGTGGTGCGAAGATTAAAAGAAACTCGTCACTGAATAGCTTACCTTAAAAGATAGTATTATACAAACTACCCATTATCCTAGCTATGTAGTAAACCTTATGTGCAGCAATACATATGGCCAGTAGAAGGAAAAACCATAGATACCCTCCCTACCTACTAAGTAAAATGTATACATAGTATTTCTGTGTTATTGAAATTTTGTTGTAAATTGTTTCTATTGCTTTCGGGTTACTCTCGTGAATGTTAAACTATTAGGTTGAAATTTGCGATGTGTTAACCCTGCTTAATAAGAAAATTTTACTTAAAAAGATTTTAAAGAACGAAACGTTGCCTTATAAACCAAACTGAAGATTACATAATCTGCATAGAAACCGCAACTAGAGTTAATTGGAAAGAATCAAATATTACTTCATGATATAGATAATTCTTATCTAACCATCTTTCTCCGACTCCAACATCTTGTCAAACGCGGTCGTAAAACGCCTCTAATCCAATAGAATTCTGTTTAAATGACTTTACTCTAATAAATATTGTTGCAGGATGCCTGCGACATAATTCATTAATACAACTACTGAAAGTAATGAGTAATAAAATCTTTAGCTTTATGACCGACCTTCAGCTCATTCTTTGAATTGTTGCTGCCTTACTCAATGTAAACTTTCACTTCCTATTTATGTTTTACAAGGTCAGCCTTGAATGAGATTTAATTGCCACTAATCTCATTAATATTCATTGAGTTATTCAAATAGCAATTGTATTTGAATACTCCCCTTGAAGTCAACCTCTGGCTCTCTCCAAATAAATCTGGTTGAGATGCATGCTTTCATTCATCTCAGATATTTTAACATACTCTGTATCTCTCTTTAAATTAACTTATTCTTGCTAAGGATTCTTGGCATGAGCTGCTAACACTCTCGTCTACTTCATGAAACCCATGAGACACTCAAGCGCTAAGAAACGATAATCCCATCTAAGCCCAACCAAATCTTTGGTATTTAGTCAAGCACATCCCTACATAGCAATCGACGTAACTCCCCACTTTCCTTAAGTACAACAAGTGCACGCATAAAAACAAACTAACAAGAAAAACGATTACTAGTATCTCTAACCATGGTGTAAATGCTAACCACAACTGGACAAAATCATTTAAGGCACACCCTTCTATTCTAGCAACTAGCACAAAATATTTCCAACCTTGGCATGATTCTAGCCGAGCCCAGAGCACACCGTGGGAATCGCCTTGATTCGAGAAAGCGTATTTTCCTTTTTCTCTGGTTTTCCAAATCGAGTCAACCTCATATGTGCATAACTTTTGCATTTCTAAACCAAATTAAGTGAAACAAAGTTCTAAAATCTAGTTCTTCCGTGTCACGCAAAAATATTTGAAAACAAGTATTGGATGAATTTGAAATTCAAATTTGAATAAAAGGTTTAAAGATGTGCTACATATTAAAATGTTGCAAACAAACTCAAAATTTAATGAAACTAATTTTGTTTGAATCCTTATGCTACCAGAAACTCAAGTATATATAAGAATGTTTATATTTCACCTTTGTTGGATCGTTTTATGCCAAAGGTTATTTTCAATCCAATAAATACTCAAAAACGAACAACATCACCTGCATCGGCCGAAAATAACTTGAACACTTTACCAACATCTACCCAAGAACAGTTCTACTTCACCTCGTCAAGAAGGACATTTGTAACTTTTGAGCTGTCTCAAAGACCTAGAAAACATTAAGTGTTCATGTCAACCCCTGCTTCGGCATCAGGCTTTGGACGTAAGACATCTTCTGATGTGATTGTACCTGACTCTTAATATGGTATTGAGTACGTTCCTTGTGTATTCAATTCCTGCAATCAATCTTTTGATCCTATACATTTTATTTCTTCATAGTAACCAAATCCAAAGAAAATGAAAACCCTCTGTCGACCAAAGTAATTTAACGAATCAAATCATCAGGATCACTTTATAATTCTTCTACCTCAACCTAATCCCGGAATTGTTGCTATCTTGTTTTCAATCTAAAGTCAACATAGAATGACATTTATTCTCAGCTCATTTCACCAACTAACATCGAACTAAGCAAATCAACTGTTGTATTCAAATATCCTTCTGGATAATAACATTGATTCTTTCTAAATGAATCTAATAAGAATACATCTTTTCTTTCACCTCCAAGATTCTAAACATACTAAATGCTATTTTCTAAATTTGATTATCCATATTAACAATCACGGTTTTTAATCAAAAGAGATATATATGGTAATATCCTCTTGATATTAAACATTGATTTTTCCCAAATAAATCTAACGACAAGGCAACCTATCTCTCATCTCAAATATTCTAAATATACCATATGCCACTCTATAAATTAGATCATCCTTGTTAACAATCTTGATTATACAATCAAAAGAGATATATAGAAGTATTGATATCCTCCTCTACTTACCTAAAACTAAAATAGATTTCTTCTCTATTTCTTGGCACGGCAACTTGGAATCGCAAGAGGCGAAGATCGATCTGACAATTGCAATGACGACGTATCAACGAATCGACAAAGTCACCTCTGTAAAAGAATTTCCAAGTCTATCTCATCCTCGAGAATTGCAAGGTTCATGGTATTCACCATTTCCAAATTCGAGATAATTGGCGCCACGATATATTAGGCCATATCGTATCACTAAGAAGATGCAAGAGAAAAAGAAACATATGAATTAGAGTTGCCATCTCAGCTATCCAGTGTTCATCATATCTTCTAGATATCGCAATTAAGGAAATATCTTCGTCCTCCTTCTAAGCTCATCCAACTAAATGAAATCAATCTATAATCTGATTTAACTTATTGAGAGTATCCGATTAAAATCCTAAAAGAAGAAAAACGCCACACTCGTACTAAATCCCACGAGATGATCAAGGTTCAACGAAGCAATCATTCCGAAGAAGAAGAAACTGGAAAACGAGAAGATCAACTCGAGAAGGAGTTCCTAACTTCTTTTAGAAATACTTTCCCCTTAGACCCGCCAAATCTCGGGGTCGAGATTTCTGTAAGGGGGGTAGATCTGTAACATCCTGAAAATTCAATAAAGAGAAAATAAATATTTTTAATTTGAAAATAAATGTTTTTGAGTTTTCTTGGCATTATTGAATTCTATTTGGATTTCTTTGGAATTGTTCTTCATATGAAAAATTCAACAAATGGAAATATATAATAGAAAAGAGGAAAAAGCAAAAAGATAAAAAGTAAAAATTTAGAAAAATTGCCATGAGAACTCTGATCATTCAATTAAATCATTTTAGCCAGCAATTGAAATTTTATGCATAAAATGATGAAGAGATAAAATGAAAAGATAACGTTTAAATCCAAAATAATATATTGTCGGAATTCACATAAAATAATGAAATCACAAATGGAGTTGGAAATTTTACGTAAGCATTCTGAAATCAAATCCTTTTGAAAAACAAAATTTGAAAAATACTAGACTTCGATTGATCTCAATCAAAAATTAAAATTCGAAACGAAATTTAATCGGAGTCGCCGACGTGTGGGCCACTCGTTGTTTTTCCGTTCCGTTGGCACATTGGAGAAGCTTGCAGTCACTGACAGTGGTCCCTGAGTCTCTGCTGCCGAACTCATCGCCCTCCTCTACTCCGTTCCTTCCCCTGGCGAATTCTTCGAAGCTCTGAGCGCAGGCGAACGCGATGACTACCACGAATCCCACTCAATTCGCTGCTCTCCCTGGCTATAAACCACACCCCAGTGTTCGCAAGGACCTCCTCCTCATTCCCCCTCCGCTCCTTCTCCTTTCTCCTCAAGCCAGAGCAAGAACTCGCCCCCAGTTTCCACCATTGCCGCGGGCTCTGCTGCTCAAGCGCGAGGGAAAGTCCGAGCCATGTGGTGGTCCTTCTTCAAATCCCTCTTGCAGAGAGCATCACCAGGCACTGCTGATCATAAGCCCTCAACATTTCTTGAGCCCCTCCATGAGAAATGTTGCTGCTCCCGTGCGCCTCTTCTTCCCCAAGGCCGGCCACCGGTGGCGCGCTTCCACAGGCCGTCTCCACCTCAATTGGCGGGTCAAACAGAACCTCTAGTATCCCTTGTTGCTTATTTCACCACCGATTTCAACCCTAATGCCTTGTCCTTCTTCTCCACCGAGTCGCCACCAACGCCGCCGCCTCCTCGCCTCACGCCACTTCTTTGTCTCTTCCTTGAATCAACACCTCCCAGAGTTCCCCTTGCCGAGCTGATCTTCTTTGGTGCCCTTGCCTTCGCGGAAGACCGCGGAGTACCCTCGCCCTTGAGCCCTAGCCGTCTCTGTTTACGTCTCTGTCTTGCTGGAGCCATCGAGCTGAGGAAGAAGAAGCCAGAGCCAAGGCGCTTTCACTGCTGATAAAACGTATTTTCGAATTTCCTGGCCGAAATACATTTAACTATTAGTACCTTGTGTATTTTTAGTCTCAAGCCAGTGAAATGAATTTATATAATCATCTAAAATCAGGATGAATCTAAATATACAAAAAGATTTAATGTTTGGAGTACAGGACTATTATTCAGATTAAACATTGACTATGGTGTTAATATGATTGTTAATGAGATTTTGTGTATAATAAACCATGAAATGATGAAATCAATATTCATGAGATTTTAGGATCAGAATGTATTCAAATATACAAAAAAATATTCAATTCTTGAATCATAGAACAATTATTAAAATCAAGAATGGGATAGACGCACTATTATGGTCATTATTGCATATATGAAACATATAACTTTTAAAACTATAAAATAAATTCTTGTTTGTCTCTGGAATCATAATAAACTCAAATATGTAAAATCATCTAGTGGTGAACTCAATTTAACATATTTGCTTTGCCATCTTTAATGAACCCTATTAATGGCCATTAGCAAAATAATAGCTTAATGGCTCACAAAATGATAAGGTAAATGGCAATAAGTTCTTAAAAACAGTAAGGATCTGTGTATGTGAAAATACTTAAGATAAGGTTGAAATTTCATTCTCTTGATGAAAGGAAATGTAAATTATAACAATAAGAAAATAGATAATCTATTGCAATTGAAGTGAAAATAATGCCAAACCAACTTTAAAACATTTCTAGGATTACTACCTGCTAACACCTGAAAAAAGAATCAAAGATCATGTATGGTGTAGTTAGAAACTAAGTTTGAATCATGGCCGAATTAAGATTTCCAGCATGGTCATTTAGACTATTTCAGCGATGGATAAAATAACTCGTCTAAACACTAAAATACGTAAAACTAGTTTAGAAACACTGCACAAAGTTTATACCACCATATTCTGTAAAAAGGATCTTATTCCATTAAGGTTTGCATATTATTCTTATTATTCCAAAATCCTTAAGTGTTAACCTTTCGCTGCATAATCTTGCCGATTCCGAATAACGTTAAACTTACAATGCCACTTAAGCCTTTTCAACAACGAATATAATGTATCAGCTAAAGCCTAAAATTTGTGGAATTAGCTTAGGATTATTATACAAAGTATAAATCATCTTATTATGAAGAAACAACCATATTACATCATATTTTGCATACAAATCTTAATAGCTGAATAACCCTAAGTAATCACATTACTGTAGACCGTAATATGAATGAACGAATTGTAGTAACAATGAGGAAACCTATAGTTAAGTTATTTTTATCACTAGAACCTTCTCAAATATCGTGTAAATTAGTCCAGTAGCCTAAATCAGTAGATCTAACTTGCATGAATCTAATTCTAAGCAAAATCAATCGAAGGTAAAGAACTATTTAGTCATAATCTAATATGATCATTTAAGCCTTTTCATTAACTCGTAAAACAGCTTATCTAAATCTGAAATTTGTAAAGAATAGCCTAGAATTGATCTCTAAGATATAATCTGCAGCAATCTAAGAAAACATCCTTAATTTATTTTGCTTTGACTCTGAATCCTAATAGAGTAAAACCCATAAGTCATAAGTTTGCCAAAAACTCATATTATGAATAGTAAAATCAATAAACCTTGCAACTAATGATTAATTCTATTAATCTAATCAATTTTTGCATCTTGAATTCGTAAAATAAGATTAACAAATTCATAAAAGAGCAATCCCTATTTCTTGTGAAGAGTTTTATTTGTTTTTCTATCTACTTTCTTTTTTCCCTTATTGAAGTTAGTCTTTTGCTTTATTTCCGTTGTTCTACGAGTAGAACCCGACGTCTCTAGTTTCCACCGTCGTCGTCGTCAACCGCAATCCTCGTCTTCGCCGTAAGCAGTGATTAAGCAAGGCAAGCATCCTTTGACCATATTGATCCCAGTATTTTATATTCCTTTTGTGCATCAAATTGTTTTATGCATGCGTTTACTTTATGTAAATTGCTATTTTGTGGATTGGTAGTTATACCTGTTGTCTTGTGAATCTCCTTGGACGCTTTATGAACATGTGAACCTTGATAACCGTAGATTGAGGATAGGCATTACTTAATGTCATCTTGGGTATATACGTTCATATTATTCCTGCTTAGCCATGCTTTAGAGTCAGCAACGTACATGATCAAACCAGTATTTGTTTCCTGAAAACATTGAAAATGTCACTGTGGGTTGCGGGTACTTTGATTAAAAACTCAAAATGAAACTATGTGTTGATGCGGGCGATTATTGGCAATAGCCGGATGTGCGAATGGAATTGCACGTAGTGTAGGGTGAAGTGTCGTCCGTGTCAGTTTAAGGACCGAGCAATGGGACGCTATAGATCCAAGATTTCCGTGCAACCACAAGGGTGAGGATGGGGTAGCCTTAGCCTATTAAGTTATTTAGATGTGGCTTTGTTCATTGGTAGGCGGGAGCTTAGCACAGGCATTCCGGTTTGGTCTGCCTGGAAGGGTTTCCACCCATGCAACGGTGTACGCCCTGCCGTGACTAGAAACGTTGTGTTGTGTGTGAAAGTGGATCCATGGCTTGGGTGTGTGTTTCTAGTTCTACGGCGGGGGTTAACGTCCCGGGCTGGATCAAAGCCATGTCTAGGTAATGGAACAGCTATGTATGATCGCCTGGCAGACACAATGTCCTATTGGAGGCGTGTGTGATCTTGCAAAAAGGTGGGTCATTCCTTGTGGGTAAAGTTGTACACCTCTGCTGAGTTTAAATCTAATCGATTAGCCGCGCTCGCGGTCATGAGCACTTGGTGAAGTCATTCCAATGTTAGATGTTTATTATTTTCAAAAGGGTTGGTATCATTGTTTTGCAACTGTGTTTTATGTCAAAGGGCCGACAGTTATGGATTTCAGGAATGGAATGTTCGTCGCTCACGTCATGGAGGACTGTGAGTGTTAATTATGCTTTATGTATTTGTTATCAATAAATCTTGCTCTTATAAATTTCCGTTTGCAAATAACTTGTTTTACAATTCAATTTCGCTTTATGCAAATTAACTGTATTAGCCTTTCCTTTGAAATAGCTCGCATATATGATAGGTTTTGCTCAAGTCTTCTTTGAGTCGTAAAGTACTCACCCTTGCCTAATTATATTGTAGGTGGTTGAGTTAGCGCGTCTTGAGTCTCTTTTAAATGCAGAGTTGCGGATTTTCTTAAATCGTGTTCTATCTGAAGTTTATGCAGTCGGTTACTGCGGGAATGGATGGGTACACCTGCAAGGCTTCGCTTCTTTTGCTGCTATATTCTCTGAGTTGTAATATTTATTTGTATAATCGTTTCCGCTTAATTATTATATTGTATGGTTGTGATTTCCAATTGTTGTAAACATGTGAGTGCTAGCTACTGATCCAGGGAATAGCACAGTAATCACATGGAGGTTCCTGTTCATCCGAACGGAGTCTCACAGGCGCTGAGGCCCCCGTGAGGAGGGGAAGGGCACGAGGGAGGCGGCGGCCAGCAGCGCCGCGGCCAGTGCCATGCATCTCATAGCCCTAGATCTGGAAAAGGCCACTTCCTCAGGACGTGAAAATGCACTCAGAGGACTATTAGATGGAGAGAAGAAGCTGTTTCAGAGTTGTAGGTGACTCCTCTTTTGAGACCCGTAGAAATATTTTTCGGTTCTTGCATAGAAATTCATTACTTTTTTAAAACTCATAGGAAGTTCGAGGTTCTTGCGTAGAAATTCATGACCGATCGATGAGGGATGGTATTGCACCCGCTCAACTTAATTACTGGTGCAACCTATACAGAAAGGAACCTACGTGGTGAACATAAATCAAACCATCAATTCTCTAAGTAACTTTCAACCTTAATAATCTCTAAAAATATAGGGTACACCAAGGATCAGCAAAATCACGAGTTGAACTGTACAGTAAGAGTTTATTCTGCTTGAATTCTCTGATGCTTGCAAGAACCATGCTCCAGAACCAAGCGTTGACATTTGCTTTCAGTAGTCCACTGAAACACTTTGAAACGGCTAAAAACACCAAAAATACGTTTGCTGGAAAATTGATCCGACCCATGATCTGAGTGACCCGGATGATCTGACCCAATGCAATCTTGAAATTACAACTGATCCAACTCACCCGGATGATCTGACTCACATTGATTTCACCTTGAACACTTTCTGGATTAATGATCTAACCGACCCAGATCATCCGCTCAAAGAAAATTAAAAACCCTCAAATCTTTTCACTCTTCCAAAAACAAAACTGAAATGCCGAATCCAATTAAACCAAAGTGTCAATTACTAACATGTCGTGTGCTTTCATCATGCTGTTCCTCTCGTGTGCTTTCATCTTCACCTTTTCCCGTTCACTTGTTAACCTGTTCTAGTTTTACGCATCATGCTGGTTTGCTGGTGTGTAGTAGTGCATTAATTAGTCGTGACTTCCATCTCGGAAGAAACCATGGGAAAGGTGAAGCAGTCAGAAAAGTGAGTGCTGGTGAACTCCCCTCTCTCTCTAACATGCGCACATTTTTGTGACATCAACACTAATCGATGCTTTCCAATTTTTTGTGTAAGCATTGTCTAGGGGAACTCCCCTCTCTCTCTAACATCCGCATCTAGTTAAGGATGAAACAGTATGCATCACAAATTCACGAAAGGATGAAAGAAGCACAAGTAGTTATGTAAAATAAGTCAATAACACACAAAACAGTACGCATCACAAATTCACAAAATGAGTGATTTAGTTTGCATGTATACATGATACAAACTGCATCAAACTAACTCAATACCTTCCTCTTCTGACTGAGGTTGTTCGTTGTAACCATACACTTTAACTCGCGAATCTCACAGCTGTAAATGTATCTATAATAGGGCGGTATGTGAGATTTCCATACCACCACCTCAAATCTCCCATGAGGTGTAACATTTCCAGACATAATTTCCTTTAGGGTAATTTTGAGAGCCTCTTCATTAGCGAGCTCTACTCGACCTTGGTCGTAGATTTCACAGTACATACTTCTTCCAGCTATTCGTTGAATTAAAATATGTTTTGTTTTCACCCCAAAATCACTTGGACCTCTGCTATGTAGCTGATTCTTCTGATCCTTCTCCTCGAAACACTCAAGTACCCTACGCCAATTCATTGGGTCAGCTCTAAGAAAGTAAGCCATGCTGCTTGTATCTATGAAAGGCCCAAGGAATTTCTGATATTTCTCTTGGTCAAAATACTCATCGAATATCTTCATTGCTATGGATGCTAGCTTCGGTTGGTCTTGAGGATCCGAGCTTCCAAACACAAGCACCTTGAAGAAGTACCAATGAGCTTCTCGAGACAATAAATTTAGACACAGGGGTTGCGTCGTTCCAAACTTTGCGACCTGGTCAGATTGACTCGTGATTACGATTTTACTGTCTGATGAAAAGTAACTTTGAGAGGCAGAGTACAACTTTCTCCATGCATCCTCATCGACATCCCCAGCTAGGTCAATAACAACCAGGAGCCTTTCTTCATCTGAGGAGGAGGTACGTTGATGTTTGATTACTCCTCCATCTCTTAGGGTGCATGGTTTTTCTTCTCTAAAATCATTCTCACTGAAAAAGATGATACGAGAAAAGTGGCTACGCACCTTTTCATCAAAGCAAACATGCTCAATAAGTGTACTCTTTCCAACTTTTGCTGCACCGATAATTGGTAGGACACCCAAATTGTCATTCCCCGGAGGTTCTCTATCCAACAAGAAATTGATGACCCGTTCCATCTCCATCTGGCGGCCAAACATGCACTTCTCCATAAAAATATACATGCTATATGGTTGGCGACACATAGGAGGGTAGTTCTTTAGAAATGTAACAAATTCATTCATACCAGTAACAGTCATCTCTACACTTTGGAGCATCTGTTCTAACTCATCTTTTCCGTGTCTACTGCCAGTATAGAAACGAACACGCTTGCCAGAATTGAATTTTGACAGGGAAGAATAGCTCACATCATCGCCTTTATGGGCTTGGCATCTGAACTTGTCGAGCACGTAGTAGCCCCTGTACATCTCTTCTCTCAGCACGTTGAGCTGTAGAAGCATGGCTTGGTTTCCGACGTGCCTCCCCTCGGCCTCCTCGACGGCGACGCGAACCCGAAGCAGCATCAGATGTAGTCTCCGCAGGTTCTCCTCCTTGGAAGACACCGGCGGCTTGCAGTATTTGTCGATCAAGAAGGAGAGGGACCTGCTGGCGAGTTCTCCTATGACTGCAGAGAAGAATGTCTCCATTGGGAAACCTCTCTCACCAAGAGAAGTGATAAGAATTATATATGTGGTGCGAAATACTCTTGGTTTAGTGTCAAAGTCATTGCTGGAAGTCTAGCGCAAATGACATGAATGGAGAGAAACAGTCTACACGGTCTCCCTCTCTTGATTTTTACAAAATGTTCATGTATTTTGAGATTCTGAGTTTATAAGCTTTGGCCAACAATTAGTTCAACAATATATATAGATTATGATACAAAAGTGATGCCGTTATATTCATATTTGAAAGCACTTTCCTATAGTTATGTTTTTGTAGGTATGATCAAACTATTACAAAAAAATATGGTCAAAGTTCAGCTTTAAATACCACACCAAGTTAAATAGTGCTTTATAAAAATAAACGGAGAAAGTAGTAAACGCCCAAAGGTTTAGTCTACGCAGTTGCTATCTCCTTTCTTCCCATCTACTTTTCTTGACTACTAGCATTATGGTAACCATTTTAAGAGGTAGTCATTTTTTATATTTTTTTTGGGATTAACTCACAATTTTTTATAATCTTTTTGGGATTGTGATATTCATCTATGTTGAGATTTTGTGCACTAACACGATCTTGAACTAGTGTTGAATATACAGAGAGTCTGACTTTGCATATTCTGGTTCCGACAACGGCCCGCTTGGTGCGCGCTACAGAAATGCCCTTGTCACCTACAATGTCAACCTACATTCGTTGTCAGCACGAGTCCCTTTTGAAATCAAAGAACTAATCCCACGCACAACTCCCTCCCTCCGCTAATTAACCTCTTCATGGGTGACCATCCTTGTCAATCAGGATAAAAATTTGCTCCAGCCGTACTAATTAAGTGATTTGGTTTTCTCAAACATCATTCGTAAAGTTCACTATCCTACGTATGACCGGTGTCACCAGCCAACTGCACTGCACCTATATGCATCGAAGCCCAGTGAATACGACGACGTCGACGTAGGCTGATTGCAATTTCCTAAGGCACAAACAACATAAACGTGTCGTCAAGAGCAGAGGAGCACGTGTGCGGTGTGCCTAAGGGTTAAGCAATGTGTTTGTCGCGTCGTTCCATTATTATGGCAACTGCAACCATACTCTACATATCTGCCTAGTATTGTTTGTAGGCAACGTATCCTGTGTACACAGGTTTTCCGTGTACACATCGTGCACACCAACTAACGAAAGTCATGAAAAATTCTGAAAAAATTGTAGATATACTTCAAAGATCACTCTATCTATGTATAAAATTGTAGATTCAAATTCATTATATATTGAGAGTTACAAAAAAGAGAAAATTCTGACAAGTTTAAATAGTTTAAACTTGTCAGAATTTTCTCTTTTCTCTAACTCTCAATATATAATGAATTTTGCAAGTCCTTCTACCGGTTATTTTGCAAGAAAGACCCTATAGTTCCGCAGATTCTGGTTCTTTCGGTCCGAAAGATTTAAAAAATTTTGGAATCGTGAATAGGTCCTTCCACCGGTTATTTTACAAAAAGAACCCGTAGTTCCCGCAAATTTCGACGCAGACGCCGGTTCTTTCAACCAGAAAGATTTAAAAAATTTAAAAATTGCGAGCAAGTTCTTCCACCAGTTATTTTGCAAAAAAAAAACCGTGGTTTCGCAAATTCGGTTTGCGAAAAACTCAGACTAAATTTTTTCTCGCCACGCAGCATCGCGCGCGTCTCTACCAAGTTATATAAATTTTAAAGCGAGCAAAAGAATAACCAATCACTATCTGCTTTTTATCTATTTATTTATTAATATTTATGTAATATTAAAAAAATAATACATAGAACTACGTCTCATAACTGGCAGCGCCATGTTTTCTGATTCTATCTGGTCGATCATCTCTATAAATTGATGTGTCCCTACAAATAATACCTGCAATACACTGCAAATCCTCAGGCTTCCAGGGAAGGTCGTAGCTCCTGTTTCTCGGTGGTTTTATGCAACTAGTAATGAGTTACCTGCTGAAGAATAAGAATGATGGAACACAGCAAAAAGCGATGTCTTCAGAATAACAGCAGGAAAAAGGTGACTAGCAAGCCTTGCCGTTTCCCGCTGTTTCTCGGAGTTAGAGATGATCACCGATTCCTCAATATCCAATTTTTCCACGTACTAAAATCTTTCTATACTTGGACTCTTTATTTTACCTATATAATGCCCGTAGGATCGAAATATACTAATGTAGCAATCAGAGGGGGGTGAATGATTGCGCGAAGCTAAAATCAAAATTTTGAACTTTTCAAACACCCCAATTGAAACTCAAATTGCTTGCAAATCAGTTTATGCGGTTAGAAACAAATAGACCATCTGGCGACGATGAGATCACTTGGGCGACCAGTTTGGGCACTTGGACGACCAGTTTGGCACTTGGGCGAGCAGGTTGGGTGCTTGGGCGACCAGTTTGGCACTTGGGCGTGCAGGTAGGGCGACCACGTGAACAGTTGGGCGACCACGCGCACAGTCTGGGCGAGCAAACCGATATACATCCACTAAAATAGAAATTACTGAAGATCCAGCCGTTGGATTGATGTGAAAGTTTAACTGTAGAAACTAGACTTAATTTTGCAGCTAAGACAAAAAAAATCAAGTCAATCGGAACTACGGATCTAAAGTTATGTCCTTCGCAAGATGACCGAACCTGGGCGACCACGCGAGCAGTCGGGCGAGCATGACATCAATCTGGGTGACCACAAATTACAGAAGATCTAACCGTTGGATTGATGTGAAATTTTAACTGTATAAACTATCGATCAGATCTACGGATCTAAAGTTATGACTTTCGCAAGATGACTGAAACAATTAGCGATCTAACAATTTGGCGACCGAACTAGCAATCTGGGCGACCACAAATTACCAAAGATCTAACCGTTGGATTGATATGAAATTTTAACTGTAGAAACTAGATTCAATTACGAATCAAACCCAATAAGAATCAACTTGATCGGATCTACGAATCAAGAGATATTACCTTCGCAATCTGACTGATGCAACAAATGACGAGGAAATTCAATTTCACCTTCAAGGCTGCGACGGACCAAACACCAGAGAGTACTTTAGTTGTCACGGATCAAACTTCTCATCACCAGAAACACAAGCATGTCCAGATCATCATCTCTCTTCTGGTTGACTTGATGTATGCATGGACGATCAGAACTTAAACCCTAGAACCAAAAAAAACATCTCTTCACAATGCATAGCCGCCAGACATGAAGTATCTTTCTGGAAGATTGATTTTTTTTATTTCATTGTCTAAAGTACCCCAACACAAGAGTACAAACCCTAAAACCTGGACGCTCTCACATAAACAGGGGACACCTCCCCCTATTTATACAGAGCAAACATAACGAGATTGAATACAACTCCACTTCCAACATGGAAAGAGTATGTATACATCTCAACTTGGCCCAACTTGGCCAAAAACAACTCTTGCACGTATGTACAACCCACCTGCTGTAATTACGTGACTAACCAGCCTCCATGTGCATGTTCTCTAGCCCGAACATCCCGCATGACATCCTCGACTACCAAGACCTCGATTCCTCCCTGAACCTAGTCCCGAACCTCAGTTCCTCCATGAACCTAGTTCCGGTCCCATCATCGACCACGTCCGCCCTCGAGCAACACCTGCACATGAATGAACAAAAAACAATTCCGAGCACAAATCCACGACTTGACTCACAGTTAATCCATGCAACCACTCACATGAGTGCATTGCATTAAGCAAAACCATTATGCTATCCCCGGCATAATCAAATGAACATTTGAGCACAAGTCCACCACTTGCCTCAAAAACAACCCATGCAACCACTCACATGAGTGCATTGCATCAAACAAAAGCCATCATGCTATCACCAGCATAATAATCATATCAACATAGCACATGCACAAACACCACACATGCCGTAACCAAAATCACTTTACAATGCCAATTTCACCATTCAACCAATTGTTCATCACATGATCTCACAATCTCCCCCTTGATGAAAACATTGGCAACACCATTTGGAAACGAACATTGGCATTCACCTTACAATAGCAACACCATTTTTAAAAGAAGTAAAGTGACCAAAAGATAGAAAGAGAAATCTCCCCCTACAAAGAAGAACAAAATCTCCCCTATCTAAAAAGAAATCTCCCCTATCAAAAGAAAGACTCCCTAACAGAAAGAAGAAATGTGTGTGTGAATGTGCAATGTGTGACCAAAATCTCTCCTTTGACTCCAAAATTTCTCCCCTTTGACAATGGGTTCATCAAGAATGCAAAAGAGAGCAAAAAGAAACTTCTCCCCTTTATGTTGATGTTTTTTTATGTAATGAGCATTATGAATCATGCACAAATGTAACAACTTGATCACCAAGTCATGCTATCAACAGTACTTGCACCCTCAAATCTACACATAAACAATGTAGAGTAAGCATAAGCATAACTAGAAATCAAGTACTATTAACGATTTTTTGCATGGCATGATCTCCCTTTCTCAACAATCTTAAAACCTGAAAACATTGAATTTTTGTGCACTTTATTTGTGCTTTGAAAAAACTGATTCATTACTTTGATTGCAACAATAACAATTGCAAGGAATTACATGCACTATCAGCCTTACTTTTCAACCATGCCAAACAGTCACAAGCTTAAGGTTTCATGGTTTCGGTCATACACAACCTCTTCTAAGTTCATATCATAGTGCAATGATAAGCAGTCTCGTAAAGAAGAAGTGCGACAGTACATAACCTTGATCTTGCTTTTATCAACAATCACTTTTTGAGCTTTAGCACTTAACTTTCATATTTAGCACTTTTTCGAGCAGGATCAAGATAGCCAAGAAAGTTCAACCATGACAAGATTTAATTCAGGTTGTCATCATTTAAAAAGTCATGACATAAACTACACCATATATGTATAAACAGGAAGTTGCAAAGACCTTGTAGCATAAACATGGCTTCAAATGGCATATGTGTGTGAAATACAATGCTCAATACTTTTACTGTTTTTCAATTTTTTTTGTTTTTCATTTAAGAAACACACGAAACAAAAAGCATGTTGCATAATATTACAAAAACTTCAACGAACTCCCCTCAAAACAACCATCTTAAAACCTTCTACAAAATTGTCACTGAAGAGAATTATTTTAAAACAAAAGATGAAAGAACACACCTCCCAAAAAGGCAACCGAAAGGAATTTTCACCAATAACCAATAACTCCCCTCAAATGGATAACCAATGAGATCAACAGAGAGAGATGATGATATACATGAGCTTGAGTTATCATGGTATGTTCAATTAAGTATAGGCATGAATCATGATAAGTGAATTCAAAGCATGAAAGGCATGATATAAGATATAACATTATTAAACATGCCAGAGAATACATATGAGCATGTGAACAAACATCTCATCTAATGTCACAATTAGATATCTGTGAGTGTAAAAGACATGAGTGTAAAATATAGCTCACAAAGTAGATGAAAAATTATTGCACATGCCTCTTGAAAACCATCTCAAGGGTGAGAACCATCCAAGTCTTGATCCCATTTTGCAAAAGACCAAGACCCACTAAGCTTCTGTTCTCCAACCCAATCCTGAAAAGCCTACATAACACAAGAAGATGTCGAGGCCTCGGTACTGGGGTTAGAAATAAAGCATTTAGGAATCCAGTACTGAGACACACGATAAGTAGGCACAACACGAGTATGCTTGTTCACAAAAACAGATTTGCCATTTCTCGTGTTTCTTTCAACAAAAGATGTTTGCATCACCCTAGGCACAAAATGAGAAGTGTAATGTGCCTTCCTGAAATTAGACCTAGCCTTAGCCTTTTCTTTCTTTTGCTGTTTGGCTAGCCTAAAGCAAAAATCTACTAAATGTCCATCTTTACCACAATGAGTGCAAGTGTACGAAACATGATGTTTAGCTTTAGGAACAGAAGTAACATTTGCATTCACCATAGTAGAAGATAACACACCAACAGACTTGAAAACAGTTTTCTTAGGCTCATTGACAATTTCGAATTTTCCACTTTCAAGAGTCTTCACAACAGTTGGAGCATGTGATTTATGATGAGCATAAGAATCAAAACCTAAACCTTTGTGATGAGTACTAACTCTTGACTGATCCAGAATCGTGTTTAGGTTTTTCTTTCCTGTAGTGAACCGTTCTAAAGATTTTTCCAAGTAATCAACCTTTCGAGAAAGAGTTAGACAATTATTGCATGGAACGTCCACTTTTCCTTTTTGTTTGCGACAAGTTGAGCATGGGAGAACTTCATGAGTGAGCATAGCATCTGTCATTTGAGAAACCCTAGCATTTGCATCATCCAACTTCAATTCCAGTATAGCACATTTAGAACAATGAGTTGTATCATGCAAATCAACAGTTGAACAGCTAGCGTTTTTAATATGTTTCTCATTTTCTTTCTTTTCAGCATTGACTTGTTCTAACAAAGAAACATGTTCTTTCCTAAGCACAGTAAGCTCATCAGTAAATTAAGTCACATGATTTGCAAGCATCATCATCGAAATTAAAGATTTAAGTCTAGCAATTTCAGCATTCAAAGATTCCACAAGAACATCATGTTTCTTAATCTTTTGTCGCGTTTGTCAAGCAATTTTCCAAGACGAACAACAGCAATAGTTAATTCATCGTAAGAAGGTTCTACCTCATTGCAATCGCTTGTCATGATCGTCCTCGGTGAAGCTTACATCACTCCTAGCCATGAGACACAACCTGTCAATTCATGTTTGCTTGGAGTTGTTGTATCATCTTCAACGCTCTCCGAATCCACATCACTCAAATTGACTTGTTTAAGAGTGGAAAGGACCCGTGGACAACTTTCTTTGTTGATGAAGTTCTTCTTTCTATTTCTTGGAAAACTTCTTCTCTTTTCTTTTGTCATTGTCCTCCTCTCTTGATGCTTTACTGCGAGTTTAGGACAATTTGAACGCATGTGGTTGAGATCACCACACTCATAGCACCTTGGAGGGCCACCACCAACTTTCTTTCTCATTCTCACATTCTGCAAGGCTTTATAAAAACGAGAAGAAAGTGATGCCAAGTCTTCTTCTGGAAATTCCTCAATCTGTTCATCGGTTAGTGAAGACAAGAAGGACAAGACAAAACTTGAAGAAGCATTATTTTGAGACATACTAGATTGAGAGGTCGATGCAATTGATTTATAATCAGTCCTGCTAGCAAGAACATCCAATTCATGAGTTTTTAGCTTAGAGAAAAAGAACGTCTACAGTAAGGTAACTCATGACAGTTAATTCTCTAATAAATGTAACTTTCATCTCCCAAATAGACATGTCCAATGCACCAAGCAATTGTCTAGCATTAGTAGCCTCATCAAAGTAAACTCCAACAACACGTAAATTGCTAAGGATCTTATTGAAACGTGCAAAGAAATCATCTAGTGACTCACCAGGCTTCATCTCAAATCGCATGTATTCTTTCTTATATATGTCTTGCCTAACCTCTTTGATAGTGTTAGATCCCTCATGATAATCACAAAGAGATTTCCATACCTCATATGCAGACTTGAGATGGATCACGTGGTCGAAGTCACTTCTTCCCAATCCTTGAATGATTAAGTTTCGTGCTCTACTATTTGCTTCAACATGTACTTGATTGGTGGCATTGACTTCATCATTATCAGGAACTTGATATGGTTTGTACACCTTCTCCCAGATTGCAAAGCCCTGAGCTTGAATGTATGCCTCCATCTTCGCTTTACAAAACTGAAAATCAACACCATAAAAAACACAAGGTTTTATCGAATACCTATCCATCGCTACGGTTTCTAATCACCGGTTAAGATTAATTAGAAAAACCTTGCTCTGATACCACTTGTAGGATCGAAATATACTAATGTAGCAATCAGAGGGGGGGTGAATGATTGCGCGGAAGCTAAAATCAAAATTTTGAACTTTTCAAACACCCCAATTGAAACTCAAATTGCTTGCAAATCGGTTTATGCGGTTGGGAAACAAATAGACGATCTGGCGACGATGAGATCACTTAGGCGACCAGGTTTGTACACTGGACGACCGGTTTGGCACTTGGCGAGCAGGTTGGGTGCTTAGGCGACCAGTTTGGCACTTAGGCGGCGGTATGGCGACCACGTGAGCGGTTGGGCGACCACGCGCCTGATGCAGGCGAGCAGACCGATATACTTCCACTAAAATAGAAATTACTGAAGATCCAACTGTTGGATTGATGTGAAAGTTTAACTGTAGAAACTAGACTTAATTTTGCAGCTAACACAAAAAGAGTCAAGTCAATCAAAACTACGGATCTAAAGTTATGTCCTTCGCAAGATGACCGAACCTGAGCGACCACGCGAGCAGTCGGGCGAGCATGACATCAATCTAGGTGACCACAAATTACAGAAGATCTAACCGTTGGATTGATGTGAAATTTTAACTGTATAAACTAGACTCAATTCTAAAGTAAACAAAAAAAGACTCAGGTTGATCAGATCTACGGATCTAAAGTTATGACTTTCGCAAGATGACTGAAACAATTAGCGATCTAACAGCTGGGCGACCAGGCTAGCAATCTGGGCGACCACAAATTACCAAAGATCTAACCGTTGGATTGATATGAAATTTTAACTGTAGAAACTAGATTCAATTACGAATCAAACCCAATAAGAATGAACTCGATCGGATCTACAAATCAAGAGATATTACCTTCGTAATCTGACTGATGCAACAAATGACGAGGAAATTCAATTTCACCTTCAAGGCTGCGACGGACCAAACACCAGAAAGTACTTTAGTTGTCACGTATCAAACTTCTCATCACCAGAAACACAAGCATGTGCAGATCATCATCTCTCTTCTAGTTGACTTGATGTATGCATGCACGATCAGAACTTAAACCCTAGAACCGAAAAACATCTCTTCACAATGCACAGCCGCCAGATATGAACTATCTTTCTGGAAGATTGATTTTTTTATTTCATTGTCTAAAGTACTCCAACACAAGAGTACAAACCCTAAAACCTGGACGCTCTCACATAAACAGGGGACACCTCCCCCTATTTATACAGAGCAAACATAACGAGATTGAATACAACTCCACTTCCAACATGGAAAGAGTCTGTATACATCTCAACTTGGCCCAACTTGGCCAAAAACAACTCTTGCACGTATGTACAGCCCACCTGCTATAAATTACGTGACTAACCAGCCTCCATGTGCATGTTCTCTAGCCCGAACGTCCCGCATGACATCCTCGACCACCAAGACCTCGATTCCTCCCTGAACCTAGTCCCGAACCTCAGTTCCTCCATAAACCTAGTTCCGGTCCCGTCATCGACCACGTCCGCCCTCGAGCAACACCTGCACATGAATGAACAAAAAACAATTCCGAGCACAAATCCACGACTTGACTCACAGTTAATCCATGCAACCACTCACATGAGTGCATTGCATTAAGCAAAACCATTATGCTATTCCCAGCATAATCAAATGAACATTTGAGCACAAGTCCACCACTTGCCTCAAAAACAACCCATGCAACCACTCACATGAGTAAATTGCATCAAACAAAAGCCATCATGCTATCACCAGCATAATAATCATATCAACATAGCACATGCACAAACACCACACATGCCGTAACCAAAATCACTTTACAATGCCAATTTCACCATTCAACTAATTTTTCATCACATGATCTCAGAATGCCACCCCCCTATGTCTATATACATTGAACCCGTTGTTTTTCCCCAAAAGGGTTTCTCTCCCTTAAAATTTATCTCATTTTCCATCTGCTTTTCAAACCCTAAAAAGTGGTATCAGACCTAAGGTTAGAGTAGTACCTTGGATTTTTCATCGTCGTCCGCTGTTCCACTTGAATCTAGCTTCACCCAAGCTGGCGCGGTGCCATCTGCGCCTCGATCATTCCACAGCCGGTCGCTTTGGATCTACCCTCACGTCAGATCCACGTCAGTCGCCTCAATCTACGTTGGTTGCATGCCTCGATTTGCGCTGGCCGTCTGAAGTCCAACAAGGCTGTATTGGATTGTGATTGAATTGGTGAACGGTACAGTCCCAATAGCTAAAAGACCGTATCAAATGCCTGCCTATAAGCTGATAAAAATGAAGAAACAAATTGAAGAGTTATTAGAAAAAGGTTTTGTAAGACCTAGTTCGTCGCTATAGGAAGCACCTGTTTTATTTGTCTGAAAGAAGGACAGAAGTTTAAGAATGTGTATTGATTATCATGCTCTTAATGAAGTAACGATAAAAAACAAGTATATGTTGCCCAGGGTTGATGATTTGTTTGATTAGTTGAGAGGAGTTGGAATTTTATTCAAGATAGATCTTCGATCAGGATATCATCAGTTGAAGATTCGCATAAAGGATGTGCTTGAGACATCATTTTCAACAACATATGGATATTATGAGCTCACAGTCATATCTTTTGAATCAACTAATGCCACCATTTATTTCATGAATATAATGAATAAGATTTTTACGGAATACTTGATATCTTTTGGATCAACTAATACCCCCGGCCGTTGCTCCGTCTTCTGCGCGTCGATGTCGCCTCGAGCCTTGACCCCGATCGATCCTTCCTCGGCATCACCCGCCGCACGTCGCTTCGGGGCGTTCTTTGCGCCGAAGCAACGGCGCTGCGGCGATCCCAATTGAGCGTGCACGTTCACTCGCTCGTCTCGCATGGCTAGGGATGTAATCGGATCGGATACGGTCGGATATTGTTCATCCGTATCCGTATCCATATTTTTTATCGAATATGAAGTCGGATCTGAATGGTGTCGGATGTGAATCTGAATGCGAATAATACTGGATACTATCACTTACGAATCTGAAGCGAATCTGAGGCCGTATTCAATACAGTCTGAATATTTTTAGCCGGATAATACGAAAATATAGATCATTTATTGCACATGTAACATCTTGAATGGTAGATTACTTATGAGTTATGAATAATTATTGACAAAATGTGAAGAAAATAGTACAAGAATTTACTATAGTTGCATTGTACATAATTAAGAATTAATAATGAACGCACTTTGGCGTGTGGTGCACTTGGCGTTGGCATTTTGGCGATGGCGATGTGGCACTTGGTAGAATGGTAGTTGGTACTTGGCGGTTGGCACTGGTACTGGTAGACTACCAAGGGTGGTATTGGTACACTGGTACTAGTGCCTCCAGACTCTGGTGACTGGTGCTCTTTGATTGGAGAGTTACAGATTCACAGTCTTGGAGAAGTCTTTAAAGTTTCCGGATAATATCTATATTTTATATCCGGATATTATCCGATTATAAACTCGGATATTCCTGTATCCATCGGATAATTACTATCCGTATCCGTATCCTTATCCGAGATAACTATCCTTATCCGTATCCGTATCCGAATAATTCTTCGAATATCCGAAAAACTATTCAAATCGCTATCCAAATTGATTCGGTCGGTCGGTCGGACGGAAAATATCCGTTCCAGTTGCACCCCTACGCGTGGCTCCACCCTCCTGTTGTCCGTACGTCAGTGCATATCGGTTGATGTTCCATCTCATTGCACTAATATTCTGCTTGCTCCAGGGCTACACACTCTCTGCATGCGAGGCTTCTCCCTCACCTAACCTACAGATTCGCGTGTGTCACGTGTAAAAAACCAATCTAATACAGTACTTCAGCCTTTCACAAATAAATTATTTCATCACCCATATATATTGCAAAAGAATAAACAGTACATGTGTACAGAATGGAACCCGAGGTGAGTATAAATCAAACCATCAAATCTGTATGCAATTTCCAAATGTAACCCTTAAATGGTGATTTGGATGTGTTTAGACTTAATTTTGCGATGATTTCCCTGATTCCTAAAGAGAATAATGCTAGAAGTATTAAGCAGTTTAGACCCATCAGTCTTTTAAATTGTAGTTACAAAATTATTACTAAGGTGTTGACTAATCGTTTAAGCGTCATTAGTGACAGAATTATTATGAATAATCAAACTGCTTTCATTAAAAATCGTTATATTCTTGAAAGTGTGGTTACTGCTCATGAGGTGATTCATAAAATCCACAAGGATGGTGAAGAAGGTCTTATCCTTAAGCTGGACTTTGAAAAAGCGTATGATAAGGTGAACTGGAGTTTTTTACTTGACATTCTGGTCAAAAGAGGTTTTGGGGTTAAATGGCAATCTTGGATTTTCTCTATTCTGTATAAAGGATCTGTTGGAGTGAAAATTAATAATGTTGAAAGTAAATTTTTCCAAACTAATAAAGGCTTGAGACAGGGGGATCCTCTTTCTCCTATCCTTTTTAATCTAGTTGCTGATGTGTTTGCTAGATTATTAGTTAAAGCTGCTAATAATGGTCTAATAAAAGGTTTATGTGATGACTTTTGTCCGGGAGGTATAATCAGTTTGCAATATGCGGACGATACCATTCTTTTCTTGAAGAAAAACGAGAACTTTGCGCTCAATCTTAAGTGGTTCCTGATTTGTTTTGAACAAATGTCGGGGATGAGAATTAATTTTCATAAGAGTGAGTTGATTTCTATGGGTTGTGATAACAATGACACTTTATTAAATTTGTTGATATCTTTTCTTTGTAAGGTTGGTTCCTTTCCCATTAAGTATCTCGGCATTCCCTTCATCATGATACCATTAAGAGGAGGATATTCAAAATCTCATTGATAAAATTCGAAAAGAGTTCTTTGGTTGGAGAGGAAAGTCGCTCTCTTATAGTGGTCGATTAGTCTGAAAAATCTTGCTTAGCTAGTATCCGGTTTATTTGCTTTCGTTTTTCAAATTCCCTAAATGGGCTTTAAATCTTATTAACTCTCATATGGCTAATTGTCTCTGGAATGATTACGAAGGTCATAATAAGTTGCATCTAGCTAATTGGCACCTTGTGTGTATGGAAAAGAGTTTTGGTGGTTTGGGAGTGCCAAATATTAGAGATTTAAATATGTGCCTTCTAGCCTCGTGGATCAAAAGATATTATAATAGTGAGAATAAGTTATGGAAGGATTTTATCAATTATAAATATAATGTTGAAAACCCCAATATCTTTGTGTCTGACTCGGCCCATTCATCTATTTTTGGAAGGGGTTACAGGCGATGCAAGCTACCAAATTTGGGTGCAGATGGTATGTCGGGAATGGTACTAAAGTTAGGTTTTGGGAGGACAACTGGTTCGGTAATTCCTGTTTGGCTACTCAATTTTGGGATTTGTATTTGATAGTTAATGAAAAAGGACATACAATTGCTGATTTGTGGGATGGTTCTAATATTAAGTGTACTTTTAGGAGGACTTTTTCTGAGAATATGATGATTAGGTGGTTTGAACTAGTCGAAGTGGCTAATACGTTAAGGCTTTCGAATGAGGATGATGCTTTGGTTTGGCAATATAATAGCAATGGGGTTTATTCTGTCAAATCACTTTATGTTATCATGAATTTTAGAGATGTGCTTCCGGTCTTTATTCCTGCAATTTGGCGTTTGATTGTCCCCCCTAAAATTCATTTGTTTCTTTGGCTTGTTTCTTACAACAAAATAATGACGAGAGATAATTTACTGAAAAGAGGTGTGGATAAAGGTGTTGGTTGTAGTCTTTGTGATGAGCCTGAAACAGTGGGTCATGTTTTCTTTGAGTGTGTTGTAGCTAAGAATATCTGGTGCTTAATTAATGAGTTCTTTAATATGAATATTGGCGTCAATTATGAATATGTGGCTCGATTGTGGCTTAGTAACGATAGAAATGCTGCCTTAAATACCATTTGTGCGGCTGCCTTATGGAGTCTTTGGAATAATAGAAATAATATGGTTTTCCGTTTTCAGTGTTGGATAAATGTAAAACTCATTTGGAGAAGGATGCTCATATACTTGAGGGGCTGGAGACTTCTGTTCAAGGAAAATATGGTGGCCAGGCTCGATCAGTTTTGCAGGTATCTGGAGGGATTGATTCAAGCTCCGCTTCCTTTGGGCTCCGTGAATTCTTCGATATAGGGGAACAGATGAAGGATGATGCTCAGGTTGCAAAATCCGTTCGGAATTTGAGAACCCGTGCAGTCTTTATTGACAATCTCCTAGAGGGCAAAAAGTAGCTTTGAGGTTGCTGTATGAAGTGCTGCTGAGTGAAGTATGTGCTGCGTCCTTGGCTGGAAAGATCCTGAAGGAGTGTGTCTGGCGTTTTTATTTTTTGTATGCATTTTGACCCTGTGAGGTGTGCTGCTGAGGGCTTAATGAGGTTTTGTCTCCAGTTTTGTGATGCTGCCAGGAAGGGTCTGGTAGCTGAGTTATGGTGGTTTCTTTGGTCTATGGTGATTTGGTGTGTCGTTTGATAATTAGTGTTCTGGAGTGAGAATTGGCAAGAAAACAAATGTATGAACTTAACTAAATGTTTTGCAGTTTCAGTAATGGAACTGGGACATCTTTTCTGATGTCCTTTTGATCTAAAAAATGTAACCCTTAAAAATTTAGGGTCGGGCCAGATGTTTTTTCTTTTTTTTTTTCCCTGAGAATTTCTACCTTATTTTTTTCTTAGCAGGATAGATAAGCCTAGACAGGTTGGCCATCCTTTTTGTCTCTGCATTCCTCTCAGAAAAGCTGCACTGAAAGTGGCAGCAAAATCATATTCAAAGTCGGTCTGATTGATATTCCTACCTAAAGAAGCCTTCCGATTGATATTGATGAGTTACTATTTGCTCTGATGAACTACCTTCCACTAATCAAATACAAGAATACAATATTAAACTTTATGCAGTGCAAAAGAAGGCAAAAAAAATAAAAAATAAAAAGAAGCAACAATGCAAGTTCAACAGACCGAGGGAAAGCCTACAAGATGGCCATGAACATATGACTAAATTAGCACCAACACACCAAAAAGTATGTACGCAAGCCATTATATTACACGAGTTGCCAACCCGTGCATTTGCACGGGATAGCTTCTCAGATAAAGTATTTAATTTTCACATCAAAAGATAAAATAAGTAAATAAAAATAAATTATGAAAACATAGTTAATATAAAATTTGTTGAGAGTACATTAAATACAATCTAATGTTGATTTCAACTTTAATTATCAATGGCTGAGACCATAGATCTTTCATTTAATCTAAATTTTGAGTCATAACATATATTTATTTAAAATCAAAACCATAATCTTATTTTAATTTTTATTATGAATTTACATATTTATGGGATTCAAAATATGGAAGAAAAATCATTTAGTTCAGCTTGGGAAATTAAAATATTTGTCATTAACATGCAGTTCTCTACTAACATTGTACATGCTAATGGTTGGCGACATACAGGAGGATGGTTTTTAAGAAATATAACAAACTCATTAACTTGGTCCGCGTGATAGACAGTTAGGTATTTCTAGTTAACCTGAGAGAGCTTCCTCCGAGTACCTAATTTGCATTTTTTAGTGCTTGGAATTGACATAAAAATCCAATTTCCATTTGTATTTAATTATTATTTAGAATTTTACTTTAGAATTAGTATGGAAAACAAATTTCTAATTTTTATTCCAAAATTCAGTTAATTTGAATTGTATTTGACAATGACTCTTTTTAATTTGATAATTTTCATTCAATTATTATATTGAATTTCTACTTTCCAAGTCGTGTGTAACACAAATTGCTAATTTTTCTTTATTTAATATTCCAAATCTATCTATCTATATCTATATTAATTGGAGACTCATCCAAAACCCTCATGTTAACTCTAGGAGATAAAAAAATCTAGAAATTACCATACTAATCAAATAAAAATAAAAATATAGAAATTCTCAGATTAATCAAGAAAAAGAAAACATCTTAATCGAAGAAACTCTGTACTTGTTATGGATTGTACAGTACATGCTGAAATCGATTAGGAAGGAAAAAATATATGGAGGTAGGCCATTCATAATGGGAGTTTCATTCTCATTAAATGATATGACACATCATCATGTTTGGTGACATGGCAAAGTAATTATGAAGAGAGAGATAGAGAGTTTCATAGGAGGTGAGAGAGTTTCATCTAGATGAAACCCAAAATACACGGTTACCTAGATAAAAGTTGATGTGGCACTCTTGGAAACTAGGAAATGAAACTATGCACTGGGAATGGCCTAATGGCATAAGTAACAGATGAAATAATTGCTAACCCAGATTAATTAATGTTTTAAAGTCCCGATTAATCGAATAAATGATTAACAGTCATACCTTCAAATCTAATTCACTTTCCTCCTTGCAAAGAAAATCACTTTCTCTGCTCATCTTTTCTGTAACTAACAAGTACATGTATATAGTAGATAATAAAATTAAAATTAAAATTAAAATTGATGAAACATAATCTTCAGAAAATCACTATCTCTGCTAATCTTTAAGCATGACCTAAGCCTTAGGTTTGATCACCGATTGCTCAAGTGGTAACGTGAATGCTTAATTTGGTTCTTCCCCCTGTTCGGGTGGCTGCAGCGGGTTGGGTTCGGTGTTTTGAGGAGCTTTGGAATGCATTTGCCGGCCTAATATTGGCAATTCGAGGCAGTGTCAACAGGGTCTAGACTCGGATGAAAATGGTAGCGAGGTTGCACCGGTGGAAACGCAGGCCGAGGCAGCTCCGTGGCGAGATTTGGCGGCGGCGCAACCCCACTAAGCGACAAGGAGGAAGTCGGCACCGTTCTTCTCGGCCATTCCTTGCCACAGGAGAGAGCACTGGAGGGCGTAGTAGGCAGCGCGGGCTGAGAAGGAAGGAGAGCAGAGGAGAGGCTGGGCCTCACGTGTATGGGGTCAAAAGATGAAGGGGCCGTGTGTAAGTGAAGCAAGAGAGGGCAATTAGATTTTCTCCCTCGTGACAGCACATGTTCCTTGCATTAATTAACCTATCAAATCGTGTCCTACATTTTTTTTAAAAAAAATTAGTATTAAAAAAAAGAGAGCAACTACCGTACACTATACCGTTCGGATCTGATCCGAACGGTATAGCATCCAGCCGTCCAATCCTAATTCCTTCCTCCCGCTGAGTTTGTAGTACGTGTACCTAGACACGAAATTGGGCGTCTTGCGCAAGACTGCCTAAGCCCGTCGTGCCGGGCCCTCGTGAAGCGGGCCAAGACGGCCGATCATTTCTTCGTGCGGGCGGGCCAGCACGAACGGCAAAAATCAAGGCCGCACGGCCCAAAACACGTCCGGGTCTTTGTCGGGCGGCCGCCCGAACACGGCTGAGGAGAGAACGCAGCACACTAAATATTTTTTATAAATTCATACGTTGTTCAAATGAAAAAGTTGTCTACATGAAAAAGATGTGTCTCGAAATTCTCTACAACTTTCATGTAGAATATAAATTCATATAAGCAAAGGAAGACCCTGAAAATGCAGATTACCGAGAGATGTGGCGTCGGTCTGAAACTATACAGCGCACTAAATATTTTTTATAAATTCATACGTTACTCAAATGGAAAAGTTGTCTACATGAAAAGATGTGTCTCGAAATTCTCTACAACTTTCATGTAGAATATAAATTCATATGAGCAAAGAAAGACACTGAAAAATACAGATTACCGAGAGACGTGGCGTCGGTCTGAAACTACACAGCGCACTAAATATTTTTTTTATAAATTCATACGTTGCTCAAATGGAAAAGTTGTCTACATGAAAAAGATGCGTCTCGAAATTCTCTACAACTTTCATGTAGAGTATAAATTCATATGAGCAAAGAAAGACCCTGAAAAATACAAATTACAGATTCGGGCGGCTTCCGGGCAGTGCCGACCGAGCACGGCCCATACATTCGGCGTGCGGGTGGCCCATCGTGCTAGGTTTTAGGCCCGCCCGACGCCATTCGGCCGTGCCAACCCGCCCATTTTTTTTCGTCTTGGGTCGTGCTTGACCCATTTTTTTCGTCTTGGGTCGTCTTTGCCCACTAAGGCCCGGCCCAATTTCAGTCTCGTGTACCTAATTAACCTTCTTTCTTGCCTTCTCACTTAGCTTGTTTGGTGGCGGATCAAAGCATTCATGCATGCCTTTGTCTTTTGTTAGAAAGACCAGGCCACAAACAAGACTACGACTTTGTCCATGGAAGGAGGTACGCATGCCAAAAGCGAGGTGCAAAAGAAAATCGCTAGCTACGTACATTTCCATGGATGTTAACGTCCCAAACTTAACCCCGAACCTTATGCAACTCATGTGTATCATTGAACCTCATGAAACTTATTTGTGAAACGTCTTGAACCTCATGCAACTCATCGTGAAACGTCCCAAAACTTAGCATTGAACCTCATTAAAATTATCTTCACATTTTGAAACTTAGCCACGAACCTCATGCAACTCATCTCTGAAAATATCCTCAAAAGCGTAGCCTTGAACCTCATGAAACTTACATCAAGCGTCCCGAAACTTAGCATCGAACCTCATGAAACTTATCGTGAAACGTCATGAAACTTAGCCATTAAACCTCCTACAACTCATTTGTGAAATGTCCCAAAACTTAGCATTGAACCACATGAAACTTATCTCGCAAAACGTCCCAAACGTAGCCTCGAACCTCATGCAACTCATCGTGAAAATGTCCGAAAACGTAGCCTTGAACATCATGAAACTTACTTGTGAAACGTCTTAAAACTTAGCATGAACCTCATGAAACTTATCGTGAAACGTCATGAAACTTAGCCCTTAAACCTTCGCAACTCATTTGTGAAACGTCACGAAACTTAGTATTGAACCACATGAAACTTATCTACAAAACGTCCGAAACTTAGTCCCAACATGATGCAACTCATCTATGAAACGTCCGAAACTTAGCATTGAACATCATAAAACTTATCGTGAAACATCACGAATCTTATATAACTCATCGTGAAACGTCCCGAAACTTAGCCCAAACTCATAAACCTCATAAAGTTTGGGGCATGTATATCAACATATGCATGTGAATGTGATGAGTAGAAAGATCCAGGGCACATGCAACCCGGACATGGAAGAAAGGAGAAACTATAGCTATTAGATAAAATGTGGAATTACTATGGCGTTACAAACAGAGACAGCGGTATACCGTTGGATAGCTTTACTGTAAAAAAAATCGGTGTTTTGAGGAGGCTGGGGAAATGTGGGAGCTTAGGAATGCATTTGCCGGCATTATATTGGCAATTCGAGGCAGTGTCAACACGGTCTAGACTCGACAGAAAATGGTAGCGAGGTTACACGGGAACAAGAACAAAATAGTGATAGAAAATGATGCTAGTATCGTTCGATTCTCCTTAATTTTTTTTATCCATCTAATTAACTTTTTTTTAGATAAAGGATAAATATCCGGCTTCTGCAAAGTGCACAGAACCAAATTTTACAAAGATCTCAGCCAGAAGGCTGTTACAACCAAATAAATAAGGGAATAACAGGAAGTAGAAATCAAAAGCAAAGTTTATAGTTGCTTCTCCATCCATTTTTAGCAAAGATGTCCAAAGCCACCACTTCCAAAGCCCTGCTTGCCCATCGGATGGTCTCCCTGTTGTTCTCTGTAACATCCTAAAAATTAGAATAAAGTAAGAAATTAAAATTTAGAATTAAATTATATTTATTGTTGCCTTTTCTGCATTCTCTGAATTTTTTGGATTTTTTCTTGATTTTTGCTTCATTGGAAAAGTGTAATCAAGAAATAAAAGAATAACAAAAATGAAATCTAAAGTCAATAAAATTTCAAATTTATGGATAATCTTGAGAATAATCTGGAACCCAATTTTAAATGATAAAATGTCATATCAAACATTTATGGGCGAATTAAATGCCATTTAATGAACCTTGACTAGCAATAGTAACAATGTCAGAATTAAATTAAAATATTCTATCATCATTTCAATCTGAAAATTTTATATTATCTTTCCCAGCAATAAATTAATCCACATTAAAAATTACAGAAATTAATTTATTAATTTAAAATATTTAAAATTCAAAAACAGAGAGAAATAAAAACTAGTACTCTGAATGTCAGAATTTTTATAAATTCTTGGAGAAATATTTTGAGCTTAAAATTTTACACAAGAATCCTTAGGTCAAATAAGTTTGAAAAACAAAATCTCAAAAAGTTATAAAAATATTTGAATTGTCTGATAAATCAAAATCAGAAATCAGAAAACTGTGCAGAGCAGATTGTCAGAATTTTAATAAAATCTGTGAACAGTATTTAAATCCGAAATTTCTACAGTATCAAGATAACTTCCAACCCATTATGTAGAAAAATCTTCATAAATCCTTGATGAAATGGGAAACCGATTCATTGAACCTCATCATGCCCAGTTTGCTGTTTCTCCTGAATTTTGCATTGCTCACCCATTCCTTTCTCTGCCATATGGGCCCGAGTCCCTGTTTAGCCCCACATGCCAGTCTCCCCAACCGGTCATCTTCAACCTCTCGCCACTGAAGCCCCGGAGCAGAATTCCCACGTAGCTCCCTGTGACTGCATCATCCCTACGCCCTAGCCAAGCCAGCGAAGCCCCGAGTTTATCCCGTAGCCTCCACGCGGATGCCGCCCTTTGGTCCACGGTGAGCTGCCGCTGTTCTTCTTTGTCTCACATGGTGAAGCTCCCATCCGAGCCAAGAGCAAACTGGAACCGAACTTCTCTGGTCCGAATTCAACTGATTCCGTTGCCTATAAATACCTCTAGATGATCACATGAGTCGCCCTTTCTTTCTCCCCTCACTTCCCTCTTTCTCTCCCCTACTGAGCCGCCCGAAATTCCCCTCACATCCGCCATGGCTGAAGCTTCTGAGCTCAAAAATCCAATCGCAATTCTTGTGATGCAATCATCTATTTTCAAATTGATTTGAGCCTTAGCATCTCCATTCAAAAGGGATCAAAAGCCCTCAAGAAAATCTGGTCTCCTCCGTGCGCAACCTTACCGCCGCCGCTGCCCCTTCTTCTCCAGAGCCGGCGCACGGTGGCAGAGCTCCTCGGCTACTCTCCGGTCGGAAGAAACTCAAAAATGAAATCACTACGACACGCTGATGCTTAAACCGGAACCCATTCGAGCTCCCTCACCTTGGTTCTTCTTCTCCACCGAGCCGCCATTAATGTCGCCGCCCAAGCTCGGCTGCAGCTCGCTCCGGTTTCTCTTCCACCGAATTGATTCCACCATTGGATGCACATCGCCGAGTTCTCCCTCTCAGTACCTTCGCCTTCGCCGGAAGATCGCCGGATCATCGTCGCCGGTGAGTCCTTTTTCTTCCTCTGTTTTTCTTTCTCTGCGCAAGGGTCCCCCTTGTCAGTGCCTCAGGCAAACTCCTGTGAATTGGTAAAAGACGTATTCAATTCATGAAAGCGTATTTGCAATTTTTGAATGCATTTTCCAACCGGATTAAATATACAATCTTGAATATCTTTTGAAATATTAAGCCAATCTCAATGAAATAAATTCTTATATTCATCTAAAATCCAGAAGAATCTAAATATGTAAAAATATTTAATTTTTGAATTGCAGAATAATTATTTAAATTAAGCTTTAATTATAACCATGTTATAGTCTTTAATACAAATATGTGCACAATAAGGTATAAAATAATAAAATAAATTGTTAAATGATGAATAGACCAAGATAAATTAAAATCTACAAAAACATTTAATGTTTAAATCATGGAGCAATTATTA
Organism: Guadua angustifolia; assembly: GCA_036346375.1. Lineage (NCBI taxonomy): Eukaryota > Viridiplantae > Streptophyta > Magnoliopsida > Poales > Poaceae > Guadua > Guadua angustifolia. The sequence continues at coordinate 462,657 of JAYEVE010000534.1, read as the reverse complement.
AAATTTGAAATAGTATAAGCACACTATTATGGACATTTTTGCACATATGGAAAATATAATCCCTAAAAATAATTAAATAAATTTTAATGTGTCTCTGGAATCATAATAAACTCAAATATATAGAAACAATTAATTCTTGAACTCAATTTAAATTATTGGCTTAATAACTATTAGTAAAACTTGATATGGCCATTAATAAGAATAAAAGCATAATAGCTTATAAAATGATGAAATAATTTGTATTAAGTTCCTAGAAACAGCAAGGACTCATGTATGTAAAAACATTGAAGATAAGACTTATTCTGCATTCTTTTATCAAAAGGAAATGTAAACTACAACAATAAATAAATGGATAATCTATTGCAATCAAAGTCAAAATAATGTAAAAATAGTTTTAAATCATTTATAGGATGTACCCTGTTAATACCTGAAAAATGAATAAAGAATCATGTATAAAATATTCACAAACTTAAAATGAATCTTGGCCGATTTAACGTTCATAACGTGATCATTTAAGCTATTTCAACAGTAGATTAAATAACTTGTTTAAATACTAAAATTTGTAAAATTAGTTTAGAAACACTCTACAAAGTTTGTACTACCATATTCCGAAGAAAGAGTCTTGATTCAACATAGTTTGCATATTAATCTTGACAGTTTAATAACCCTAAGTGCTCATGTTTCGGTAGTCCATAAAATAAACGAACAAATTGTGATCACTTAAACCTTTTCAATAGCTCGTATAACATCTTGTCTAAATGTGAATAAAATGAAGAATAGTTCAGAAATGATCTTTAGGATATGAACTACAGTAATATAGAAAAATATTCTTATTTTAACTTGTTTTGAATCTGAATCCTGATAAAGCAAAACCCTTAAGTAATAAGAATACAAGAAACAGACTGAATATTAGAATCAATGAACCTTGCAAAAATGATTAATTCTATTAATCTAAACAATTTTTGCATCTTGAATTCGTAAAATAAAATTAATGAATTCATAAAGAGCAATCCCTGTTCTTTGTAAAGATTCTTTATTTGCTTTGCTATCTATTTTCTTTTTGCCATTATTAGAGATTGTAATTTGCTTTATTTTCGCTGGGCCGACGCGTAGAACTCGACGTTACTACCTCCATCGTTGTCAACGCCAGCTGCAACTATGATATCGTCGTAACCGACAAATAAGCAAGGCAAGCACCCCTTTGATCATATTGATCCCAATGTTTTATTTTTCTTTGTTTTATCAAATGATTTCATGCATGCGTTTATTTTTAGTAAATTCGCTATTTTGTGGTTCTGGTAGTTATACCTGTTGATTCATGGAACTTCCTTGATAAGTATGTACATGTGAACATTGATAACCATAGAGAAGGGATTGGACAATATAAAATGTCAATTTGGGTATATGCAATTTAATAACCATGCTTAGCCATGCTTTAGAATCAACAATGAATTGATGAATCAATGATGATGATCAGATGAAAAGTTGTTTCTTTATAAATGGAAAATGTGTTTGGGCATGATACCTTGGATAATGGTTATTTTGGTTACAAATCCCAGACAAAACTATGGTTTGGATGCGGGCAATTATTGGTAATAGCCGGATGTACAAGAGGGCTTGTACGTAGTGTAGGGTGGAGCATTGCCCGTGTCGGATTAAGGACCGAACGTCGTGTTGTATGATCCAAGAAAAATTCGTACAATCACAAGTGTTGGGATGGGGCAACATTAAACTGATTAAGTTATCCAATTTAACTTTGCATTTACGGAAGGTGGGAGATTGCACAAGCATTCCTTTCAAAGTCTGCTTGTAGGGGTTTCTACTTACCAATGCAACGGTGTACGCCTTGTTAAGCGAAGAAACCAATAGTGCAGGGGTACTCTCATTTTTCCATTTTCAAACAAACAGACGAGGTATGTCTGCTATTCAGGTTTCTTCTCCCTGGCAAGGGTTAACGTCCCGGGCTGGTGTAAAGTTAAACTGGGTAATGTAAAGGTTTTCGTCATGAACATCCTGGCCACACGCTAAAAGTGCGTGAAACATGCGGCAAAAAGGAAAGGTCATGACTTGTGGGTAAAGCTGTACACCTCTGCAGAGAATAAATCTAATCGATTAGCCGTACCCACGGTTATGGGTGTCTTGGCGAACTGATGCGAGTTAGAATTTGATATTTTCTAAAAGTGGGTTTTGGGTTGAAACCTGTTTTGCAACTGTTACTTTATATCAATGGGTTGATATTGTTGGATTTCATGGATTGAAATAATGGATGAATGGTTATATCATTATGTCAATGGGTTGACAATTGTTGGACCACATGAATGGAATATGGATTTGATTATTGGATTACTGGATCTTTGGATGATTAAATGCTTGGGAGAAGCTGTGAGTATCATTTATGCTTTACTTACTTCTTATCAGTAATCTTGCTTTTACAAATTCCGTTTGACCAATTGCAAATTGATTTATAAATTAAATTCTGCTTTATTCAAATTAACCGTAGAAACCTCCTTTGATTTGACTTGCATTTATTGCATTTGCAAATACCACCTTAAGTCTTGCGGAGTACGAAATTACTCAACCTTGCTTAATTACTATTTTTAGGTGATCGCGAAGTTTCGAAGAATATCTTTATCGCAGGTTGCGGGAACTTTATGGTCGTGTTCTATCTGGGAATTTGTACCTTGTAAGTTGCCTGAGGGTCAATGAGCACACTACAAGTTTTTGTTTCTTCTGTACTGTATTAAATACTTTGAGTTGTAAATATCTATTGTAATAATAGCTTCCGCATTAATCAAATGAGGTATGGTTGTGCTTCCAATTGTTGTAAATGTGCGTACTAGCTACTGATCCAGGGAATAGTACAGAATGCACATTAGATTTCCGTTTTAGCATTCTTCGCTTAGAATGCGAAAACGGGGGTCGTCACATTCTCATACTGTAATAGTGCCCAATACCGCAGCCAATATGTTCCTCTGAAGATAACCTACATAAAAGAACAATATTGTTTGTTCTGAAAGATTAGATCATTACGAGTGCACCAAATCGCCCATAATATGGCAGCAACCCCCACAAAAATTAATTTTTGTTCACACTTGTCAATGCCTGCTAACCAGGTACCAAGCATATGAGATATAGATATTGGCGGGGATAAACCAGTAGCAATATGCACAATCCTCCAAATAATTTGTGCATGTTGACAATCAAAAAATAAATGTCGTATTGTTTCATTACAATTACAAAAACAACAGTTTTGATTGCCATCCCAATTTTGTTTAGCTAGATTATCCTTTGTCAAAATTACTCCACGCTGTAAATACCAAATGAAAATTTTAATTTTTAAAGGAAGTTTTAATTTCCAAATAAATTGACTGGTAAAAGGGAAACCCTGATTCATCAAATAACCGTACATAGATCGTACAGAGAATTGCCCATGTCGATGTAAACCCCATAAAAAAGTGTCTCTTCCATCAGTAAGCTGATAATTAGCTATTTTAGTGATGAGATTATACCACGCCATCAATTTATCCCCCAAAAGTAATCTTCGAAAATGAATATTTGGTGGAATTTGAGTCATGACCTTTGCCACCGTATTATGAGGGCGATGGACAATGCTATATAGACCGGGGAATTGAGTTTTCAGTGGAGTAGAACCCACCCAAGTATCTTCCCAAAACCTAGCTTGTGATCCGTCTCTTATCTGAAAGGATCCACATGCCAGGAAATCATCTTGGACCTTTAAAAGTCCTTTCCAAAATTGCGAATCACCAGGTTTAATATCCACTTGGGACAAACATTTCGAGCTTAAATATTTATTCCTAAGCAAGGTTTGCCAGATTCCATCCTCATTCAACAATTTAAATAACCATTTACTTAGGAAACATTTGTTCTTAATCTGTATGTCTATAATACCCAGTCCACCTTGATCTCTAGGACGACACAGTATATCCCACTTAGCAAGGCGATATTTTTTCTTGTCATTATTGCCTTGCCAAAAAAACCGAGAACGATAAGAATCCAGCCTATGCAGAACACCCTTAGGAATTTCAAATATGGACATCATGAACATAGGGAGACTACTAAGCACAAAATTTAGTAAAACAAGTCTACCCCCACAGGAAAGATGTTTAGCTTTCCAAGCGCTCAGCTTTCTTTTAAATCAATCCTCGATAATACTCCAATCCGCATTACAGAGCTTATGAAAATGCATCGGAATACCTAAGTAGCGGAACGGATATGATCCAATCCCACATCCAAACAAATCAGAATATTCTTGCTCATTGCAGTGAGCCTCCCCAAAGCAATATATTTCACTTTTATGAAAGTTAATTTTAAGACCCGATAACTGCTTGAACACACACACACAGCAATAACTTCATATTTTTCGCTTGCTCAATATCATGGTCCATGAAAATAATAGTATCATCAGCATATTGCAAAATTGATAAGCCATCTTCTATAAGATGAGGTATAACTCCTCGGATCTGGCCATCATCTTTTGCACGCTTAATCAGTATAGCTAGCATATCCACCACAATGTTGAACAGAATAGGAGACATGGGGTCACCCTGCCTGAGTCCTTTTTTTGTTTGGAAGTAATGTCCAATGTCCTCATTCACTTTAATGCCCACACTCCCTCCAGTGACAAAATGATCAACCCAAGCACACCATTGTTCACAGAATCCCTTCATACGAAGAGTTTGTTGAAGAAAAGACCACTTCACCTTATCATAGGCCTTTTCAAAGTCAAGCTTTAAAATCACTCCATTGAGTTTCTTAGAATTTAATTTATGAATGGTTTCATGAAGTATGACCACCCCTTCCATAATATTACGACCTGGCATGAAAGCGGTCTGTGATGGTCGGACAACTTTATCTGCCACCCCCACAATTCTATTAGTGGCCACTTTTGTAAAAAATTTGAAACTCACATTGAGCAAACATATTGGTCTATATTGTTGTATTTTTTGTAGCTTCTTTAATTTTTGGAAGAAGCGTAATTATTCCAAAGTTGAGGCTGAACAAAGGCAATCTTCCATGGTAAAAATCATGGAACAACGCCATGAGGTCCCCTTTTATAATATCCCAGAACACCTGATAAAATTTAGCTGGGAATCCGTTAGGACCAGGCGATTTATTGTGCTCTATTTGGAAAACCGCCTCTCTAACCTCTTTTTCAGTGAACTGGGCAATGAGCATATCATTTCCCTCATTTGATACCTGAGGCAAGTCATAATTATGAGCCTCTACCAACCGAAAATTATTCTCTTCAGGCGGCCAAACAAACCCTTATAATAGTTAGTAATATGAGTTTTTAACGCAGCATCCCCTACAATCATACCATCTTCATGTTCTAATTTAAAGATATGTTGTTTTCTATGTTTCCCATTAGCAACCAAATGAAAATATTGGGTGTTGTCATCCCCTTCCAAAAGATCCTTTGTTTTTGCTCTCTCATACCATTTTATTTCTTCTGCCCTCAACAAGTGGATCAATCTCTCATTGAGGTAATTTTTCAAGTTTAATTCTTGATCTGAGAGAGCTTGATATTCTGCCTTTTTATCTAGATCATCAATGATGGAAATAATCTTTCGTTTCTCTTTTCTATTGTGACCAACGATGTGTTTAGACCAGCCTCTTAAAAATTGCCTAAGAGATCTAATCTTATTCTGCCATTTTTCCATAGCAGTACCCCCTCTAACCTCAGATTGCCACTTATCAGCAACTAAGTCATAGAAACCGTCTCTAATCAACCAACTACGTTCAAATTTAAACAAAGTTGGTGTGCTGTTACTAAAGGACACCTTAGTACTCAATAACAATGGAGTATGATCTGAGTTACTCCTATCTTTAGCCTGCACTGTAGTGAGAGGAAATTTACTTTCCCCCTCATTACTGACCAAGACTCTGTCTAACTTTTCAAAAGTTGGATTAACTCCACTACTCGCCCAAGTATATTGTCTACCAGACATATTTATCTCTCTAAGATCTAATGAATGAATAACCATATTAAACAAATCTAGCCATTTCTTATCAAAGTTGTGTTTGTTTTTATCTTTAGGACCATGCATAATGTTAAAGTCCCCACCAATAATATATGGTAGCAGTTCTTTGCTACAAATGTGAGCCATTTCCGTTAGAAAATGGTCCTTATGTTCCTGTTGCGCTGGGCCATAGACAGCTATTAATGCCCATTTGAAGCCATCATTTTTATTGCGAAGAGTGAACTTAAAATAAAAGTCACCTTCATCGATAGTTCCAATGTCATACACCCTTAAGTCAACCCCCAGGAGCATCCATCTAATTAACTGTATGATAAGCTTGTTGAAGCTATTAAGATGATCAACAAACCATATACCTTCCTCCATACATAACCTATAGAATTGTCATTTCCAGTACCCACCGGTTTGTGAGCAACTTTGCTATATACAATTCTTTTAAATCCTTCCATAATTTATGTGATGAATTCTCCTTAATTACTTAGTATTTTACCTCATCGGAGAGACATAGGCTAATTGTACAAACAACCATCTGCTCCATCACCTTCTAATCTTCGACGGACATCTTTTTCGGTTTATCTCCTTCAAGAGCAGTCATTAACTCTTGTTGAATAAGAACATCCTTCATCACACATTGCAATACACTGAAATTTCCTCCAACATTAAATTTCTCTACTTGATTCCATATAATCAGACATCGATCTCAATTTTGTGCCACTTGACACTTTACATAACTTCTCACAAATCTAATTGATTCGGGCAAAGTTTTGATACTACTTCTTACACTTGGTAAAGCTTCTTATGTGCAGCAGCCACCAAATCAGATTGAAATTTTATGAGATATAGCACTAGCGTGCATGATCTCAACAATGAAGAAGATGAATCTTGTATAGAGAATCAAAATTACAACATCAAAGCAACCACAACAAGTGAGACAAAATTTAGTGAAGATGGCCACAAGTTCTTTAAGGACAACCTTCAAGGAGTACAAAGGATTGTTGCACTTTCACAATCTCTCAAACATTTTAGGATTCCCAGATCCATGCCCTAAAGAAGAATCTAGTACTAAAGAATAACCTAGCTTTTAATCCTCTCGTACGCCTCATGTTGATGAGTTGGTTTGTGGCTTTTTAGTTGCTTAGGTTTTTTATGATCACCCTATGAATTTATATAGCCCCCTTTATTTCTCCTTTAAAGCAAGTAGGTATCATAATCTTATTAAGATTTATCTAGCATATATTTCTAAATTGTAAAAAACTATGAGCCACCATAATCAAAAGATCAAGATGCACAAAAGAATGCAACGCAAAAACCCAAACGAAATGCTACAACAAGCTATACATAAACTTAAGTCGGATTATCCTACAGACTCAGATAATCCACTTGAGTCAGATTATCCTACTCACTCGAATAATCCGAATCAATGTAACAAAAACAACAATAGCATAGATTAAAACCAAAACTAGCACAACTTTTAAACTGATGCTCCAAATGAATTGAAATTTGAAACACGACTTCCCTAGGACTTTACAAACCTATTCCAATAAACGATCATAAGGATCATTGCTAAAGTTCTAACATTTATCTATTTTAAGAGAAGTTGCACAAAAATCGAGCAAAACCACAAAATCAAGAACTGGAGTTGCTCGTGGGAGGATTCAAGCCAACACGACCAAGGATGTTTTCCCACACATCCTAGCACTCTTAATCTCCGCAAATATATATTAAGCCAAAAGCTTTTGAATCACAAGAATCGAGATCTCACCCTATTCAAGCCAAAACCCGGTCAACCTCCTAATATTTGCTATGAGGAAGCCTAGATGGATGGGAGATGACCTCTTGGAGGTTTTCTCTTCTCTTACATGTCCTTGGCAACCAACAATACATATGAGAGGAAAAACCACAAGAATCAAATACAACCAAGGCAAAAAGCTCAAGAACAACAAGAACAAGCACTTGCAATAATTTGAAAGATATATCAAACCTAAGGATAATAAAAAGGCTCACTTGCAAGAGCCTCAAGTCATCTATCCCTAAGGACTATGGAGAATATAGGAAAGAGAGTAGAAAAGAAAATACACATGTGCTGTACAATAACACTACAATATCTACTACATTTTGGAGAAAACAACATGCATCACAATATGAGTGTTTTTGCCTTGCATGTACAGAAAATTTTACTTGAACAAACTAACTCAAAGCCTTCCTCTTCTGATAATGCTTGTTCCAAGTAACTATACACTTTGACTCGTGAATCTCACAGCTATAAATGTAGCTATAATAAGGCGGTAAGATTGATTTCCACACTAGGACCTCAAGTTTCCCATGGGGTGTCACACTTCCAGACAATATCTCTTGCAAGGTAATTTTGGGCGCTTCTTCATGAGCAAGCCCTACTCGAGCATGGCCGTAGATTTCACAATATATACTATCTCCAGATATTCTCGGAAGTAAAGCATTTTTTCTTTTCACCCCAAAATCACTTGAACATCCAAGTAGCAGCTGATTCTTCTGATCCTTCTCCCTAAGGCATTCAAGAACCCTGCGCCAATGTCGTGCATCACCACTAGCTCTAAGAGAATAAGCTATGGTGTTCGCATTTATGAAAGACCTGTTTCCATTTATGACAGACCCAGTGAACTCCTTACATTTCTCTTGGTCAAAGAACTCCTCAAATATCTCCACTGCCATGGATGCTAGCTTTGGTTGGTCTTCGGGGTTCGAGCTTCCAAACGCAAGAACCTTGAAGAAGTACCAGTATGCTTCTCGAGGCAAAAATCTTAGAAGGAGAGGTTGGGCCGTTCCAAATTTTGCGACCTCGTCAGATCGACTCGTAATTACAATTTTACTGTCTGGTGAAAAGCAACTTCGAGAAGCAGAGTACATCTTTCTCCATGCATCCTCATCGACATCCCCAGCTAGGTCAATAACAACTAGGAGCCTTCCTTCATCTAGGGAGGAGGTACGTTGATGTTTGATTAATCCTCCATCTCTTAGGGTGCATGGTTTTTCTTCTCTAAAATCATTCTCACTGAAAAAGATAATGTGAGAAAAATGGCTGCGCACCCTTTCGTCGAAGCAAACATGCTCAATAAGTGTACTCTTTCCAACTTTTGCTGCACCGATAATTGGCAAGACACCCAAATTGTTGGTCTCCGGAGGTTCTCTATCCAGCAAGAAATTGATGATCTGTTCCATCTCCGTCTGGCGACCAAACATGCACTTCTCCATAAACATATACATGCTATATGGTTGGCGACACATAGGAGGGTAATTCTTCATAAATATAACAAATTCATTCATACCAGTAACAGTCAACTCTACACTTTGGAGCATCTGTTTTAACTCATCTTTTGTATGTCTACTGCCAGTATAGAAATGAACACGCTTGCCAGAATTGAATTTTGATAGGGAAGAATAGCTCACTTCATCGCCTTCATGGGCTTGGCATCTAAACTTGTCGAGAACGTAGTAGCCCCTGTACATCTCTTCTCTCAGCACGTTGAGCTGTTGAAGCATGGCTTGGCTTGTGATGTGCCTCCCCTCGGCCTCCTCGACGGCGACACGAACCCGGTGCAGCATCAGCTGTAGTCTCCGTAGGCTCTCCTCTTTGGACGACGCCGACGGCTTACAGTATTTGTCGATCAAGAAGGAGAGGGATCTGCTAGCGAGTTCGCCTACGATTGCAGATAAGAACGTCTCCATTGGGAAACGTCTCTCACCAAGATGAGAAGTGATAATAATTATATATGTGATGCGAAATACTGGTTTCGTGTCAGAGCTGTTGCTTTGATTTCTTTGACTGGAAGACTAGCGAAAATGACATGAATGGAGAGTTCGCCTATGACTGAAGATAAGAATGTCTCCATTGGGAAACCTCTTCACCAAGAGAAGAAGTGATAGTAATTCTATATGTGATGCGAAATACTCTTGGTTTCGTGTAAAAGTTGTTGCTTTGATTTCTTTGACTGGAAGACTAGCGAAAAAACCATGAATGGAGAGGAAGCAGTCTACACGGTAGTAAAAGCCTACGCTGTTGCTGGAAGACTAGCGAAATAACCATGAATGGAGACTGGAGAGGAAGCAGTCTACAGTCTACACGTTAATGAAAGCCTACGCGGTTGCCCTTCGCTAGGAGCTAAACTAGTAGCATTATGGAAACCGATTTAACAGCTAGTCATTTTTTATAATCTGTTTGGGATTAACTCACAATTCTCAAATAAATTCTTACTCAGAATATTCTACAAAGCCTAGGAAATTAAATGTTAAATTTGATTTGTTTCCAACTAAATTCAGTCATCAAGTGGTAAATTTCATTTTATAATGCGTGTTTTGATCAGCACGAAGGTTAAAAAGGTTCTATGTTCAATGAAAATCAAAGAGTGAAAAATGATGCAATACCTTTCAATTAAGTGCTTCGAGAAGTTGAATGATGATTATTTGTGTAGCACTGAATTTTAGGAAATGAGGCGATACCTTTCAAGTAAGTCTGAGGAAAATCTAAGATGATTATTTTAGGAAAGAAAATGAAATGAACAAGGACAAGATAGGTAAACTGGCACTGAATTAATCTACTTACATATGGCCTATAAAACGAAAAATGTCCGGAAAAAATAATATGTTTTGTAAAATGGATAAGGCAGCATATTGCATTCATAGAGGGCATGGAAGATTTAGTCCATATTACTGCAGTACAACACATTCATCTGGTAGAAAAAGAACCATCGGTGCTGCAGTAGATGAAGGAGCAATTGCCTTGCTTCGGAATTCAGAGAGAGGGAGAGAGAAATGACCATAGAAAATGACTCTGTCTCTTTGCTCTGAGCGCCGAAAAATCAGTCCATTCTTTTTTCTTAAGCTGTAAAAATCAATCCATTCCATGCACATGATCTTTGACAAATGGGCTTCATCTCTCCTGTACCTGCTGACTACTTTTTTCTTTGTTTCGAATTTTAGCAAAAAAAAATTCTAACATTCAATTAAGAAGAAGACAACAGCCGAGCTAAACTCTCGGCTCTCGGTTTCTACGTGCAGACCACTGTTACTGCTTGAGTTTTTCTTTCCTTCTTTATTACTGTACATGTACTCTACCGATTAGCAACAGTTACAACTCTTGACTCTTGGGTCTACGCTTACTGAGCCGTGTTTATCTGCCGAATTTGCCGTACAGCCTACGCTGCTATTACTTCCTTTGATTCTCCCACAGTGCTAGTTTTCAAGGATCAAGGCAAACTGAATAAATTCGTGCAAACTACTCCCTTTAGTCATGAATAGTTGTTTTAAATATTGACACCGTCTCTAAAATATAGTTTTGACTACTAATTTCAATTATAACTTATTTATAAAATCCAATAAAATTATATGTAACATCCCAAAATTTATAAAAGTTAAATGCAATCATATGAGTTAAATTTGGTCTTAATTTGAATTTTGGAATTTATTTGGGATTTATAGATTTTTTGCAATAAAGAAAAATGCCTTAAACCTAGTGAGTTTTTTTGAAATTTCAAAGTTTAGTTTTAAATTATCAACAATGCCTGGAAAAATCTCTATGAATCCTAGATAGTCTCCAGAATCCAGATCATCTCCAAAAAGTTTTAGAAGTTTTTGAATTCATTTAATGCTTTAGAAAAAAAATCTAAAACAGCAATTCATTTAAAAGGGTAGAGGCACTGTCAGATTTTTTATAAAAACCCACAAGCTTGAATTTTCATAGGAACACTGGTGATAGCTCAAGATCTTTCACAAATATTTTCAAAAAATTTGAAGTCCATTTGACTGTTCAATTAAATACAAGAATCCTTAGTTGCAAAATGAAATAGAAAATGGAAAACAGAAAATCCGATTTTGGAAAGTGCCTTGGGAAACCCGCTTTCTCGTGAGAAAGCATAAACTCGGAAAGCCAGTATACACGAGGTCGCTAGCATCCCCTTGCACGTTAGGGCTGTTTGGTTTGAGACCAAGGGGCTGTTTGGTTTGAGACCAAATTTTCCAAATCAAACTTTACCAAAAATTGGCATGCCAAAAATTTGGTCACTAAATTGGTTGCCAACATTTGGCAACAATTAGAAAGAAAATGAATTAAGGGTGCCAATGCAGAAGAGAATCTAGCCAAAATTTGGTTGCAAACCAAATACTTGCCAAATTTGGTCAACACTACCAAAATTTGGTAAAGCAAACATTGGCAACAATTGGAAGCAAACCAAACAGCCCCCAAATTTGTCAAATCAAACCTTACCAAAAATTGGCATGCCAAAAATTTGGTCACCAAATTGGTTGCCAACATTTGGCCAACAATTGGCAAGAAAATGAACTAGGGGTGCCAATGGAGAAGAGAATCTAGCCAAAATTTGGTTGCAAACTAAATGCTTGTCAAATTTGGTCAACACTACCAAAATTTGGTAAGGCAAATATTGGCAACAATTGGAAGCAAACCAAACAGCCCCATTTGTGCCCCAAGCTCTGTTGCCACGCCACCGAGCTGCCTGACGCCTATTGTGGCAGCCCGTCATCCCCACTTTTAGCCTCCTTGTCAGGAGAAAGTCGACGCTGCGGTGGAACTTGAGCCACCGAGCCATCAAGTCCTCCTGCCACGCCGCCTGCCCACTGCTCACCCTGCATCTCATCTCGCTACACCACCGAAATCTAACCGCGTTTTAAATTTGAACTCTAATTAGGATGATTCCTAGAACATTTAAATTTAAAATGTTCATATCTTCTGCAAATAAAGTCCAAACTAGGTGAAACCAACTCCTAAATTCATCTAAAAGTATGAAATTTACATTCTTGGAAAAATATTTTAGTTTGGTCTTAGTTTGAATTAAACTTCTATTTAGGTTAATTTTTAACCTATTCAAAATTCAAGTAATTGTAACTATATCAAATTGACTCCAAATTTAGTAAAATCAGTTTCTGAATCTTGAAAACTCATGAACTCTCTATTTTGTAACCAAACTTAAATTGGAGCTCAACATGAAATAAATTTCTATAACTAGTAACACCTTTAAAAATTTAAAAATCCATAACTTACGCAAACGAACTCGATGTGGGGTTTGAAACAGTGGAGTTGTATGATGTATAACATGTTAGAATAACTGGGTTAGGGCCCATTTATTTATAATTAAAATCAATAAATCCCAAGGGCCATGTGCAATACTAGGAGTTATGAGGACTTTAATCCCACATGGGTAATTGAGAGATGGTTGACCAAACTTAAATAGACAGGTCATGTGTCCATATGTTGTGAGGTTGAAAAAGGGGATTGGCTATGCCACACACGCGCGCGCGCGCCGAGCCGAGCCGAGCCGTGGCGTGGCGCAGGCCAGGACAGACGTGATGTGCTGGGTGAGTTTTTCCTGTTAACAGTAATTAATTTGAGCATTTTATGACCAGTAACTGCTGACCGTTACTAGTAACGGACATGGTTGATGGCTGGTTCATAACTGACGTCAGTTACTTGTAACTGATGTGTTAATAGCTCTTTTGATGGCACCCATTACACCACCGAGACATCCAGTACATCCTCCCCTGGCGTCTCATCTTGTGAAATCAACCCAGACACATTTCCTCTCCTCCGAGCTCTGCCGCTGCTGCTATTTTCGAGTGTTCCCGTCTCTGTTCACTGCGCGCACAGGCGAGCAGAGAAAGCAGGCCTCTGAAACCTTGCCCGCTGCGAGTTCCTGCTCGGGAAATAGCCGGCAATCAGGTTTTTGGGGAGCGCACCGCGCGACTGCTCCGATTTGATCGACTACATCCTCTACTTCCTAAAGTCCGTTCGAGGGACTGCACTGCGAACCTCTACGCTGCATCAACTAAGATCGACTACATCGAATAGCTACGATCAGAATGTCAACTGATCCGCAGAATAGCACCACCATTGCCTCCGGTAATGGTCCCGCTACTGGGTACTTTCTTAAACTCTTCTTTTGTACGTTCTATTTTCTTCAAATCTACGAGCTAGGCATAATAGTTTGTTCAAACTTGGATATGTCTAGCAAAAACGTTAACACTGTAATATTGTTCATCTTGATCACATATGTCATGATTTATTATACAACTTTATGGATTAAAAATTGCCGGAAAAACCTACTAATTCCAACAATCCAAAAACCTGATCGTATGTCTTTTTCGGCTACTGGCTTTGCTGCTGCGCTAAAACCCACTATGTTTGAGGGCGCAAACTATAAAAGATGGCGTGCAAAAATGATCCTGTGGTTGACGGCCATGAACGTGTATCATGTTGCAAGTGGAAAGCCTAAGCCTGGAGAAATGCAACTCACTCCCGAACAGGAGCAAGCATTTGAGGCTGCGGATAACTTGTTTCGTGGTGCAGTCATTAGTGTTCTTAGTGAGAACATTGTGGATGCATATATGCACTTATCCACCGGCAAGGAAATGTGGGATGCGCTTGAGGCCAAGTTTGGGGTCTCGATGCGAGCGATGGAACTATGCGTCATGGAGCAATTTCATGACTACAGAATGGTTGATAACCGTTCTATAGTAGAACAGGCTCATGAGATTCAGTTGCCTGCAAAAGAGCTCGAAAACTTCCCATGTGTGTTACCTGACAAGTTTGTGGCAGGGTGCATGATTGCTAAGCTGCCGCATTCTTGGAAGGATTTTGCTACTTCTCTAAAGCACAAGAGACAAGAATTCAGCGTTGCTGATCTGATTGGTTCTCTTGATGTTGAGGAGAATGCGAGAGCAAAAGACACGCGTGTGAAGGGACATGAGGGAAATTCTAGTGCCAATGTGGTGCAAAGGAAGAATTTCCAATTCCAAAAGAAGGGCAAAAACAAGCCTGAGAACAAAAACAATGCCATTCAGACTACCAGTTTTAAGAAGAAAACAACAAGAAAGGAGGCTGCTTTGTGTGTGGAAGTTCTGACCATTGGGCAAAGGGCTGTCCAAAACGCAAGGATAAGCAGAAAAAATCAGCAAATGTTGTTGTTGCCAATACTGATGTTGGAACGTCCGGGTATGGTAATTTACCCTCAGTTCTTTCAGTATGTCATTTACCTGATTGTTGGATTGACACCGGGGCAAATATTCATGTGTGTGCTGATATTTCCTTGTTTTCTTCTTATCAGGTCGCAAGGACTTCCTCTGTCTTGATGGGGAACGGATCACATGCTTATGTTCGTGGTGTTGGCACGGTCGATCTGAAGTTTACTTGAGAAAGATCGTCGCAACCGAGGAACGTCTTGAAAGATGTCCCTCTATCAAGAAGAACTTGGTCGCAGACTCTCTCTGTAAAGAGGGCAACTGGTGTTTGAATCCAATAAATGTGTTGTCTCTAAGTTTGGAACATTTGTTGGTAAAGGCTATGAGAGCGGAGGCTTGTTCCGCTTATCATTGTCGGATTTGTGTAATAACGTTTGTTAACCATGTGTGTGATGATGAGGCCAATGTTTGGCATTCTCGACTTTGTCATATTAATCTTGGTTGCATGAAGCGCTTAGCCAGTATGAGTTTAATTTCAAAGTTAACGTCTGTCAAAAGTTCTAAGTGCCAAACGTGTGTGCAATCTAAGCAAACTCGCAAGCCTCACAAGGCAACAGAGGCGAGAAGCTTGGCACCGTTAGAACTAGTTCACTCGGATTTGTGCAAGATGAATGGTGTGTTGACAAAAGGTGGAAAGAAATATTTCATGACGTTGATAGATGATTCTACTAGATTTTACTATATGTATTTATTGAAGTCAAAAGATGAGGCGTTTCACTATTTTAAAATCTATAAAGCTGAAGCAGAAAATCAACTTGAGAGAAAGATTAAGCGGGTTAGGTCCGATCGTGGTGGAGAGTATTTTTCAAAAGAGTTCAATTTATTCTGCGAGGAACATGGTATAATCCATGAGAGGACGCCTCCCTATTCACCGTAATCAAACGGGGTTGCGGAGAGGAAGAACCGCACTCTAACTAAGATGGTTAACGCCATGTTAGATATAGCGAGACTTTCCAAGGAATGGTGGGGTGAGGCTATATTGACGGCATGTCATGTCCTAAACAAAGTTCCTACAAAGAATAAAGAAATAACCCCGTTTGAGGAATGGGAAAAGAAAAGATTGAATCTCTCCTACTTACGAACTTGGGGTTGTCTGACTAAGGTCAGTGTGCCAATCCCAAAGAAGCGTAAGCTTGGACCGCAGACCGTGGATTGTGTTTTTCTTGGCTATGCTTTTCACAGTGTTGGGTATAGATTTTTAATAGTAAAATCTGGTGTTCCTGATATGCATGAAGGCACAATAATGGAATCCAGAGATGTCACATTTTTTGAGGATGTATTTCCAATGAAAGAAACACCTAGCATTTCCAGCGAAGAATTTATCATTTCTCCCAAGCCTACTATTCCTGTAATATACAATGAACCCTCACTTGTGGAAAATCCTATAGATGAAGGCAATAAAGTAACTCGCAAGAGTAAGAGACAAATGACTGCAAAGTCTTTTGGTAATGACTTTATTGTATATCTAGTGGATGACACTCCAAGAACCATTGCTGAGGCTTATTCATCTCAAGACGTTGACTATTGGAAGGAAGCGGTTCGGAGTGAGATGGATTCCATCATGACTAATGGAACTTGGGACATCGTGGATTGTCCTTACGGGTGCAAACCTGTAGGATGTAAGTGGGTGTTCAAGAAGAAGCTTAAGCCTGATGGTACAATTGATAAGTACAAAGCAAGGCTTGTTGCAAAGGGTTATACCCAGAAAGAAGGCGAAGACTTCTTTGATACTTATTCACCAGTTGCCAGACTGACTACTATTCGAGTACTACTATCACTGGCTGCCTATCACGGTCTGATTGTCCATCAAATGGACATTAAGATGGCTTTCCTTAATGGAGGTTGGAGGAGGAAATTTACATGGAACAGCTAGATGGATTTGTAGTAAAGGGTCATGAAGGGAAGGTGTGTAAATTGTTGAAGTCCTTATACGGCCTTAAGCAAGCACCTAAACAGTGGCATGAGAAGTTTGACAGAACTTTGACATCTGCCGGCTTTATTGTGAATGAAGCTGACAAATGCGTGTATTACCGCTATGGTGGGGGAGAGGGAGTGATCTTGTGTTTGTATGTCGATGACATACTGATATTTGGGACAAACCTTAATTTAATTAAGGAAGTCAAGGACTTTTTGTCCGTAAGCTTTGAAATGAAGGATTTGGGAGAAGCAGACATCATCTTAAACATTAAGTTGTTACGAGAAGATGATGGTGGGGTCACACTTGTGCAATCCCATTATGTGGAAAAAGTCTTGAGTCGCTTTGGTTTTAGTGACTGCAAGCCTGCTCCAACACCATATGATCCTAGTGTGCTGTTACGGAAAAATCAGAGTATAGCAATGGATCAATTGAGATATTCCCGCATCATTGGCTCATCGATGTATCTAGCTAGTGCTACGAGGCGGATATCTCGTTTCTTTGTGAGCAAACTCAAGGTTTGTTTCAAATCAGGAGATGATCACCGGCGTGCTCTAGAAAGAGTCTCGCGCTACCTAAAAGGACAAGAAGCTATGGAATTCACTACACCGGTATCCAAGGTGACGAGGGTGAAGAAACTTCCGACAAAGTCAAACTTACGGTCAACAGGGGCCAAGCTCGAGCTCGGGCGTCAAGACTGGTTCTTGCGGACTCCTCACGACCTAGAGCTCGGGAGCGTCAAGACCTTATGATCGGGCAGGCGTTCGGCTCGGCTCGAGAGGACTAGCTCGGGACGAGCCACGCGCCCATGGCAAGTTACGAGATCCATGAATGCAGGAGTCAAGGCTGACGTGGGCGGCTTAACCGGGGGAGTTACAGCCATCTCCAAGACGTGCGGGGCCATGATCTCTGGGAATCTCTCTCGGTCGTTTCTAGGAACGTTAGGAAGGATATAAGGCCTCGCAGGGCATGTATACAGGGGGGACTCAGAAGAAGAAAACCCTAGCGATAGACCAGTAAACACAAACAGAGCTCTCAGGCTCGAGCTGTAACCATCTCTTTGTACGCATAATTAGTGAATTCCTCCGCCTCCGGAGAAGACTGGACGTAGAGCTATTACCCGCCCAGGGGGCTCGAACCAGTATAACCCGTTGTGTCATGCTCTTTGTTGTCTTCCTCCAACCTCTACGCTGCAAACGTAAACCTCCGGTGAGCAAGGTCCGAATTGGGTCCCTTACACACTAACACCCCTCTTCACTTTTGCGGTCAGGCGATCCCGATCGTCGACAATTTGGCGCCAAGTGGGGCTGATGGCTTCGCTCATTCGAAGGTGCAAGATCGAGAACTTCGGAGGCATGGCGCATCCCGCGGATCCGTTCGTCGGGCTCAGGCTCGGGCACGGTTCCCCCGCGCGATGACTCCACGCCCTTGTTTCGGCCCTCGGCCGGTTCATTCCAAGCAATCCTTCAACGATGAGGAGAAACTCTGGATCATGTGCTTCGACGGCTCGAGATCCTTCACGCTCGGGCCGAATTCTTATTCTCACCCCACGCAGCCAGGCTAAGGTATGTGGTTCGTTTTGGGTTCTCGGCAGCTAACAATGTTGCGAGTATGAAGCTCTCCTCATGGGTCTTCGAGTCGCAAGGCACCGGGCGCGGTCACCGATAGCCAAAGGGCGACTCGACTCACGGTCAACGATTCAAGAAAGACCACCAGGCGGGAGACTCGATGGCCAAAGTATCTTGCCGAGGCGCGAAGTGGAGAGATAGTTCCGAACACGAACTCGTGCATGCACCCGTGAAAAGCAACCCCAGCGCAGATCTCTGTCAATCTCGGCTCGTCCGATGACGTGATTCCTCGAGGCGCCGCCCCGAGACCTGGCGTCGCCATCAATCTTCGACGAGAGGAGGTAAGTACTTCTTGAATGACATCCACTTGGCCTCAGGGAGCACATTCTTCTTCGAGGCGATGGTCGGTGAGGTCTTCCGCAGGGGGTTCTGCTGGCCAACTGCGCTTCAGGATGCTCGTGACATTGTCCATGCATGTCGAGCTCGCCAGTTCCATGCTCGAAACCCGCCTACAAACTCCGGACTATCCCGCTCGCTTAGCCCTTCTCGACATCCTCGGTCCTTTCCACAAGCCGTCGGGGGTAAGAAGTTCTTGTTCGTCGCCATCGACACATTCATGAAGGGGACGAGGCCGAGCCCGTCTCGACCATCGCGCTCGGCGCAAGTTCGCTTTTCGCTTATTCGTGGTCACCGGTATGGGGTTCCATGTAGAATTATCACCGACAATGGGACTAAATTTACCTGTAAGCTGTTCCAGGAATATTGCGAAGACATAGGCACCAAAGTATGCTATGCTTCGGTGGCCCATCCGCAGAGCAATGGAGAAGTGGAGTGCGCCAACGGACAGATCATCCAAGGCGTCAAGAAGCGAGTATCAGATGAGCTCGAGTGACACGGCCAGACCTAGGTGGACGAACTTCCCACCGTCTTATGGTCTATTTGTACCACTGTCGGCTGAGCAGTAGGGTCTACACCCTTCCGGCTTGTGTTTGGTACCAGAGCCGTCCTGCCTCCAGAGGTCACGCTAGGCTCTGCCAGGGTCGGCTTGGTCGACCAGGTCGACTTCGAGCAAAACGATCTCGACCTTACCTTGATAGAAGAAGTAAGATGTCAGTGCCTTTGCTACGATCAGCGCATTACCTGCAATCTCTACGCAGACATGCGTCCCGATCGGTACGACCTAGGAAGCTCCTTGTTGGGGACTTAGCCCTGAGTCGGATTCAGGCTTCGTCCAACACCAACAAGTTATCCCCACAGTGGGAGGGCCCCTATAGAGTTGTTTTAACAGATCGCACGGGGGCTTACCGGCTAGTGTTGCCCGATGGCGGAAGAGCTCTCTAGCTCGTGGAACATGGACCAGCTTCACAAATTCTATGCGTAACCCCTTTATCTCACATTTCAATAAAGTTGTTGTTCAATTATCATGTTTGGCCTTTGCGCCTCATTTTTGTTCATCATTTTGTGTTTGCCCGAGTTCGGGGCTTCTTTGAGTCCGACCTAAGGACGGGCGCGCTTGCTCTTGGTCCAAGCGTCGGGGGCTTAAAACTTCACCCCGGGGTCGAACTACTTGTGTCGAATCACTTCGTCGAGCGTTCCCCTGCGCCGGAGTTGAACTAAGCTCGTGCGGGTCCAACGAGCAAGCGCAAAGTCGGGACTCGCACTGACCGCCAAAGCAACGATCCTATTACTCTCAAGCCTAAGTTTTTCCCCGTGTGCCCATGCTATGCTCCCTGTGGGTTTTTTCTCGATCTTGCAGGTCATGGTCTCTACAGGTCTCTGTCTTGTGCCCAAGGTCGGCGTCGCTCGACCTCTAGCCCAACGGGGGCACGGCCAGAAAAGGCTAAGTACACGATTGGGAAAATTTTCTTGATCGGAGAAATGAGTAACGCCTTTATCTCCAATTTCAGTAAGGCCTTTTATTCAACCGTCATGATGGTTTTTGCATTCTTTCATTTTTAAATTTCGTGCGGGTTCGAGGCTTTTCTGAATCCGACCAACGTGCGAGTGCTCTTGGTCTTAGGCTCGAATGTTGCGAGCTTAAAAATCACCCCCAGTGGTCGAGCTACTCATAAGCCGAATCTATTCGCACTCAAGCTCCCCCTGCGTCAGGGTTCGAATCAAGCCCGCATTCGGTACCAAGCAACAGAGCACATGGTCGTGGTCGAGACTCGGAAGTCTCTCCTAGAAACAGCCTTAACATCTTTGGGTCTAGGCTTTACCCTATGGATCTCTATCAATTTGTACTTGGTAAACTTCGAGGTCGAAGTTTTCTCGATCTTGCAGGACAAAGGTTTGGAGGTCTATGTGTTTGCGCCCAAGGTCGGCGCTGCTCGACCTTGGCCACAATGGGGGCTGGACAAGAGTATACTCCCTCAAAGAAAGGCTAAGTACACAATGAAAACTTTTGTCCACTAAACGGGCAGAACAACTTCGTCTCAGGCACAATTCATTTCTGGCGAAGATAGCTTCGTTCTGTTAACCTTTTTGTCTTACAAAGCTCTATGTGCAACTTGTGCTTTGCTAACCTTATCTACAGATCAGCCTGTATTCCGAGCAAGTTTCTCCCGCTCACGTTCGGCGAGCTTGGCCCTCAAGGTCGATAGCTCGCCTCAGAGTTGAAGGGCTTCGTTGGTCGAGTCGGAGGCGCGGTGGCGCTTCGCCTTGAAGCTGGGCCAGGGCACTCTTCGCTGCTTTGGCCGCTCGATCCAGCTTCTCCTCGAGCTCCTTGGTTATGGCCTCGAGCTTGGCACGGTGGTCCGTAGCCGTCTTCTTCAGCTTCTCCACCTTGGTTTGCTCGACCTCGAAGCGCTTTGGCCGGTCGCACACACTCCTCCTCCGTGGCTGGGGTATTCTCAGCTCCCTTCCCTGCGGAGACCTCGCTCGGATCTTCATCAAGACCCTCCGCGCTGACCTTAGCCGGATCGCGGTCGACCTCCATGGCTGTGGTCGCTCCGATCTCCACGGTTGGGACGACCATGGCAGATGCGGCCTGGGCGGCCTCGTCTGCAGCGGCTGGGGCGCCATGGGTGCCATCTTCGGAGGAGGCCTTGGCAGGGGAGGCGATGGCCTCGGCGGCCCCAGTGTCATTGATTTCGTCTTCATCGGCCGTTCGTAAGGTTTCGTCCGCAGCTGGGTCAACGACACCTTGGACGGACTCGCCGACCGCGACCCAGCTCTAGGGCCCGCATGGATGCGGCCCTGGCCCGATGAATGACGCGGCACCATCCCAAAGGTGGTCCCCTCCTCTTCGGACTCGGGCTCATCCTGGGCAACGGGCGTTGTCAGGATGGGCGAGCATTGAGCTCGGGGGCTCAAGGTATGCGATGAAGAAAAGACTATAAAGCTAAAGGCAGTAAAAACTGCGCGGCAGAAAGAAAGATAGGTACCTGGGTCACCGACCTTTGTCTCGCAAAGGGTCAAGGGTATCTCGGCGTCCAGGGTGCGGCGGCGCCCTTCGTCGGATACCCCGAGCTTGGGGTCCCTAGGCCGCGGTGGCTTCGGTCATTCGGTGCGAAGGTCGGGACCCTGGGTCCCCAAGGACTGAGCTCTGGCGACGCCCGCAAAGACGTCGCTGCTGCAGAAGGAAAGAAGATGCCAAAGAAGAAGACTGCGCAAAACTGACAAACTCGGGGGCTCGACCATGAGAGAACTGGCCACAACACGGTCGCCCCACTCGACGTACGGCTTCCTTGGAGTCCGGTCGTCAGCTCTGTCGTCCGGGGGGCGGCCTCTTGCCCGCCTTTTTTGGCCTTGTTCGACCCAGAACTAAGAAGATTCTCCTCATTTAGTCGAATGACTCTTGGTGGTCTCGCAGCATACCGGGGTTGCGGTGTCCATCATCGAAGCCCTTTCTAGTCTCCGCCGACCTCGACCTTGGGCCCCGGGCGGCCGGAGATCGTTCTTCCGTCCAAGACGGAGGCTCGAGGTCGTCCCGAGCACCTTGTTCCGACCTTGAGCCTCGGGGGCTAGCTGACGAGGGCTGAAGAAACTTCCGACAAAGTCAAACTTACGGTCAACAGGGGGCCAAGCTCGAGCTCGGGAGCGTCAAGACCTGGGTTGCGCGGACTCCCTCACGACCTAGAGCTCGGGAGCGTCAAGACCTTATGATCGGGGCAGGCGTTCGGCTCCAGCTTGAGAGGACTAGCTCGGGACCAGAGCACGCGCCCCGCGGCGGTTACCAGATCCATGAATGCAGGAGTCAAGGCTGACGTGGGCGGCTTAACCGGGGGAGTTACAGCCATCTCCAAGACGTGCGGGGCCATGATCTCCGAGAATCTCTCTCGGCCGTTTCTAGGAACGTTAGGAAGGATATAAGGCCTCGCAGGGCATGTATACAGGGGGGACTCGGAAGAAGAAAACCCTAGCGATAGACCAGTAAACACAAACAGAGCTCTCAGGCTCGAGCTGTAACCATCTCTTTGTACGCATAATTAGTGAATTCCTCCGCCTCCGGAGAAGACTGGACGTAGAGCTATTACCCGCCCAGGGGGCTCGAACCAGTATAACCCGTTGTGTCATGCTCTTTGTCGTCTTCCTCCGACCTCTACGCTGCAAACGCAAACCTCCGGTGAGCAAGGTCCGAATTGGGTCCCTTACACACTAACACCCCTCTTCACTTTTGCGGTCAGGCGATCCCGATCGTCGACACAAGGGTACTGGAGGGTTACAGTGATTCTAACTAGATATATGATGCTGATGAGATAAAAGCCACAAGTAGATATGTGTTCACTTTGGGAGGTGGCGCTGTTTCATGGAAGTCTTGCAAGCAAACCATCTTAACAAGGTTAACAATGGAAGCAGAACTCACAGCATTAGACACCGCCACTGTTGAAGTCGACTGGCTGCGTGAGCTTGTGATGGACTTGCCGGTGGTTGAGAAACCGATACCTGCTATTCTTTTGAACTGTGACAATCAGACTGTGATTGTCAAGGTCAATAGTTCTAAGGATAACATGAAGTCATCAAGACACGTCAAGAGGCGGTTGAAGTCTGTCAGGAAAATGAAAAACTCCGGAGTGATAGCGTTGGACTATGTCCAGACGGCTAAAAACCTGGCAGATCCATTTACCAAGGGACTATCATGGAATGTGATAGATGAAGCATCGAGGGAGATGGGCTTGAGACCCACATGAGTCACGCCTTAGTGGTAACTCATCCTGTGTGATCGGAGATCCCGTGAAGTAGGATGGTGAAACAAGCTATTGGCTGGCTGGGAGGAGAGTACTTTTGTACATATCCTACTCTGTTGGAGATGCATTACTCTCCTATTCTGTATGGCAGGTTGGTTATACCTTAATGTGTTCCGAGTGGCTTACAAAAGCAGAGATGTCGTCCTACAGGACATCTTATGAGGAACACACCTATATGAGCCCGACTGCTAGTCACAGTCTATGAGACTGGGTGATCTCTAGAAGCTCATGAAAGGCCAAGGAGTATGACTTATACGCTCTAAACTGAGGGAATGCTTATGATAGCCTAGTACCAGTAAAGAACTTAGGTGAAACTTATTCACACAAAACTGTCAATTCAAGGCATAATCCATTGTTCAGTTGTGGATGAGTGTAACCTTTGTCCTAGGTGGATGTTCAACTTAACAGTCTCCATCGAAACACTGGTATATCAAACAATAGTGGAACTGAGAGTATTTCACATATGCATTGGAATTTGGTGGGGGTTGTTAGAATAACTCGGTTAGGGCCCATTTATTTATAATTAAAATCAATAAATCCCAAGGTCCACGTGCAATACAAGGAGTTATGAGGACTTTAATCCCACATGGGTAATTGAGAGGTGGTTGACCAAACTTAAATAGACAGGTCATGTGTCCATATGTTGTGAGGTTGAAAAAGGGATTGGTTTGTGCCACGCTGCCAAGCACACCGAGTCGAGCCGTGGCGTGGCGCGATCTGCAAGCGGCAGAGCAGTATGACGTGATGTCTTTGGGCGAATTTTTTTTGTCATTAGCGTAATTAATTTGAACATTTTATGACCAAGATGCTTCTTGACCGTTACTAGTAACGGACGTGGTTGATGGTCGGTTCATAATCGACGCCGCCATTTGTAATGGCGATGTGTTAATAGCTCTTTTGATGGCACCCATTACACCACCGAGACATCCAGTACACCCTCCACTGGCTCTCATCTTGTGAAATCAACCTAGACACATTTCCTCTCCTCCGAGCTCTGCCGCCTTCTTTGTTTTTGAGTGTTCTGTCTCTGTTTGGCTGCAAGACAAAGTAACAGAGAGAGCAGGCCTCCGAAACCTTGCCCGCTACGAGTTCCTACTCGGGAAATAGCCGACAATCAGGTTTTTGGGGAGCGCACTGCGTGACTGCTCCGATTCGATCGACTACATCCTCTACTTCCTAAAGTCCGTTCGAGGGATCGCTGCGAACCTCTACGTTGCATCAACTAAGATCGACTACATCGAATAGTCGCGATCGAGAATGTCGATGGTCAGAGAATGCGCCACCATTGCCTCCGGTAATGGTCCCGCTACTGGGTACTTTCTTAAACTCTTGTTTTGTATTTTCTATTTTCTTCAAATCTGCGAGCTAGGCATGATAGTTTGTTCCACCACTACAGAACATCACATCAATGCTTGGTTCCAAATCAGCATCATCTGCGGGGTATTGGGCAAGCAATATGTAATCGGCGGTGATAATCGGACTATCATCGCTTGGTTGTGGAACCGGCGAGGATAGTCTCAGATCACCGCGTTCTAGAAGTGATAGTATAAATCCAAAAATCGCTTGATAAAATCAAAAAAATATATTTATTTGCACTTGAACCATCCTGTATTCACTATTATACACGATCGCGCGTCGCAAACCACAAGTCACGCGATTTTCGCGCGAAATACGCATGCGTGCGGTTGCTAGGATTCGAACCTGTGACCTACAGCTTCGCGTAAACACTCCTTACCATCTCACCTAACACACACTTCTCAACTAGTATAAGATATATGTTCCTTTTATCCCTTCACATCCGAAAGTTTCAACAATTATTTGGGCATTCAAATGACTTCAAATAAAAAAGTTGTCAACTACAAAGTTGTAGATCTCATCGAGAGCTACAATTTTCATATAAATTTTGTCTCCATCCGACTTCGTATGTAAAAGTTATGATTTTTTCAAAAAATAGTATTATTGCTGGTTCGATTCCGAACCGGCAGTAATAACCGGCAGTGATAATAGCCTCACCGACAGTTCGTATTCCGAACAGGCTAATATTTTCAAAAAATCATAACTTTTACATACGGAGTCGGATGAAGACAAAACTTATATGAAAATTATAGCTCTCGATGAGATCTACAACTTTGTAGTTGACAACTTTTTTTATTTGAAGTCATTTAGATGTCCAAATAATCGTTGATAACTTTTATCTCTACATCTTCAAACGTTTCAACGATTATCTGGACGTCTAAATGACTTCAAATAAAAAGTTGTCAACTATAAAGTTGTAGATCTCATCGAGGGCTACAAGTTTCATATAAATTTTGTCTCCATCCGACTTCGTATGTAAAAGTTATGATTTTTCAAAAATAGTATTATTGTCGGTTCGATTCGAACCGCATAATATTATTATCACCGCCGTTCTTGTTGAGAACGGCAATATCTATTATCACTACGGTTCTTGTTGAGAACCGGCAAGGATAATAGTCTCACCGACGATTTGTATTCGAGCAGGCTAATATTTTTAAAAATCATAACTTTTACAAAAAGTCATGGAACAAAACTTATATGAAAATTGTAGCTCTCGATGAGATCTAACTTTAGTTGACAACTTTTTATTTGAAGTCATTTGACTTCAAATAAAAAGTTGTCAACTACAAAGTTGTAGATCTCATCGAGAGCTACAATTTTCATATAAATTTTGTCTCCATCCGACTTCGTATGCAAAAGTTATGATTTTTTCAAAAAATATTATCACTTCTGGTTCGATTCGAACGGCGGATATTTATCACTGCCGGTTCTTGTTGAGAACCGGCATTGATAATAACTTATCACTGCCGGTTTTTAAGAAGAACCGGCAATAATAGTATCATTGTCGGTTTAGCTTTTGAATCGGCAGTAAAAGTGTTATCACTGCCGGTTCTAGCCGAACCGGCAGTGATAGACCGGCAAGGATGAGGTTTTTTGTAGTAGTGTTCAAACTTGGATATGTCTAGCAAAAACGTTAACACTATAATATTGTTCATCTTGATCACATATGTCATGTTTTATTATACAACTTTATGGATTAAAAATTGCTGGAAAAACCTACTAATTCCAACATAAGATATGTAGCAAATAGCGGTAGTAGAAATCAGATCTAACTGTATATTTTTTAGAGATATTATAGACTTTAGCCTCATCCATCCCAGCCGCCTGCTCCTCGACGATGAAGGGGCGGCGGGCGAAATCAGCTCTGTTGGGATCGGCTCAAGGATTCCAATCGGACATGCATGCATAAGCAGCACAACTTAATATGCTTCACAAGTAGTATGCCTTCACATGCGCTCGGTCATTCAGCTAGACGTCGACTAGTAAGTGCTCCGACACGCCGAAGAGACGAGCACAAGGAGCATGCGCAAGAGAAAAAAGGTAAGATGATTTGTGTTCCAACAGGTCTAGTCGCCTTAGTTGGTTGGGTGTGATGGCTCTCATCTCCTCGTACATCATGAATAGCACTTGGTTGAGCCTCTCGACGTGCCTCCTCCAGTAGTCTAGCACGTGCTCCCAGCAAAAGAGCCGGAAGGCCTCACCGATGTCCCACAACTCCAACCGGGTTGCATAATTCATGTTACTAAAGTACCACAGTGACACTAGGCAATCCTTGGGGTCGCGGCACGTGTACACAAGTAACCTTGCAACCACAGGTTCAGGCTGACTCTAGCAGCTACAGAGACGGGAGACAAGATGTGCTTCGCGAGAAGCCACAACGCTGGGAACGAGCTAAGGTCAGGGTCCTGTAATGGTCATACACCTAGATCTCGAGGAACAGGGCGAGCTAGTGCGGGTTCTGCATCTTGAGCTGTGCGAGTGTGGCTTCGACACCGGCGGCACCGTGGTCCCAATAGAACTGGAGTGGAGCACCTTGAGCCAGGACGTGCCGTACTCAGGGCCGTTCCAAACATTTTGAGGGCCCTGGGGCAAAATCAAAAGTGGGGGCCCTATAGGCTATAGGCTTAAAAACATAGAACATATCTTATATATATATATATATCAATCAATACGGACACTAAGAATTTCGATGCATGGGAAGACAATATGCTCTTGCCTCTATCACAGCTTTCGCTAAGCAATTAAATGTATTTACCAAACGAACCTCACAATGTTGCGGCCATGACGTGCTGCCACGTTGGCAAGTTCTTCCTCGCTCAAACTGAGGCGCCTAACTTTGTCTGGATCACTCTTCAAGGCATCAACTACAGCAGTAACAGCACCCTTTAGCAGACAGACATTGTAGACTAACAAAACAAAAAAGAAACATATACCAGAACTGAAAACTAGTACCTTTTAGAGCTTCAGGTGAAGGAAATTCTTGGAGATGTTTTGCTTCAGGGTAATACAGGATGTCTCCGAATACTTCGAGGACCATCTAAAACAAAATTTCTGAACTAGCTACAATAGAATCACGTGGACTGGGATGTTAATCATACTAGTTAAGATCTGCACTTCTGCAGTTTGACATCATCACATTGTTTAAAGCATTGCATCTCAGAGATTTAGACATATAAAAAAGCTAGGATATTCCAGTACAACTAGACGTACTTTGGTTTGTTCCAAAACAATATAGCAGAGAAAGCATATCACCTTTGCATGTACACTTCTTAGCACTTGTCCTTCATTGAATCCTCCTTTTGCTGAAGCCTGCCTATTTGCATCACGTCTGTCTGGACTCATGTATGCGGTTTGATGTCTTTTAATGTGCTTTCCTCACAAAGCTGTGGTTAGTGAATAAAATGAACATCTGATGCTATAACTGTTGTATACTTACCTGATATTAATGAGATCGAACACATATAACTACATGTTTGTTTATATGGGACAGTGATCTTTTTAATCCATACAATTATCTGGAACTAATTTATACTCCATCTCCTAGTCAAGAAACTGCCAAATAGTTCAGTTGATTGGAATATATCTGAATGAAATTAGTATCGCCCATCAAACAAGCCCATCAAAGTATAATAATCATATAAAACAATCAGGATTAAGAAAATGCATTAGCATAATTTTGCCAAAAAAAACAAATAGAATAAAAGGCAGTGAGAGAGTAGTTTTATCGGTGATAACCAAGATATGTTCCAGCCCTCTTCTTATTTCCTTGGCCTCTATTTGTTCCAGCACCAAAGAGCTTCGGTCTTCATTCTTCAACAAGACTTCGCGCACGGGGAATCTGGGATCCGCCGAGAGGAGTAAAGGGGCTAGGAGCGGAGCAGTCAGCGGAGCTGCGGAGGGCGAGGCCGCGAGGGTCGAGCCGAGGGCGGCGTCGGCGCCTCGGCGGGCGGCGGCGACAGGCGACTGCGTCTCAGCGTTTGCGTGGGGGCCGGCCGCCGGCGGCTTCAGGCTTCTGGTGGAGTGGTGGGGACTGGGGACGAGCGGAGCTGCGGAGGCGGAGGGCCGAGGGCGGCTCCTGGTGGCGACTGGGCCTTGCGCCTTGGGCGGAGTTGGGCCGGGGGGGCAGGGGGCCCCTAGTTCTCGGGGGCCCTGGGCCGTCGCCCCTATTGCCCTGGCCCAGGAACGGCCCTGGCCGTACTTGGGGAAGGGTGAGGATGACGGCGTTGTCAGCAGGGGCCAAGAACTGCCGCTGCGTGACCATCATGCTGAGCCGACCATCCACGTAGCGCTGCTTTTCTTCTCCTTCTATTTTCTCCTCTTTTTTCAAATTAATTACGTGGGAATATATAACACTGCATGTCACACCAAATAAAAAATGGATAATTAAACTACTACCCTTTATAGATTTCTACTACCAATACTACTACCATAGGAAGTATAACTAAATCCTAACTAATATGATCCGTTAGAACAAATAGAATGAACAGCTAATATTCAATATTGTGTACCATAAAAAATCTCTTGAAATATTTATGGAAATAATTTTTGACCGTATCGGTGCAGTTTAATAAACAAAATCGGTCAATAAACCTGTCTAATTTAGTTTTAAATTTAAAGAATTCGAGAAATTTAGAAAAAAAAATATCCAAAAGTTCCCTAAAATTAGTATTAATAGCCTTTTGACATCTAACATGAAATTTTTTTGAGAAACCAAATTTGTGAGACGTTATAAAGCAAAACCGAATATAGATAATAGAAAAGAGAAAAAAAATAAAAAACTTTCATGTATATATGACTACTCATACATTCTAATTGTACATTTTAGATGTAATAATATAATTTTTTATAATATTTAGTGAATCTACCTGAATCTGCCAAATAATTGAATCCCCAACATCACTTTTGGGCTTGCCCAACTGTTCTACCTGAACCTGCCAAGTAATTGCTGAAGCTATTACTCAAATATGCAGCAGAACTTCGCCCGGCGTCACTGGCAGTGGCCCTGCCTCCAACCCTGGCCCTCTGGTCAGCCTCTCCTCCTCTCCTCTCCTTCTCCCTCACTCCGGCCCTGCTGCCCGAGTGCTGCAACGGCAGCGTTTCCCTGCGTCAATGTGCTGCTGCACAAGACTTCTCGTGCCACGCGGCCGCCTACGCGACCATGTTGCTCCTCGCCCCCTCCGCCCAAGTCCCGTATATAAGCCCCATTGCTGCGTGCCTGTGCCCCGTTTCTTCTCCGTCGAATCGCCATCGTCTTCCTGGAGAGCTACCGCGCGAGGCAACATTGAGCTTGACCGTTACAATATAACCGTTAAAGATGACCGTTAGGACATGGCTCACTCAGTACAATAATTTTAATAATAACCATTACAATATGACCGTTACAGGAAAATTCAAATTTAAAATTTCCACGTTCAAATATGGCCGTTCGAATTTACCCGTTTAAAGATAACCGTTACAATGTGGTCGTCACAATAAATTTTAATTTTTAAATTCCCGCATTCAAATATAGCTGTTTGAATTTACCGGTAAAAAAAGGTTGCTGTTACGACGGTTATGTGGAATATGATTAGAATATAGGAGATAGAAGATAGAGAGTATGATATAGAGAGTGCTGTTGGAGAGGGAGGAGATATGGAGAGGTATTTTTTTTAGAGTTCTCTAAATCTGGCTTTTGGACAGTAAATTTTAAAGAGTGCTTTTAGAGATGCTCTAAGTTCCAATACTAAGAAAGCCCACCAAATGCAGGGCCCTGTCACGTGATAGCTACTCAAGATGAAGTAACATGCATTCTAAAAGGAAACGGATTTACTAATTTACGGTCAAGCGCACATAGCGTCCTAATTTTAAATTCTTCGATTTAATTCTTTTTTTGAGTTGAAACTTTCTGATTTAAAATTTTTTGGTTGAAATTTTTCATCTTAAATTTTAAACGGACTTTTTGAAACCAAAAGTTTTTTGAATCAAACCATTTCGAACTAAAAGCTTTTGAATCGAAAGTTTTATAAGTTGAAACTTTCTAATTTGAAATATTTTGATTTAAAACTTTTCATGTTGAAACTTTCTGAGTTGAAGCCTTTTCGATTTGAAACTATTCGAGTTGAAACTTTCTAATTTGCAACTTTCCGAGTTGAAACTTCCTAATTTGAGATTTTTTATTTAAAATTTTGAGTTCCAAAATTTGAGTTGATTTTTTTTGAGTTGAAACTTCCTATTTAAAATTTTTGAAGTTTAAATGTTCTATTTTTTTGTGTTAGAGTGGGAAGAAAGGGGTGGGGGAAGTGAGTAGGGAAACTGGAAGGGAGAAATGTATGGAGAAGATGATATATGACATCTAAAAAAGGTGACCTTAAATTTATTAGTTTGAGGTTAGCATCATAATAGTCCACTACTAGAAAAACGAGCATCACAAACGATACCTCTACAACCACTTCATTTGGAGACGGTTATAATAGTACATCACAAGCGGTTCAATAGCCACGAGCCAGGAGAGAGCTTCTACAAGCGGTTGGGGACACGAACCGCTTGTAGAAGCCAATTTCTACAAGCGGTTCATGTCCTCAACCGGTTGTAGAAGCCAATTTCTACAAGCGGTTCATGTTCCCAACCGCTTGTAGAAGCCCAGTTTTCGAAATAATAAAAGGTATGCATGTCCTGCTCTATCAGAGAGCACACGTGGGTGGGTTGGCTACATGGGTGAGGCATGCGTCACAAGGAGGGGGTGAGGTGGTCGTGGGTTCGAATCCTATTCCTCACAATATTAATTCTCTTTTTAAGTGACTTCTACAAGCAGTTATAAAACCGCTTGAGCGATTGCTGGTTGTAAAACCCGGTTGAAACCGATTGTGATAGCCTATTCACTAGTAGTGGTCGTACCCTAGAAAAATTCCTTGAGTAGCTCATGTGATATGGTAGACCTTATCACCTTAATCATCATTTTTTCTCACTTTTTAGGAAGGCGCGCGTTTCGGTTTCAAGCCCGATCGTCATCATCGGCAGGAATTCTGTTAGGATCTCTTACGGCTTGGGTAGAAAGATACATAGATATTTATTTCATTCGGTAGTGTGAAATAATAAATCTAATTACGTTAATTACTGCTGATTTATATCCTGTGATGTTTTTAGATAATGGATTTATATCCTGTGCTGTACAGATCATTTGCTTCCGTATAGCAAGACGGGAAAGAGATTATATTATACCCAGCGGAAGAGAGAGAGAGAGATGCAGGCGCAGCAAAATCAAGAGACTAATTTCATGGTGGATTTGCTTTGCTGTCTGCTGATTTCATGGAGAGCGCGGGCAAGACGAACCGGTGCGCCGTCTGCGTCGGCGACATGGGCCGCGGCCGAGTGCTCCCACACCTTCCATCTCCGCTGCGTCTCCCGTCTCACCGTCTGCCCGCTCTGCTACGCACTCTGGCGCGACACCCCCAACCCCGCCGCCGTCCTTTTGTCGCGTTTGCCACTCGGCTCGAGTAAGCAAAAGTTGCCCCGTCGCTGTTGCCATCACTCCGTCTTCGTATACGTTCTTCTTCGTATGCTTTGAGGTGGCCAATTGCTTCTTCAATCGTCATCACCTCCAAGTCAGAGAATTGCTCGATTGCGGCAACAACCTGCAAGAACTTGGCAGGTACTGAAACAAGCAACTTCTTTACCTGCATTGCTTCTTCCAATTCATCTCCCAAACTGCGAATCTGATTCGCCAGACTTGTAATTTTCCCAGCAAATTCATCAAGAGTTTCTGCTTCCTTCATGCGCAGGGCTTCAAAATCACTTTTCAATGTCTGGATTCTTGCCTTCTTTACCCGATCAGCACCGAGGTTCATGATCTTCAAGCTTTCCCATGCTTCCTTGGCCGTTTTGTGCTTGGCCAACTGTAGCACAATCTCTTCTGGAACCACCTGATAAATGCAAGCCAGCGCCATCTTATCTTTTCTTCTTTCCACGGCAGCACCATCCGTGCGTTCTACTGCATCCCAGACGCCTTATGCGTCCATGAAAACTTCCATCTTGATTGCCCAAGTAGAATAATTGGTTGAAGTCAACATTGAGTAGTGTAGGGTTACACCACCCTCCTTCGACGCCACCCTGTCGACGATCGACATCGGAAGAACTGGATGGGATGAAAAATAAGATAGCTCTGATACCACTTGTTGTAATACACTTCAGAAAATACTGAAGATTGTGCACCATTCAAGTTCAGAGAACGAACTCGTAAGCACGAAGCTTCAGAAGAACGACAGGGAGGAGACAAGTAGAATTGGTGCTGCGCTCCAACTGCAGCGGTTTTCGATTTTTATTCATTAGCTTAAATAGAAATACTAAATTACAAACTACCAACTAACTCCTCCATTCAAATCTACCTGGTTATATCTGCAGCTAACTACTTGATCTAAACAAACTGAAAACCAAATTACAGATAGACTAACCGAAGCAGAGTTTGGCAACAACCCAAACTAAATAAGTAAATACTGTTGCTTATCTCGGCAACCAGGTACACCAGGCTTAAGTTCAACAGAGTAGAGAGAGAACAAGATGATCAGAAACCACTCTTGTGGGTTCTCTTCTTCCTGGTGGCGACCGTACGCTGTGTCTTACGTACCTCACAGTTATACACGCAGCTGTGGTAAGGTGGTATCTGAGACCTCCATCCAAGAACATGGAATTCTCCTTGAGGTACAGCAGCGCCTAAAATGATATCTTGCAGTGTCACCATGGGAGCTGAATTATGGCTAGAGGTTTTCATGTTGTGAGCTTCGTTCCTAGCATGGCGGACTAGTATAACATGTTCAGATGTTCCTCTGTTTGGTGCGATGAGATATTTTGGCCCGGTCACTTGCCAAGGATCAGCTGGACATGCACCAAACAGATGCGGATTTTTCTTCCTGAATTTTACGAGTGTTGCGAGAGCCAAGCTCCAAAGGCGAGGGTTGACATTTGATCTCAGTAATCCGCTGAACATGTTTACAAGCTGGAAACACCCATCCGCCTCCCTGGCCATGTCCATGGCTATTGAAACCAGCTTGGGGTGCTCCAAAGGGTCCGTGCTTCCAAACGCACGCACCTTGAAGAAGTACCAGTATGCTTCTCGACTCAAGAACTGCAACCTGAGAGGCTGTGTAGTTCCGAAACTGGCAATCTCGTTGGATCGACTCGTGACAATGATTTTACTGTGACCTGTAATGCAACTTTTGGAAGCTGAGTACAAGCTTCCCCATATACCCTGATCAATGTCCCCATCTAGTTCAACAACGATCAATCTCCTTTCTCCATCCACTGCACGGTTCTGATGCTTAACTATACCACCATCCTTGAGAGTCGTTATGTTCCTATCTGTAAGATCTTCTCTGCTGAAGAACACAATTTGTGAGAAGCGATTACGCACCCTTTCGTCGGTGCAGGCGTGCTCGACAAGGGTGCTCTTTCCAACTTTTCCCGGGCCAATGATCGGTAGGACAGCCAGATGTTCAGCAGGTGGAGTCTCTGCTTGCAACAGAAAGCTCATGACACGTTCCATCTCCAGCTGACGGTCGAACATGAAATTGTCCAAAAACGAGTACATGTCGTATGGTTGACGAGGAAGCTGAGGATATCTACTTGAGAACATGACGAACTCATTCACATCTCGGATGGTGGTTTCTAGGCCTCCAATAATTTGCGGCAGCTCTTTTGCAGTCTGACTACTGCCACCAGAGAAACAGACACGCTTTGCACGATTGAATCCTGACAGGGCAAAAGAGTGACTCACCTGCTGCTGACCTTTGGCCTTGTCTTCTTCATCGGCTCGGCATCCGAGGGTGTCAAGGGTGTAATAACCTCTGTACATCTCCTTTTTCAGTATGTTCAGTTGCTGTATCATCGCTTGGTTGGCGATGTGCCGCCCCTCTGCCTCCTCGACGATGACACGAGCCCGTAGCAGCAGCCGTCGCAAGCTGTGTAGCTTCTCCTCCATGGTTGGCGCCGTCAGGTTCTGGTATTTTTCGATGAGAAAAGACATGGATCTACCAGCAAGTTCACCTATAATAGCAGAAATAACTACCTCCATGTTGAGAACTTGCGGTCACATATGGATCCACCGTCACTAAAATGGATCACCAAGACCTAGCTGAGGGAAATTATGTTTTCTGAAACTTTTTACAATGCCAACTGTTAGCCTTATCTTTCACTATG
The DNA here is from genome assembly GCA_036346375.1 of Guadua angustifolia. NCBI lineage: Eukaryota > Viridiplantae > Streptophyta > Magnoliopsida > Poales > Poaceae > Guadua > Guadua angustifolia. Next base: position 427,463 of record JAYEVE010000534.1, on the reverse strand, counting down.
CCTCGTGTTCCAACAAGTAATGAATAATTGGAAGTCAACTGCAGCTTATTGGGTTTGCAGATATAATATGCAGGCCACGTTGCTTTCGCTGCATTTCCATTCTGCACATCGCTAGCAGAGTAAATATCTGGAACAATGTGGACATATTAATTGATGATAGGAAATGTATATTAATGATGTTTGACTAAAAACAGTGTAATGTCAGATTTTTAAAAAAAATATTCATAGTTCACCTCGACTTGAAATTTTTAATATATCATCCTCAGATCATTGTTAACCTCTAGTAAAGATATCAAAATTAATATTCACATTTAGTGCCTTTTAAAATTCAAAAACTGAAAACTGTAAAATCTGGAAATTGCAGTTTCAAAATTATTAGAAAATAAATACTCAAGATCACTTAGACTATTTTAAATATTTAAAAAAAATTTCAAAAATTTCTGACCTTAATTAGAGCTCTAATTAAATGAAAAACCGAAAAGATTTATTTCTGCAGCAGTGCTTGTCAGATTTATTAAAAAATTTCTAGCGAATTTTTTAACCCAACAATTTTACAGAAGGTAGATAACACTCTGGAGACTTCATAAAAAAATCTACAAGAAGGTTTCGACAAGATTAGATAGCCTAAATAAATGCCTTGACGCGTTCTGTCCGAAGTGAAGGAATGGAATTCTTCTCCTTGTGACTTACCCGCGGCCTATTTTCTCCGGCTGGCCCCACACGTCAGACTGAGTCGCCTTGCTTCCTTTCCTTTTTCCTTAGCCACTGCCAAATGGGCCCTGGTCCCATGCGCCAGGCCTCATCCTCTCTTATTCTTTTCCTCCTCCTCTCTCTCTCTCTCTCTCACACACACACACACACGGCCGGAGCTGCCTCCATCGCCTCTGCACCTACCTTGTCGCATCTCCGGTCAAGCGCTGCAATTAAACACCCAAGACTGAGCCACGTCGCTGGACTTGACACACCGCTGCACAACCACAGCACCTCATATCCAGTCTTCTTCTCCTTCCTCTGTACTCAGCACCGACCCCTTTTGTAACGGACAACCCTTTTCAGGGGTGTGTATAAATACCTTTACAGTACTCAAGATTTTAGTTGTAGGTAACTAAGTGTACATTGCTAGATAAAAAAACGAAAGTGAATAATTTATAGATAAGTTAAGATCCTAACGGTCAGAGTTTTACAAAAGGGTGCGACTGGCACCAGAGACCTTCAAAACTAAATATCATCGTCATCTACGATCTCGTGGAAATCGCCAACTTCATTGAAATCTAGAGGGGGAATGTCGACTAAACCTGATGCAGTAATCGTTTTTTTCTTTGTTCCTTCGTGTGTTTTGGTCCGGGATCATGTGCAGGTTAGTTTGATTCGCACATGGTCAGCAAGAATGTATGCAATGGATGCCGGTGTCGTCGCGTTGTGTGTGTGCCGGACTTGATTGCTTCTTGTGGGCAGCAGGGGAGAAGGCGGCTTAATAAGGCGCCAAAGGAGGAGAAGCGGGATGTTAAAAAGGAAAGCGGAAAAGCGGGGAAATTTCCTAAAATGGAAAATTTCAAAATAAAGCCAAATAAAATTCGAATAAAATCCAGAAAATTCAAATAAAAATCCAAAAAAAAAGATTTTGAAATTTTTGGGGTATTTCACCCTTAACCTCACCTCTGCCATAGCAATAAACTCAGCCCTGAATCACTACCATGGCAAATCGTCAGCCACAGTACCCCATGTCTAGTCTGCTTCTTCCCCATGCCAGTATGGCAACGTCTCACCCTTGCCCAACCTTTGCCACGGCAACTAGTGAAGGTTCGAATCTCCACCACGGCAAGCTTGGGTAGCGTGAAATCGCTGCCACGGCAGTTCGATCGCCCGACTTCCTCTGTGCGTTAGCTGTGCCACGGACTTACTTCGTCTTACCAAGCACACTCCACGTCGCCTCGGCCACGCCCAGAACCCGCCTCCTTCCCCAATTCCGGTGAGCACCAGTGGAAAGGGGTAAAACCCGAATAGCCACTTCGGTAAATCATTTCTTGATTCCTTCGGTTTACACCATCCTCTTGCTTTTCTAAACTCAATCCTTCACTTTTTTACAGCTTTCTTCAGCCAAAAACTTGCCGCCGCAGAAACTTTCTTCTCCACGGTCGGCCGCCCGACGCCCTGTTTAAACTGAGTTTCTCTACTAATATAAATTTGCAGTTGGTGGTAGCGGTCCGTTCTTCCTAACCCTCCTCCCACCATATCTCCAATAATGGCCTGTCATTATAGCTAATTATTCTTTCCTGATTTACAGCCAGCCAAATCTCTCTAAATATGGCTGATTATTATAGCAAAATCCCTGAATATTGCTTGTAATTAATAGCTGGCCAATCATTCCTTTTGTACTCTATATATGTTGTACAGTCTTCACAGAATCAATCAAGAGAATTCATTCAAGATCTCCTATGTCGTGCCGCCACGGTGAATGAACTCGACGAACTGATCAATAAGTGATAGACCAACGTACATTGCCGCGAGGCGCAGAAGGCCGAGCGCCGCGGTCAATAGTAACTGCGACCAAAAGGACAGCCAGAGCGTGACGCCCACCCGGTGCCGTGACCCCAGCGCCGGCCAGTTGGACGTGAACAAAGTGTACGACGCTTCGACGCGGTTGCCCGGCGATACCGGTGGGACGTCGTCGGTGGTGAGAGAGTCATTGGCATACCCTTTAGAGATAAACGGGTTGATCCAACTGAACGTCACGAGAGAGAGAAACGGCGTGACGACGCACGACGTGGCGGGCGCCTCGGCGCTGGTGTTTTCTGGTTCACCTTCATGGGCTCCGGCGTCATGGCCGGTGAAGCCAGTGATGGCTAGGTACGCCAGAGGCATGGAGACGAGTAGACCGGCAAATTCAAGAGGGTAAAGTTATTTGGATTAATAGAATTAAGGCATTAGTCATTATATAACATGTTAAGTTTTATTCTAGTTTCCAACCGAAGCTAGCTTTACTTTTGATGAGAATAAGATTCAAGTTTGATTATTAGCATAGAGGTGTGGTTTCAACGTAATAATAGATTTAGACATTGATCTTTACGACATTTTCTTCCAAGGGCTATGCATGATTAAGTTTAAATGGATCACAAGGCATTATTGTTTATCGACTAATGTATATAAGATCTACATGAAAACTACTAGTTATTGGACATGGTTTTTTGATTTTAAGAAGGTTCTGGTGATATAAATGTTTTAATTACTGATTTCTTATTACTTAAGTTCATTTACCTGTGTTACGAATTTTAGGGTTTATATTACATAGGGTTAGGCTTTTAGTAGGATTTAGATGCAAAGCATACTTAACTAGAATGATTTCTACAGAACAGGATGGTCTTACCTTAGGGAGTATTTCTAAGTTGGTTCCATTAGTATTAATGTTTATCCGAGATCGATGTTCTATTCATTTCTTAATCTTGAGTATTTGTAAAGTTTACATTATAAAGGATTAAGACTTTGTTTTAGATTTGCGATTGCACTTTACATGATCATGCAACCATTATTATAGCATTAGCAGGTTATGACCCTAGAAGTGTCTTGAAACAGGTTTTGCATCTTTTAGCCTTTATTTGTGAAAGTTATTAATATTTTAGTTGTATGAATATAGGAAATGAAGCCTTTTATGAACTTGATTCAAATTAGATCTTTTTGCTGACTAATATGATCTTGACCATAGAAATATTTTGAGATTAGTCCTACTTATTCTGTCTTTTATTTATGACATTCTATTCATATTTATTTGTTCATATTTTGACTCTTTAAGTACATATTACATGAAAGCATATCTTGGTTAACATATTTTTGTATAGTTATGAGTATTAGGGTCGTATCGGAGCCAAGAAATTAGTTTTACCAATATTTGAATTTACATGCACCATGTATGACTATTTGAGTTTCGTGCACTATATAATGATTTATTTACAAATTTGATTTAAAATAGGTTCATATCTAAATATTTTTACATATTTTGAATACTCATGAACTCATGAATATTTTAAAATTTGCTTCATGATTTAAGGAGTTATGGTTTATATCTTTTAATAGTAACCATATTTGGGTTCACTTATATATTAATTTAAATAATTCAAACTGAATTTAAAAAATTAATATTTTTACACAAATGAGTTTCCTATGGTCTCAGAAGCATTTATAAATTTATTTCATGTTTTTAAGAATTATGGTTTTATATTTGCAATAGTGGCCATAATAAGGTTTCATACAAATTTTATTTCAAATGATTCAAACTATGGTGCAAAATTAAATATTTCGTATATTTTGAAACTACATGATTTTATATGAATTTATAAATTTATTTCACTAAAATTGGATTTAATATGCAAAATATATAAATAATTGAATAGATTTTGGTTGAAAATTTACCCTAAAAACCATGTCTCCCCTCCACCCAGCCCCGGGTTGTCGCCGAGGCAGAGCATCTGAAGAGAGACGAGCTTGCCCAAAGCTGCCGGTATCTCGCCGACGAGCTGGTTGAGTAAAGCATCAGAACCGCTAGCCTCCCCAGCCCTGCGAGCTCCGCCGGGACGGGGCCCGTGAGCCTGTTCAAGGACAGCCAGTTGCGGATGGTCCGGGACGCAGCGCCTCCTCTCCATGCCACCTTACCGAGGACGCCGACTGGCCCCGCGTCGACGGCCGCTCCTTCCACGACTGCCGGCCCGCATGTAACTCCCCGCTCTCCTATCTCCATCTTCTTCCATGTAGTGGCTACCTCCGTGGAATGCTTCCATTCACGCTTAAGGATCTTGATTCAGCGCTTGTTCTGCCCTTGTCTGGTGACTCTGGTCTGCACTCGAGGTGTTCAACGTTATGCGTGAGGAGTGAGGGCATGCCCGATTCTTGATATCGACTGTCTCTTTGGCCTTTCTTGTGCCCACTTGAGCTATTTATCTGTTCCAAGTTATAGTTCCTTAGTCGTCATGTTCTGAATTCTGATGCTTTCCTGAGGTGCTTGACAGATGCATGTTCATTTGAATTGGAGCTGTGAGCTACTGCCTTTTCTGTCCACTCTGCGTGAGTATTAAGAACTTAATTAAGATGCTCAATTTTGTGCTCCGTTTGGTTTGGCTGATGGAAGTCCTGGATTTCATGCATTGGTGGTGATTCTCTAGCATACAGTCAAGGTGTTCCATGCTATGTTTGCACTTAGCTCGTGTCAAAGGTGTTTATTTGGGCATCTCTACTCTGCTCCGCGCTTTTGCACGTGATGCTAGCATTCCCTTTACTCTTTGGAATTGGGGGTTACACTGAAGGTGATGGATGGTATGTTCTATAATAGAATTGTCTAGTGCATTATAGATGTGTTTTCCTGTTACGCTTGTCTAGTTTGTTCTTGAGTTAAATTCATGCTTTACGTCTCTAGCTTAAGTGCAGAAGAAACACAAATTACAATAGCTATGGATTCTGAACTCTAAAGCCACCTTGGATCACAATAACCTGCAAATGCTTCTATTTTCAGTATTCATCTGCCGGTGATCTTGTCAACATGGGCTAGATCCGCTACAGAGAAGCTTCCAAATTTTTAAGTAAGCAGTAAATATACACATTTTTAGCACTAGAAGGTGAACTACTTGGCAAACCGAGATGGGTCATCTGACTAGTTTGTAAATATGCACACTTGCTTTAATAATGCACTGATTAGTAGAGTATTACTGATCGCTGACAAGGAATTAAGCAAATGGCCCAGTGTCCAAATACTTACATGAACACATGTAAATAATGCAAGACATGTGCATATAAATATCTGATATGTGAAAATGCTGGTTCAAGTTAGGAAAACAAATTGTAATGAGTCTCAATTGATATGAACAAATGATTTATTGAACCCTACAATCGTAACTCCTTCGTGCTTTACATCTTTGCACTTCCTGTTATTTATTTTCTTCAGTTGTAGCAGGCTGATAATCTAGTATAGCTGCAAGTAGAATTAGACTGAATAGAAATTGGTGATATGACTATAATAAATAAGCAGGCTGATAATCTAGTATAGTGTTTGTTCCTTTAGTTATTCATACTATGCTAGTTACATAGAACTCATGAAAGCTCTATGCATTCTGGGATACTCTCCCAGTTCTGGAGCTTCCTTTGTCTCAGCTCTCGGCTATGTTTCTCACATATCTTCTGATTGCATCCAAAACTTATTCCCAGTTGTTCTACTTTTGCTCCGACTTTAAAGGTTAGTTCCAAAATACATATGAATCAATGGATAGGTTGACAAAAATATCCAAAGTTCGAAGATGTCATATCCTGCAACCTGAAATAGATGACAAGTCGCTGCATCTATCATCTGTGATTAATTCCAGAAGAACTGCACAATAGATTATCTCCAAAAAAAGCCCATGCGGATTAGCTTGCATAGTTCTTATCATGATACATCCAATGTTTTCGTGTAGATAGGCATACATATCAATTGCCTTGTTTACTGTTCTGACCTCAAAGATAATGGAACCATTTGTTCTAATGGGCAATTCCTTCACTCTATTCCAGGCATCTGCCGGTGGATACATGGTAGCTTTTGCTGGGAGGAAATATGCAGCAAGGTCTTTTCCAGTTTTTGTTAGCAACAGCTCATACACGTTGACCAGCTTTACCCTGGTGCGCCCATAAACCGTAACCTGGACACCCAGTTGTATGTTCACAGAGTTCACTGATCAATTGTTCAACGAAATTCTCTGTTTCAGGTCTTTGAGTTCCAGAAAGACACGCTCTAGAACTTACATTGGAAAATCGACGGTTGCTCCTCGTGCTTTGGGCAGTCGTCTTTGGCCTGCGTCGATCAGAGCTGCGCGATCAAAACGTCCAGCTGCAAAGGCAAGGGCTGTCAGCTTGTCAGATCAAATCCCTAATTCCCTGACCAATATCACTACTCTCCAAGTACCGTAAGTTGCATGTTGTACTCAATCGTGGTTCTCCTTGGAGGTTTCGTTATGTGTTGGGATGAATATATAACACTTTCAATGATGAATCTTATTTACTTATCACAGTTTTGCCAACAATCCATTTCTTTGTGGTCCTGGTACCACAAAGCCCTGCCCTGGGGCTGGGGAACCTCCTTTTGCTCCACCTCCTCCATTCATTCCTCCAACACCACCAACTCATTCAGCAGGTGATTTTCTGAATCTACTCTGTGTTAGATTATATATTAATTAGACTCTATGTTGGAGTACGTGTGTTTATTCAACTCTATGTGTTGTCTTATATCTTAGTTTGGCTCTATGTGTTGAATTATGTGTAATAATTGGACCATGTTTGTTAGTTAAATTATTTTTATCACATACTTTAATCCTAGATAGTTTGCATACCATTCGACTAAGTACTCATTATCCATATTGTACTCGTCTGTATAATATCCGGTATCCGTTTTCTACCCGTTCGTAAATACCCGGTATCCGTATCCGTATCCTACCCGATTTTTCACTACCCGTACCCGTATCCGAAAAAATAATTAGGGTAGGATACAGGATAACCTACTACCTGACCGTATCCGACCCGTTTTCACCCCTAACGGTGAAGCTGGTGGCTCTCTTGATATGGTCTCGAGCTAGAAGTGAGCGGGGATGTGGGAGCTTACAAGTTACAAGTGCTTCGAGTAGTTTTATAGCTGAGTTAATGTGGTGCGTCAGTGGTGTGAACGGGGAGGCCATGGCGAGCGGTGCTGTGCGATGGTCTTGCGCATGGTTGTTTTTTTTGAAGGAGAAACAACAGGGGAGGCCCCCGTGCGGGTGAGAACCAGCGTTCGAGCGCTGGCCGGCCGAGCGAGTCCTACGCTCGCTCGCCAACCGGGCACAGCCCGGCTCTCCTTGCGCATGGTTGTTGCAGTGCGGTTTGTAGAGGTGACAAGATTAGCAGTAATTGCGCCGCAAGGGTTGTGCTTGAGTTCACACGACGATGGCATGATCGATGTTCATCGTGGCACTGAAGTCAGCTTCCGCTCCTCGCCGTGGCGCTGTCCTGGCCGTGATTCAATTGCCGTGGCAGAAGATGAGCAAGCAGTGGCTGGCTGAGGGAGGAAGACAAGAGACAGCGTTTTGGCTGGGGAAGAAACAGGGCGCAAAGACGAGCTGACGATTTCACGCCGTGACAGCGAATCAATGCAGCAAATGTTTGCCGTGGCCGCGTTTCGGTTGGATTTGAGCTACTACGGCAAGACTATAGAATTAACAAAAACAACTGCATCACAACATATGAGTGTTTTGCATTACATGTACAGAAAAAATTACTTGAGCAAACTAACTCAAATTCTTCCTCTTCTGACAATGCTTGTTCCCGGTAACCATACACTTTGACCGGTGAATTACACAGCTATAAATGTAGCTGTAATAGGGTGGTAAGTGAGATTTCCACGCAAGGACCTCAAATTTCCCATGAAGTGTAACACTTCCAGACAATATCTCTTTGAAGGTAATTTTGGGAGCCTTTTCATGAGCAAGCTCTACTCGACCTTGGCCGTAGATTTCACAATATATACTACTTCCAGATATTGTCGGAACTAAACCAAGTTTACTTTTCACCCCAAAATCACTTGAACATCTACAAAGTAGCAGCTGATTCTTCCGATCCTTCTCCCTGAGGCACTCAAGAACCCTGCGCCAATGCCACGCGTCACCACTAGCTCTAAGAAAGTAAGCCATGATGTTTGCATGTATGAAAGGCCCATAGAACTCATGATCTTTGTCTTGGTCAAAATACTCGTCAAATATCTCCACTGCCATGGATGCTAGCTTTGGTTGGTCTTCGGGATTGGAGCTTCCGAATGCAAGCACCCTGAAGAAGTACCAGTGTGCTTCTCGAGACAAAAACCTTAGATGGAGTGGTTGCGTCGTTCCAAACTTTGCGACCTCTTCAAATCGACTCGTGATTATGATTTTACTGTCCAGTGAAAAGCAGCCTCGAGAAGCAGAGTACAACTTTCTCCATGCATTCTCATCGACATCCCCAGCTAGCTCAATAACAACCAGGACCAGGAGCAGCGACGGAGCCAGGGGGGGGCTGGCATGGGCCATGGCTCCCCCCATGCAAAAGATTTTTACTTACCCCTCCCCTATATACTAAAGGCCCAAAGCAGCAGCCATAGCCTGATAGCCAGCCCACAGCGCACAATAAACAACTAAACAAAGCGACGTTTTGTTCTCTGCTTCCCGGCGCACATCGGCAGAGAGCCAGAGACGCACCTTCGTCGCTTCGTGTCTCGTGCCTAGGGCTTGTGTGCTCTTTGCCGCCGCCTCCTCGGCCCAGCCGGGAGCATCACCATCCGACGCCTCCGGCGGCCGCACCACCGCGGCCAACCTCAAGGCCGCGCCAATCGCCATCCAAGTCTGAAGTCTGGCAAGCAGGCAAGCAGCCCAAGTGATCTCTCTGGCGCGCAATGATCTCTCTGCGCCAGCCTTATCGCATGCATAAAGATGACTACTTATCTTTTGTCGTACTAATTAGTAGCTAGCTAGGAAGATGGTATTAGGTATAGACGTATAGTTCAGCATGCATGTATGCACTGTTAGTTCTATGACTTCTAGTGACCTACTGACTTGAGGTTGATGTTAGCAGGGGCTGGGTGTTAGATTGTTACTGTTAGTGTGTTACGGCGTGCTGACGCAGTGACGCCGCCGTCGCCGTTCGCCCGTGCAGCTATGCCGGCGTCATTGCGTCAAGCCGTCAAGCAGAGCATTCCAAGTCAATAACAACTCAAGTCATCAGTCAGCAACTCAGCATTCAGTAAGTCGCAAGAGCAAGGGCGCAAAGCACTGAAGCTGGTATAATTTCTCTCCTTGAATCCTTTTTCTAATTTGCTGAAGTGCTAGTTAGCTCGTAGTATTTTGGAGGATTGGATGGTTAATGCCTTAATGGTTTGCTTTCCTTCCTGTTTATACGTTCTCTTCTTTTGTTAATTTTGTAGGCAACTCATGGAAAAAAGAAAAACATTGTATTCTTTTTACAAAAGAAAAGAGCAAGCTAATTTTCAACTGCAACAACAAAACGTATTTTTTCTGCCATGAAACTTGTCAAGACAAGACTTCGAAATAAAATGGAAGATGAATTTATGAGAGATTGCTTGATAGTCTATATTGAGAGGGATATGACTCTAGAGTTTAAAACCGAAGCACTTATAGATGATTTCATTGCAAAGAAGCGTCGACGAGTACGGTTTAACTAAACTCTTACAGGTGTGTTACTTTCCCTAATTCCTCTAATTACATATGATTATGGATGATTTCAATGTAATACACGGCTAAATTATCCTTTACATATATTGATTTCAATAGATTAGTTTTTCTATTGGCCCCCTGCAAATAAAATTCCTGGCTCCGTCCCTGACCAGGAGCCTTTCTTCATTTGAGGAGGAGGTACGTTGATGTTTGATTACTCCTCCATCTCTTAGGGTGCATGGTTTTTCTTCTCCAAAATCATTCTCATTAAAAAAGATAATACGAGAAAAGTGGCTACACACCTTTCGTCCAAGCAAACATGCTCAACAAGTGTACTCTTTCCAATTTTATTGCCGATAATTGGTAGGACACCCAAATTGTCGATCCCGGAGGTTCTCTATCCAACAAAAATTGACGACCGTTCCATCTCCATCTGGCGGCCAAACATGCACTTCTCCATAAACATATACATGCTATATGGTTGGCGACACATGGGAGGGTAGTTCTTCAGAAATATAACAAATTCATTCATACCAGTAACAGTCATCTCTACACTTTGGAGCATCTGTTCCAACTCATCTTTTCTGTGTCTACTGCCATCGTAGAAACGAACAAGCTTGCTAGGATTGAATTTTGACAGGGAAGAATAGCTCACTTCATCGCCTTTATGGGCTTGGCATCTAAACTTGTCGAGCACGTAGTAGCCCCTGTACATCTCCTCTCTCAGCTCGTTGAGCTGTTGAAGCATGGCTTGGTTTGTGACGTGCCTCCCCTCGGCTTCCTCGACGGCGACGCGAACCCGAAGCAGCATCAGCGGTAGTCTCCGCAGGCTCTCCTCCTTGGACGACGCCGACGGCTTGCAGTATTTGTCGATCAAGAAGGAGAGGGATCTACTGGCGAGTTCGCCTATGACTGCAGAGAAGAATGTCTCCATTGGGAACCCCCCCTCTCTCTCTGTGCTTGGTCCTTGGAAGATGTTGCAACGAATCAACAGGGGCAGAGAAAAATATGTCGTCTGAAACTTTTATTGTGGCAATTGGTAATATGCTGGCTGGGGAACCTCTCCTCCGCTTGCAGAGAGGCACTGCAATACGAAACCGAGAGCTAACCAACTTTCTTTCTTAGTGCCAAGTGTTCAAACAAGCAATGAATGGTAGGAAGTCAATGAGGCAAAGGCATGACGTGCCAGTCTCATTCACCTTCGGTGAGTACAAGTACGACATATTAGCGAGTCGTGCAGGATTAGTTTTGTGCAATTTACACTATTACAAGGCTTAGTCTCCGCAGGCTCTCCTCCTTGGACGACGCCGGCGGCTTCGAGTATCTGTCGATCAAGACGGAGAGGGATCTGCTGGCGAGTTCGCCTACGATTGTAGATAAGCACGTCTCTATTGGGAAACCTCTCTCACCAAGATAAGAAGTGATAATAATTATATATTGTAAGATCTTATTTGTGATTAACAATTGGTGAGATTTTGATATGATGAATAAGTGGTAAAAAGAGTTAATAAACCTAATGTGGATCAAGTTAGGATGAAATTGTTTCCGGAAGATGTTTTCTTTGTCTTTGATGCGCAGGTGAAGCGAGGAGATGATCGTGATGTGTGATGAGGGACCGAGACTAAGATGGGATTTCTGTGGTCAGAGTCGGTCAGGAGATGTCACTGGATGGTCGTGCTCAGCTTGGGCGCATAAAGATGGTGAAGACGTGGAACGGGGAAGTTCTACGCAGATTTTGTCCATAGCGTGGGCTGTACGTGTGTTTGTTTAAGTTTTGGGTTCCATGTGTTATTGGGCCAAACGGATATGCATACATGTATTAGAGATATGGAGTTAAGGTTTTGAGTTGTATAAAAGGATTGTGTATTTGCTTCGGCGACGGGTGGGACGTTCGGCCGTTTTTGCTCATGCCTGGAGAAATAATCAAAGTTTTGCTTTTCCGGCGGCTGGAGAAACATTCAACGAGTTGATTGCTTGTTTCTTGTGGCTGGAGTTTTATTCATTGCGGCCAGGAAGCTTGAGGCGTGCATGGCGACTAGAAGATCAGATCGCTCCCTTGCATGAACGACTTGAAGTTTTGCTAGCGTTTGTGATGCATGTTTGGTGACGTCCTGCGCATGCAAAGTGTAGCGATCGACTAGATATTCTTGTTGGCGTCTTTCCTGGTGCTCTCGGCGGCCGTGATTTTCATTGTGCTCCAGATCGGTTTCCTGGCTACTTCTTGAATCTGTCCATTGCGGCTTGATGGCACACGTGAGCGGCCGGAGATTTTTGTGGCGTTGCCTGCATGTATGCAGAATCCCTTCTCTTTGTGGCTGGAGGGTAGATTGGTGCATGCATGACTAGAAATTTTGATGTGCTGCATGCATGCATGTTCTTTGGCGACATCGACTAGAAACGAACCTGGTCGCAGATGCAATATGCAAAGCAACTAGATAATTTGCTTGCTATCTGGTGCAACTCCTGGCGGCCGGCGGCTCGTCATTTTCTTCTGAGCGACGGAATTTTTCTTGTGAACACAACTTGGAGATGAAGATCACAATTTGCAAGTCGATGTGTTGGTAATCTCGTTCTTCGTTTTTGCTTTTCGTTTTCATGCCTATTTCCTTTTTAGATTGATTCATAGTTTCGTCATAATAATTTTGATTTGATCCATTCAAAACCTTGCTAGGGAATCAAGTGATTGATCTGAAAAGTTTGATTGGTTAATTCCTCATAAATCCTGATTAATTTCATAATTAGGGTTAGATCAATTTTAGTCATTCTTGATACAGTAAAATTGCGAAGGTAATATCTTTAGATCCGTAGATCCGATCAAGTTGATTCCTATTGTGTTAATTTGGAAATTGAATCTAGTTTCTACAGTTAAAATTTCACATCAATCCAACGGTAGGATCTTCGGTAATTACTGTTTTAGTGAACGTAGGTTAATCTGTTTTTATCGAAACCGAAGCAGTTTTTCCTATGTTATTTAGGGGTTTAAAGAATCACTAAAAATTTGTTTTAGCTTCCGCTCAATCATTCACCCCCTCTCTTATTGACACCATCCGATCCTACATATATGTGATAAGAAATACTCTTGGTTTCGTGTCAAAGTTGTTGCTTTGATTTCTTTGACCGGAAGACTAGCGAAAATGACATGAATGGAGAGGAAACAGTCTACACGGTAGTCTACGCAGTTGCTATCTCCTTTGTGCACGTTGCTAGCAGCTACTTTTCTTAACTAGTAGCATAATGGCAACCAATTTAACAGCTAGTCATTTTTTATAATCTTTTTGGGATTAACTCACAATTTTGAAATAAATTCTTACTTAGAATATTCTACAAAGCCTAGGAAATTTAAGGTTAAATTTGATTTGTTTCCAACTGTTAGGATTGGAAACACGGCAAAATAACTGGAGACAAAAAGATTTAACGTGGAAAAACCCTTGCAAGAAAAAACCACGGGAAATAATCCATTATGATGCTTCAAGATTACAGGTACAGGGGGGTTGGTTTATATAGCCAAAGAGTCCTAGTTGTAGACGAGTTGGACTAACAATCTATTTGGATAGAACTAAAAGATATGGTAGTTAGAGATATTGAGTTATCTCCAATAAACCTTCCCTTAACTCAAAATCTATAACAAAATTGTTTCCGAAAAACCCCAAAGAGTAGTTAAGCACATGAATACAAAGTATGTTGAAAGTCGAAATGACTACCGAATAAAGAAGACTGAAACAGTCAAGCCAAACACTTTTAGTAAGAAAATCCTCTAATGGGTATAAAAGATTGGAACAGTCTTATCCAAATGCTTCTCATGCAGCAAGATTGAGTAAACCACCAGTACGTCGAAAGAAAGACTGGAACAGTCAGTTCAAATACATAGCTATAACAAAGCAAATAAAAAATCTGGGTCTTTAATGATTAATAACCCCAGAAAAATCTGAGTCTATGCAACCGACCTCTTGAAATAAAGGCTCAATCATCAAACAGCATAAGCCAAGACATTACCTATGGTGCTGGGTAGACAATGAAGAACTCATAATATGGATTTTTGGCATGCTCCATATAGAACATAAAATTCAACAAGCTAACTACTGAAAATCCATAATATGGTTGAAACTGTTCCTCCAAAAATACCAAGATGAATAAACACTGTCGTGCTCTCAATGGAGTATAAATTGTAGTACGTAGACCCCTCATATCGAGCAAAGACAACAAAAAGAAATGTTGTAGTATCCACGCAGAAACAAACTTCTTCTTGCACTTTAACCTTCATCTCAAACTGACATTAGAGTAAAACCTTCACTAGAAAAACTCCAAAGAGTATAATGCTACCAGTAGGGTGTCGTCAAATTCCAAATGAACATTGCCAAAAACCTCCATCATAGTCAACATATCCAAACGGTGAATAAAACACCAAATAAACGGTGATGGAACACCAAGTTCCAATTAACGGTGATGAAATACCAAATTCAGTTATCTCCTCAACTGATATATATTTTTTATATTCTTCAAATAGACGATGAAACGTCAAAGGAACCGACGGTGAAACATCGAATAAATTGCTGATGATAAATCCCACATGAATACCGCCAATAATGAGCACAAAATAATATAATAACCTGAATTGTGCATGAAATATCCCACCAAATAATCAGAATTGCAATAAAATCTCACTTTTGTTGGCACTGGAACAGTCGTCATGGTAAAAAGCAATTCTTTCCTCACACCCACATATTGAAAAACAGCACTCATCTGAATCTGCTATATTAGAGAAATTGATCTTGTCATTAAAATTCTCAATGTCAAATTTAGTGGATGGTATGGTGAAGAATAAAAAATTGTAGATCTAAAAATATATGGTAGATTCTCGGATGCGAATAGCACTTTTGACCTGAAGAGTCGGCTCTGCCAAGAAACCGAGAAGACACTAGAGTTGGAGCCGAACAAAAAAAACGATCTGGAGCTGCTCTGAAGCTGAAGCCAGTGAAACTCAAGAAATAGATTCAATCCGGTTTTGATTGAGTTCAAGTCCAGCTAACCAAAACATTTGGTTGAGTGGACATGGGCGTCTCTTTGGTTCGAGCCTTCAAGGAAACTTCATCCAAACGGTAGAGGACTTGGTGAAAACCTAGCTCTAATATCATTTGTTAGGATTGGAAGTACAACTAAATAACTAGAGATAAAGATTTAACGTGAAAAAACGCTTGCGGAAAAAAATCACGGGAAACAATCTATTATGATGTTTCAAGATTACAAGTACAAGGTGTTAGTTTATATAGCCAAAGGGTCCTAGTTGTAAACTATTTGAACTAACAACCTTTTTAGATAGAATCAAAAGATATGGTAGTTAAAGATATTGAGTTATCTCCAACACCAACTAAATTCAGTCATCAAGTTATAAATTTCATTTTATGATGCATGTTTTGATCAGCACGAAGGTTAAAAAGGTGCTATGTTCAATGAAAATCAAAGAGAGAAAAATGATGCAATACCTTTCAATTAAGTGCTTCGAGAAGTTGAATGATGATTATTTCCTAATGACTTGTGCCCGGATGTCCGAAACTTTCGGATACATTGCAACATTTTTTTCATACACGTGCAATATTTTTTACCAATGCGTGCAACATTTTCCTTCGACAAACAGTAAAATTCACTACAGTAAACGGATGTTGCAAGCATTCCAAAAAATGTTGCACGCGTCGAAAAAAATGTTGCACGCGTAGGAAAAAAATGTTGCAAGAGGCGTCCGATGGGATGAACAGTAATCGGACGTCCAAGCGCTAGTTTCTCCCTTATTATTTGTGTAGCACTGAATTTTAGGAAATGAGGCGATACCTTTCAATTAAGTACGAGGAAAATATAAGATGATTATTTTAGGAAAGACAATGAATTGAACTAGATAGGTTAACTGGCACTAAATTAATCTACTTACATATGGCTTATAAAACGGAAAATGTCTGAAAAAATAATAAGTTTTGTAAAATGGATAAGGCATATTGCATTCATAGAGGGCATGGAAGATTTAGTCCATATTACTGCAGTTCAACACATTCGTCTGGTAGAAAAAGAACCAGCGGTACTGCAGTATACGGAGGATCGAGCAGACCGACAGTGAGCGTGGAGCCGTGGATTGGTGTAATCTAACGCTTATTTGTTCTTGTTTTTAATAATTCTAGGAATTAATAAAATAATGATCAAACCGAAAGAATCAATTTAGTGTAAAGGGATATATAAGCAAACTAGAAAGCATTTGTACAAAAACACGAAGAACAAAAACGAATAGATCGAAATCTATACTAACTGATTTATTTCTCAAATTAGGGATGCGTAACATGCACAAAGATCCATTTACATAGAAACAAACCCTAGTATACGCTCTTGAATTTTCCTTAATTCTTTTCTATCGGTTTTTTCTCTCTTTCATCTTCTTTTTCCAATCTTGCTTACACTGTGTTTCCTTGCACCGTACAGCCAGCAGCGAATCGGAAAGAGATTCTCTGCAGTACTACCGCTGACGTGTGGGCCCACAACGCAGTACTGTAGAGGATACGCGTCCGCAGCGATTCCAGTCGTCGCCTCTGGAACTGCCTTGCTTTATCTTGGCTCCCTACTGTAGAGCGCCGCACGTCCCTTGCCACGGAAAGGAATATCTCCATTTGCAGGACTCTGTCCCCAGGAAGATTGTGCAACGGGCGGACAAGAGAATGAGCAGTGAGTCGAGAAATGTGACGTCTCTGAAACCCAATTTATGCTCTGCTTCTGATCATTGCTGGTTAGGAAGGTCAAACCTCGTTGTCAAAACTCAGAGAACAGAAACAGAGAGGGAGACCGCACGAGGAATTACCACAGAAAATGACTCAGTCTCTTTGCTTTGTGCGCCGAAAAACCGGTCCATTATTTTTTGAAGCTGTAAAAATCAATCCATTCCATGCACATGATCTTTGACCTATCTCCTGTACCTGCTGACTATAAAATACTGCTGTACTAAACTTATGACAATACTGCTGTGCTAAAATTCTATTTTCTGATTTTTATTTTTTTAGATAACAAATAAACTATGTTTTATATGAAACTTTTTCTGTACAATCCTATTAGTTATTAGGAGTTACCATAAAAATTTCAGGTGATTATCAGTTATATTTATTTTATAAAATTCTGACATTGATAGTATTTAAAAACATTTTCTGCAAGTTACCATAGTGCTGTAGAAGAATATAAGATATTAGAAAAAATAAATAATTCTGACAAGAGTGCTGTTCATTGACACAATATACTGTTTTGGATTTCTTTTTAGCTGTACATGAGTTCACATTACTTTGAAGATTTTTGGAGATACCCTGGAGACATTTTGGGATTTATATAAATTTTTCCAAATTTTATATTTGTTATGTGATTTTGGGTTTTGTATTGTAGAGAAGAAGAAAACAATTTATATAAAATATTTTCTTAATAACAAAAATTCAAGAAATCTAGAAAAGGTGGGAATTCAAAATAAGTTTATATTTCAAACTCATTTTCGTAGTTTGTTCATTTTTGAAGAAAATGTTTTACATTGCAACTTATACTTTCCTTCAAGACAACGATGAAAAAGGATGATATTTAAATTAAAATATTAATTCTAATTAATTTTTTATTTAATTTTATTTTAAATTTTAATTTTATTTTTCTCATTTTAAAATTTTCGGATATTACATCAAATTAATCATCATATACATACATATATCACAAATAGAATTAACAAAAACAACTTCATCACAATATGAGTGTTTTGCATTACATGTACAGGAAAAATTACTTGTGCAAACTAACTCAAATCCTTCCTCTTCTGACAGTGCTTGTTCCCAGTAACCACACACTTTGACTGGTGAATCTCATAGCTATAAATGTAGCTGTAATAAGGCGGTACGTGAGATTCCCACACTATGACCTCAAATTTCCCATGAGGTGTAACCCTTCCAGACAATATCTCTTTCATGGTAATTTTGGGAGCCTCTTCGTGAGCAAGCACTACTCGACCTTGGCTGAAGAGTTCACAATATGTAGTACTTCCAGACATTCTCGGAACTAAACCAAGTTTTCTTGTCACCCCAAAATCACTTGAACATCACTTGAAAATTTATTCTTCGCCCTGATTTGATCTAACGAGGTTTCCGATCCTCCGTAGGGACGTCCAGCATGCAAGACGTTGACTAATCAACCCCCTACTCCCACGGTCGCTGCCTCCAGGGCCCCACCCCCACGTAGGCATGTATATACCTGTACCACAAGCAACAGTCAGCGTCCGATCAGCAAAAGCAAGAAGGAATGAGTTGAATTACATTCAGAACTAAATTAAAACTGGAAATAAATTTTATCTGTACCTGTATTTGTTATATCTCTTATATCTATATATAATTAATCTGCACCATTATAATCGCCTCCCCACCCCACCAAAATAAGTGGTGGTGATCGTTTCTTTTTCTTTTAATTAATGCGAGAATTTTAGATATTTCTTTTTAGGATTAATATGGGATTTTCTTGCGCTTAAAGCGAATAAAATTTTAAAAAATTAAAAATAGAATTGAATAAAAATTTAAATTGGAATCAAGAGTTTGATTTAAAATATTATCTTTTATCTTATTTTCTTGAAAACCAACCTTAATAAAAGGATGAGCTCCAATATAAAACTACTCCTTCCAAATTAAACAAAATATGAAAATGAGTTGGAAATATAAACTTATTTTGAAATCCTATCCATTCTGTAATTTCTCTTGAATTTTTGTTTCCTTGAAAAAAGAGCCTTTACCCTAATCATTTCTTTTCTCTACAATGCACAACTCAAATTCCATAAGAAATAAATTATAGAAAAATCTACATAAATCTAAAATCATCTCAAGGTCATCTCCAAAAACTTTCAAGTACATGTGAACTCAATTAAATTCAAAAATAAATTAAACACAGAATTAAAATAATACAATCTTATCAATATTAGAATGTTTAAAAATTAAATATAAAATATATTGATTCGAAATTTTTATAGTGAAATACGATAGCTAAAAGGAACCTCTATAAAAGTTTCAAAAGCAAATAATAAAATTTATTGCAACTATAAAATAAAAAATAGAATAAACTTAAAAAGCAATTTTGGCAATTTCAGAATTTTATAAAAATATATATAACTGATAATCACCTGAAAATTTTATGGTAGATCTAAATAACCATTAGTATTGTACAGAAGAACTCTCAAAAAAAAAATGCCACCGGCCAAGCACCAAAATGCTGCCACGATCAGCAAAAAAACCTGCCCTGTCAAGCACAGGATACGTTGCCTTTATTAAATTCCATAGATAAGATCTTCAGCTAGATTTCCTGCAGTGGAATGAAGATCTTATCTTCACATCTTGGTACCTGAGAACATCGCCTTGCCTTCTCCATCTCTGAACGCAGCTAGCTCTGCTTCTCTCCCTACTGACGCATTGCCACAGCCGCACAGCCCAGTTCCTGCCACGGCAGAGTTTCGCTCAATGAATTTCTGCCACGGCAAACGATTGGCAGCACCAATTTTCTCAGCCCTGCTCTCCTACCCGAGCGACTCCACGGCAGAGAAAAAGGCTCTGTTTGAAAGCAATGTATTTTCATAATTTTTAAGCAATACCATGGTTTCTAAGAATACTATGATATTTTATACTATAAGGTGTTTGGTTACCATGCCAAAAACTCTGTATTAAAAACTATGGTTTGGTAGATACCATAGTATTTTTGGAGTATTTGAAACTCCACTCCAACCCAAAGTTTTCATGGTTTTAGCTAGCTTCTTGTCTATTTCCACTCAAATACCATGGTTTGTGATGTTGCATCCAAACAGTTGGTAGTTCCAAGGAAAACCATGGTATTCATGATAAAACAATTGCAAATCATAGTATACTAAAACCATAATTTTAAAAAATTATGCTTCCAAACAGGGCCTAAAATGCTCCCTCGCCTGCCGGCCGGCCGATTCTGGCCGCCGTTCGCCGCCACCACCATGCCCTGGATCGGCTCTAATTTGGGTCCCTGACTTACGGGCCCAGGAGCCAGTGTATCATACCTCTGCCAAGCAAAAGAATGAAATACGCCTCCTCTTACTAGGAAACGTAATTTCAATTTTTCAGCTAATTGCCAAACCGTACCACATTCACGTAAGAGTAACTTTTGTATTTTAACTCCAATTCCAGTAAAGTAAATTTATAAATTCATATAAAATCATTTAGTTTTATAATATACAACAATTTAATTTTTCACTTCAGTATTAATTATTTGAATTTAAGTTTATGAAAAATTTAATATGGTCTCTTTTGCAAGTCTTAAAAACAAGATTAATAAAAATATAAAATAAATTTCTGAATATTCCTGAGACCATCAGAAACTCAGTTGTGCAAAAATAACTAATTGTTAGAATTGCAAAAATAACTCAGTCATCAAGTTATAAATTTCATTTTATAATGCGTGTTTTGATCAGCACGAAGGTTAAAAAGGTGCTATGTTCAATGAAAATCAAAGAGAGAAAAATGATGCAATACCTTTCAATTAGTGCTTCGAGAAGTTGAATGATGATTATTTGTGTAGCACTGAATTTTAGGAAATGAGGCGACACCTTTCAATTAAGTACGAGGAAAATATATATAAGATGATTATTTTAGGAAAGACAGTGAAATGAACAAGATAGGTAAACTAGCACTAAATTAATCTACTTACATATAAACGGAAAATGTCTGAAAAAATAATATGTTTTGTAAAATGGACAAGGCATATTGCATTCATAGAGGGCATGGAAGATTTAGTCCATATTACTGCAGTTCAGCACATTCATCTGGTAGAAAAAGAACCACCGGTACTGCAGTATACGGAGGATCGAGCACACCAACAGTGAGTGTGGATTGGTGCAAACTAACACTTAAATCTATTTGTTCTTGTTTTTATTAATTCTAGGAATTAATAAAATAATGATCAAACTGAAAGAATCAATTTAGTATAAAGGGATATAAGCAAACTAGAAAGTATTTGTACGAAAACACGAAGAACAAGAAGTAATAGATTGAAATCTATACTCACTGATTTATTTATCAAATTAGAGATAGTAACATGCACAAAGATCCCTTTACATAGAAATAAACCCTAGTATAAGCTCTCGAATTTTCCTTAATTCTTTTCTATCGGTTTTTCTCTTTTTCATCTTCTTTTTTCCAATCTTGCTTTCTTTGTGTTTCGTTGCGCCATACAGCCAGCAGCGAATCCAGCCGTCGCCTCTTGGCTCCCTACTCTAGAGTGCCGCACGTCCCTTGCCACGGAAGCTGAGGCGGGGATCGACCGGAGCAGAGGAGGCAGGCTCGACCTGGTGGGAGCGGGCGACGAGGCTGTGAGGATGGCGCGGTCGGTCTGAGGAGCCCCCACACACGATGGCGGCGGATAGATCGGCTAGGGAAGTCGGCGCGAGCAGCCGAAGGAGCATGGCGTGGATCCATGGGGAACGACGACGGCGAATAGATCGGAAGCTTCCCAAATGTGTTCTAATACCACTTGTTAGGGCTAGCACGATAAAATAACTGAAGACAAGATTTAACCTGAACCCTTATAGGGGAAAATCACAAAAAACAATTCACTATAATGTTCCAAAGACTATAAGTACTGGGGTTGGCTTATATAACTAAAAGAGTCATAGTTATAGAAGACTTATACTAACAATCTATTTGGATAAAAACCAAAAGATACTGTAAGTTAAAGAAATTGAGTTATCTCCAACACTAGAAATTAATAAAATAATGATCAAAATGAAAGAATCAATTTAGGATAAAGGGATATATACAAACTAGAAAGCATTTGTACGAGAGAAAACACGAAGAACAAAAACTAATGGATCGAAATTCATAGTCATTGATTTATTTCTCAAATTAGAGATACATAATACGCACAAAGATCCTTTTACATAGAAGCAAACCCTAGTATATATAAGCTCTCGAATTTTCGTTAATTCTTTTCTATCGTTTTCTCTCTTTCATCTTCTTTTTCCACTCTTGCTTTCTCTGTGTTTCGTTGAGCCGTACAGCCGGCAGCGAATCCAGCCGTCGCCTTTGGAACTGCAGCTGCCGCACGTCCCTTGCCACGGAAAGGAATATCTCCATTTGCGGGACTCTGTCCTCAGGAAGAAGATTGTGACTTTTCTGAAACCCAATTTATGCTCTGCTTCTGGTCATTGCTGGTTAGGAAGGTCAAGCCTCGTCGTCAAAACTCAGAGAGCAAATGACGAACAACAACAGAGAGAGAGAGAGAGACCGCGCGAGGAATTACTATAGAAAATGACACAGTCTCCCTGCTCTGAGCGCCGAAAAATCATTCCATTATTTTTTTGAAGCTGTAAAAATCAATCCATTCCCTGCATATGATCTTTGACAAATGGGCTTCCTCTCTCCTGTACCTGCTGACTATAAAATACCGCTGTACTAAAATTATATTTTCTGATTTTTATTTTTCTTAGATAACAAATAAGGTATGTTTTATATGAAACTTTTTCTGTGCAATCCTATTAGTTATTACGAGTTACCATAAAAATTTCAGGTGATTATCAGTTATATTTATTTTATAAAATTCTAACATTAATAATATTGTTTTTAAATTAATTCTGTTTTTGAGTTTATAAAATGGTCAAATCAAATTTATTATTTTTAAACATTTTCTGCAAGTTACCATAGTGCTGTAGAAGAATATAAGATATTAGAAAAATTAAATAATTCTGACAAGAGTGATGTTCATTGACACAATATACTGTTTTAGATTTCTTTTTTGCAGTAAATGAGTTCACATTACTCTGAAGATTTTTGGAGATACCCTGGAGACATTTTGGGATTTATATAAATTTTTCCAATTTTTATTTTGTTATGTGATTTTGGGTTTTGTATTGTAGAGAAGAAGAAAACAATTTATATAAAATATTTTCTCAATAACCAAAATTCAAGAAAACTAGAAAAGGTGGAAATTCAAAACAAGTTTATACTTCAAACTCATTTTCATAGTTTGTTCATTTTCAAAGAAAAGGTTTTACATTGCAACTTATACTTTCCCCAAGACTAAAATTCAAGATAAAAAGAAAAATGATATTTTCATTAAAATATTAATTCTAAATAAATTTTTATTCAATTTTATTTTTCTCATTTTTAAATTTTAGGATATTACATCAAATTAATCATCATATACATACATATATCACAAATAGAATTAACAAAAACAACTGCATCACAATATGAGTGGTTTGCATTACATGTACAGAAAAAATCACTTGAGCAAATTAACTCAAATCCTTCCTCTTCTGACAATGCTTGTTCCCAGTAACCATACACTTTGACTCGTGAATCACACAGCTAGAAATGTAGCTGTAATAAGGCGGTAAGTGAGATTTCCACAGAAGGACCTCAAATTTCCCGTGAAGTGTAACACTTCCAGACAATATTTCTTTGAAGTTAATTTTGGGAGCCTTTTCATGAGCAAGCACTACTCGACCTTGGCCGTAAATTTCACAATATATACTACCTCCAGATATTGTCGGAAGTAAACAGAGTTTACTTTTCAACCCAAAATCACTTGAACATCTACAAAGTAGCAGCTGATCCTTCTCCCTAAGCCATTCAAGAACCCTGCGCCAATGCCGCACGTCACCACTAGCTCTAAAAAAGTAAGCCATGCTATTTGCATGCATGAATTGCCCAGTGAACTCCTCCGGATTTTTATTGTCTCGGTCAAAATACTCGTCAAATATCTCCACTGCCAAGGATGCTAGCTTTGGTTGGTCTTCGGGATTTGAGCTTCCGAACGCAAGCACCCTGAAGAAGTACCAGTGTGCTTCTCGAGACAAAAACCTTAGACGGAGAGGTTGCGTCGTTCCAAACTTTGCGATCTCTTCGTATCGACTCGTGATTATGATTTTACTGCCTGGTGAAAGGCAGCCTCGAGAGGCAGAGTACAACTTTCTCCATGCATTCTCATCGACATCCCCTTCTAGCTCAATAACAACTTCTCCATGCATTCTCATCGACATCCCCTTCTAGCTCAATAACAACCAGGAGCCTTTCTTCATTTGAGGAGGAGGTACTTTGATGTTTGATTACTCCTCCATCTCTTAGGGTGCACGGTTTCTCTTTTCTAAAATTATTCTCAGTAAAAAAGATAATACGAGAAAAATGGCAACACACCCTTTCATCCAAGCAAACATGCTCAACAAGTGTACTCTTTCCAACTTTCACTGCACCGATAATTGGTAGGACACCCAAATTGTCAGTCCCCGGAGGTTCTCTATCCAACAAGAAATTGATGACCTGTTCCATCTCCATCTGGCGGCCAAACATGCACTTCTCCATAAATATATACATGCTATACGGTTGGCGACACATAGGAGGGTAGTTCTTTAGAAATATAACAAATTCATTCATACCAGTAACAGTCAACTTTACACTTTGGAGCATTTGTTCCAACTCATCTTTTCCATGTCTACTGCCAGTATAGAAACGAACACGCTTACTAGGATTAAATTTTGACAAGGAAGAGTAGCTCACTTCATCGTCTTTATGGGCTTGGCATCTGAACTTGTCGAGCACGTAGTAGGCCCTGTACATTGCTTCTCTCAGCACGTTGAGCTGTTGAAGCATGGCATGGCTTGTGAGGTGCCTCCCCTTGGCCTCCTCGACGGCGACATGAACTCGGAGCAGCATCTGCTGTAGTCTCCGCAGGCTCTCCTCTATAGACGACGCCGGCGGCTTGCAGTATTTGTCGATCAAGAAGGAGAGGGATCTACTGGTGAGTTCGCCTATGACTGCAGAGATGAACATCTCCATTGGGAAACCTCTCTGGCTCTCTCACCAAGAGATCAAAGAAGTGATAATAAATATTTGTGATGGGAAATACTCTTGGTTTCATGTCAAAGTTGTTTCTTTGATTTCTTTGAGTGGAAGTGGAGAGGACACAGTCTACACGGTAGTAAAAGCCCACGCAGTTGCTGGAAGACTAGCGAAAAAACCGTGAATGGAGAGGAAGCAGTCTACACGTTAATGAAAGCATTATGGAAACCAATTTAACAGCTAGTCATTTTTCTATAATCTTTTTGGGATTAACTCACAATTCTGAAATAAATTATTGCTCAGAATATTCTACAAACCCTAGGAAATTAAATGTTAAATTTTATTTGTTTCCAACTAAATTCTGCCATCAAGTTGTAAATTTCATTTTAGAATGCGTGTTTTGGTCAGCACGATGGTTAAAAGGGTGCTATGTTGTAACACCCTGAAAAATGAGCAAACAAATAATGTGGCAGATCATGAATTCATTGCATATTTGAGTATCTTTTTATTTGAACTAATTTTCCGAAGTTTCCTTTTTATCCAAAATTCCAATAATTGAATCAATATCATTTGGAGTACCTGACCTAATACATAAAAGGAACTCACAGAAAACCCAAGTAACAAACCATGTTAAACAGTTTTATAAAATACTAGGACTCAAGATTAAAATAATATAATTTTTCCAAAAATTTTGCTCAACATTTATGTGCCCTAAAAATTCAAAAAACAACCTGAAAACAGTCAAATTTATGGAATTTTCATTTGCAAACCACGATATGAAATTGAGTAAAACCAAGAAAATGGAAACTAGGATCCTTTGAATACCAGCACACAATTTTTTAGGGTTTTTCGAATACCCTAACATTGGGTTTGCCCAACTGTTCTACCCGAATCTGCCAAATAATTGCTGAAGCGCTGAAGCTATAGTGTTCCTCGACAATTCCGGCAGAACTCCACCTGGCGTCACTGGTAGTGGCGCTGCCTCCGACCCTGGCCCACTGGTCAGCCTCTCCTCTCCTTCTCCCTCACTCCGGCCCTGCCCCGAGTGCTGCCACAGCAGCGTTTCCCTGCGTCAACGTGCTGCTTCTCGTGCCACGCGGCCGCCTGCAGCCTGAGCTGTTGCCAGCTTCGCTACACGCCCATGTTGCTCCTCGCCCCTCCGCCCAAGTCCCGTATATAAGCCCCACTGCTGCGCCCCGTTTCTTCTCCGTCGAATCGCCATCGTCTTCCTCGAGAGCTCCCGCGTGAGGCAACGTTGAGTTTGGCGAATTAGTGCGAGCCAGTTCAATTCCGTAGAGTCTCGGCACCTTTGGCGCATTAATATTGCCCTGAGGAAGACTTGATAAAATTTTCAATCAAAGATAAGTTTTGGAAATTTTAATAAAATTCTGACTACACACTGATTTGGGGTAACAATGAGCATATTCATTTTTCAATCGGTTATTTAATACCCTAAAATCCTTTTGATAGATAAAAATAGATACTGAGTATTCTTAAAATTTTAATACCATTTTTGTGGGTTTTTACTGATGTTTGATCTTTTTCTTTAGAGTTAACACTCAAATATACAGCAATAGCACTAGGCAGATTCATAAACAAATATCTTTAAATGCAATATCTTCATTTTCTTTTTATTTAATTTCTAGGATGTTACATTAAGCACCTTTGTTTCTCACTCATAGCTACCCGAGGCCCCCTTCACCGCTTCCTCTTACCATCGGCCACCTCCAGTCACCCATCACCATTGCTAAGGCCTCCTTTGAGTTCCTCTCACTCCACTCAAGCTAATAGTATCATTCACTCCTAGCCACCTAGCCTATACAAGAATCTATTGCTAAAGAATAATCTAGCATTTAATCCTCTCGTGCACCTCTTGTTGATGAGTTAGTTTGTGGCTTTTTAGTTGCTTGGGTACTTTATGACCACCCATGGGTTTATATAGTCCCTTTATTTCTCCTTTAAAGCAAGTAGATCATAATCTTATTATGATTCATCTAGCACATATTTGAAAATCCTAAGAGACTATGAGTCACCATAATCAAAAGATCAAGATGCACAAAAGAATGCAACACAAAAACCCAAATGAAATGCTACAACAAGCTGTATGTAAACTTAAGCCGAATTATCCTAGAGACACAGATAATCCACTTGAGTCAGATTATCCTACTCACTCGAATAATCCGGATCAACGTAACAAAAATAGCAGCATAGATTAAAACCAAAACAAGCACAACTTTTAAACTGATGCTCCAAATGAATTGAAATTTGAAATTGTAACATCTGAAAATTTCAAAAATAAGAAAAATAAAAATTTAAAAATATAATTGAATAAAAATGTAAATTGGAATCAAGAGTTTGATTTAAAATATTATCTTTTATCTTATTTTCTTGAAAACCAACCTTAATAAAAGGATGAGCTGCAATACAAAACTGCTCCTTCCAAATTAAAAAAAAATATGAAAATGAGTTGGAAATAAAAACTTATTTTGAAATCCTATCCATTCTGTAATTTCCTTGAATTTTGTTTCCATAAAAAGAGCCTTTACCCTAATCATTTCTTTTCTCTACAATACACAACTCAAATTCCATAAGAAATAAATTATAGAAAGATCTACATAAATCCAAAATCATCTCAAGGTCATCTCCAGAAACTTTCAAGGTCATGTGAACTCAATTAAATTCAAAAATAAATTAAAGACAGAATTAAAATAATACAATCTTATCAATGTTAGAATTTTAACAAGTTAAATATAAAAGATATTGATTTGAAATTTTTACAGTGAAATATGATAGCTAAAAGAAACCTCTATAAAAAGTTTCAAAAGTAAATAATCAAATTTATTGCAATTATAAAATCTAAAATAGAATAAATTTAAAAAGCAATTTTGGCAATATAAGAATTTTATAAAAATATATATAACTAATAATCACCTGAAAATTTTATGGTAGATCTAAATAACCATTAGGATTGTACAGAAGAAGTTTCAAATAAAGAAAAGCTTACTTGTTATCCAAGAGAAATAAAAATCAGAAAAAGAAAATTTTGAGCAGCAGTGCTTGTTAGAATTATTTTAAATTCCATAGATAAGATCTTCAGATAGATTTTCTGCCCCCCAAAAAAGGAAAAATATCCTGTGCAATCAGACAGGCTGGTGAAACCACGGTGCAACCCAACTAGAAAAAGTTTCAAAAAATTCTAAAAAAAATCATGGATGTACATCTCAGCTTGCCCCATCTACATATAAAAATTCATGATCAAATTCATCCTGTGCTAAGAGTAATAAAAAATACAAACTTGATCATGAACAGTAATAGTTACTATTCATGATCAACTTTGTCTTTTTCGTAACTTCTAGCACAGGACGAATTTGATCATGAAATTTTATATGTAGATGGGGTAAGCTGAGATGTACATCCATGATTTTTTTTCAAAATTTTTTAAAATTTTTTCTAGTTGGGTTGCACCGTGGTTTCACCAACTCTCTGGTTGCACAGGATATGTTCCCCCCAAAAAATGCCACCGGTCAAGCCAGCAAAATGCTGCTACGATCAGCAAAGAAACTTGCCCTGTCAAGCTTATTTTTGCTCTGGCGCCCCATGTGTACAGGTTTTTTAAAAATTCTAAAAAAATTATCATACGTAGGGAAGATGAGTTTCTACAATTCTACAAAATTTGAAAACCAAACTGAATCGCATTTGAAAGATACAAAAAGGGCAAACAGCGAAGTGAATAGTGTTCAACAGTGAAAAACCACTATTCAATCTGAATTGATCTTTTTTATGTATTTCAAATGCGATTGATTTTGGCTTTCAAATTTTGTAGGAATGTAGAAGCTCACCTCCCCTAAATATGATAATTTTTTGAGAATTTTTGAAAACTTGTACATATGAGTTTCATGGAGTTATCACGGTAAGGCGGGTTTTCACTAGATATGTTGCCCTATATATAGTAAGTCTTTATTTGGTTTTCTGTCTGTCTTCTTTTTGCCATTATTAAAGTTTGTTATTTGCTATATTTCCGATGAACGACATGTAGAAACCGACGTCACTAATTCCATTGTCAACAACGGCAACTGTGATCTTGACTTCATCGTAATCAGCAAGGCAAGCACCTCCTTGATCATTTTGTTCCCACTATTTCAAATAATTACTTTACACTGTTTTGTCAATTTATTATGCATGCACATAATTTTATAAAAAAACAGCTACATTGGGGTAATGGTAGCTATGCCTAACCACTCATGGAGCTTCCTTACTGAATACATAATTGCAAACCTTGATAATCCTAGACTAAAGGGGTAGACATAATTGCGAACCTTGATAATCCTAGATTAAAGGGGTAGACGATACATTATGTCAACTTGGGTATATATGCCTAGTTAACTCCATGCTTAACCATGCTTAGCAGAAAAAATTGTGACAATTAGATTAAACTGCTCTTGAGAATTTAAAAATGTTGGATATGATATTGATGGAGATTGGTATTTTGGTTAAAAACTCACAATAAAACTATGATTTTGACACAGGCATGTATTGGCAATAGTCGGTTGTGGGAGGGATGGATTTGCACGTAGTATAAGGGGAGATTCATGCCCACGGTCAAGGGTACTTGGCAACGTCATCACATAGTTATATGTTTCATTATTTCTAAAAAGGTATGTTTTGAAAAGCTTACCCTATAGGTGACTCAATACTAAACTATGTGTTGGCAAGTATTGGTGTCAGCTGTTGTGTCATGTGTTGGCAAGAACTGGATATATGCCATGTGATGGCAATGGGCGAATCGAAGCTTACATTGTGGAGAATTAGGAGTTGTTACTTATGCTTTACTATTACTTTCATATCAGTCAAACTTACTTTTACAAATTCCGTTATAAATTACAACTTGATTTACAACTTCGATATCGCTTTATGCAAATTAACTGTAGAAGCCTCCTTTATCATAACCTGCATTACTGCATTTTGCAAATATCATCTTAAGTCTTGTTGAGTATGAAAGTACCCACCCTTGCTTATTTGTTGGTTTAGGTGAAGACAACGATCCTCTAGACGACACGGTCCTTGACGCAGGTTGTAGGAGCATTATTAGCGAGTTTTTCTAAGGTTTATGCCTTATCAGTTGCCTGAGAGTTGGATAGGCACACTACAAGATTTTGCTTCTTCTGCTACTATATACTTTGAATTGTAAAATACTATATGTAAATAGCTTCCGCTTTAATAATATGGTGTATGGTTGTGACTCCAACTGTTGTAAATATGCGTACTAGCAGCTGATCATGGGACTAAATACTGTATGCACATAAGATTCTCATTTTCGCATTTTATGCCAAAATGGGAGTCGTTACAGAAATACAACTTCCCTAGGACTTTACAAACTTATTCCAATAAACAATCATAAGGATCGTTACTAAAGTTCTAACATTTGTCTATTTTAAGGGAAGCTGCACAAAAATTAGGCAAAACCACAAAATCGAGATCTTGAGTTGCTCGTGCGAGGATTCAAGCCAACACGACCAAGGATGTTTTCCCACACATCCTAGAACTCTTAATGTCAACAAAAATTAAAACAAAAGCTTTTGAATCACAAGAACCAAGATATCACCCTATTCAAGCCAAAACCCAGTCAACCTCCAAATATTTGCTATGAGGATGCCTAGATAGATGGGAGATGACCTCCTGGTGGTTTTTTCATCTCTTACATGTCCTTGGCAACCAACAATACATATGAGAGGACTAACCACAAGAATCAAATACAACCAAGGCAAAAAGCTCAAGAACAACAAGAACAAGCACTTGCACGAATTTGATAGAGATATCAAACCTAAGGATAATAAAAGCTCACATCCAAGGGCCTAAGTCATCTATCCCTAAGGACTATGGAGAATATAGGAAAGAGAGTTGAAAAGAAAATACACATGTGCTGTACAATAACACTACAATAATGCAGATATTAAACCTCGAAGCTTTCTGGGCCTCTTGCCGCGGCCACGTCGATTTCAGGCCAATGTGGCCGCACGCCGTCGCGCCACGTCGCCGCTTGATTAACGCATGAATACAACTTAAGTATTTTTCCTCTCCTCTAGGATGTAGTGCGCAGCGTAGCGGTAACGTTCTTCGCTGCGAGGCCAGGCACGCGCTCGACTTTTGCTGTTCGATGGCATGAGGGCTCCAGTGAGGATTTTTGCCACGTGACACCTAGCGCCTACACATGGCTAGTGCGCGGCTGCCGACTGGCGCCTGTTTTTTTGCGAAAAGGCCCCCACATATTTATACAATTTCATACAAATCCTTTTTTCATGGAAAGGCCCTAAAAATTCCTGTTTTCTTACGAAAATGCCCCCTTGGATTTACAAAAATTATTCTTTCACGGAAAGGCCCAAAAAAAATCTGTTTTTTTAAATGCCCACCAGATTTGCAGAGTTACATACAAACCCTTTTCCCGTGTGAATGCCGAAAATTCTCTAAAATTACATAATAATCTATTTTTTTCCCTAAAAGATCCCCGAGGCTTCTATCGTTTGTTTTTTTGTCTCCCTTTTTTTATGGAGAGGTGGTCGGATCTTTCTGCAGGCCCTTCGGAGCTTCTAATATTTATTTTTAACACGCTGTTTTTTTATAGAGAAGCGCTCGGATTTTTACGTAAAACCCTCAGAGCTTCCGCGGTTCATTTTTAACACGTTAGTTTTAAACAGAAATTTATCCAAAACTTTTAAAAAATACGTATTAGTCCATTTTTCCTGGTTAGACCCTCGAAACTCACATGATTTACACTACTTGTCTTAACACGGCTGGCGTGGCGTGCGTCGTGCCCCTACATCTAGTGGGGATAAAAGGACGAAGTAAACAGTCGCCTCAAAAAAGTGCTCAAGTTCTGTGAATTTCCACTACGTTCTTTGAGGTACCTGTAATCCTTGCTCTGCTACCATAGAGACCACGTGGATATTCTGGAGCTATTTTATTTATGCTTCATCCGATAGAAGAGGAGTAGGAATACTCTTCCACTATATATTTATTAGTATAATGCATTGTAAATTATTTTCTATCTACTGACCTAGATGGGTATGTGCTCTAACTATCGTGTTCTTTAACCGTCACTGACACGTGCTAAAAGCAGTAAATATAGGATATTTCCATATTTTAAATAGTTGCAAGTAACTTGGACGCAATTCTGCATCATGATATTTTCAGTACCCCAAATAGGGGAAAAAATTAGTCCAGTGACACTCAATTTGTTGGTTTTTAGCGATGTGTCTATGACATGTAGGTCCATGTAGTGTATGACAATGGACCAGGGTGTCATAAAGTGAATCACGAATTTTAAAGAGTGTCGCTGGCGCCAATCTCCCCCAAATAGGGACCATGCCGTGCGGTCTCAATCCATGAAAGGAGCCAAGCTTAGCTAGCATATATAGGGCATATAACATAGATCATATATTCGTTAATCTTTTCACATCGCTCTGCAGCTAATAATCTTTGACGCAAGTAATTGCTCATGACTCAGGAGTGAATCGTGACGATGCCAGCAACTTGCGCCGGTAACTATGGGATACCGATCGCCAAGATTATGTTTTTTGCTACTACTTTCGCATCCACCATGATTTGTGCATCCAGTTCGTCTTCTCAAATTGTTGTTGTTTTTCCGCAAGGATTCTTAAAATAGTTCCAGAAGCAATTAGACCTTGGTTGAAGTATGTCGCGGTCCGGTCGAAACCAGAATGGAACTTTTAGTACACACACGGCCTATTATTATTATCGTTGCACAGCAAAGAAGCATTATGGAGTGACCCATCTGTGGTAGGCCGGGCAGCCCTAATTTCATCGTGTTTGTAGGAAAGGAAGAAAGAATCGAAGAAAAGAACCTACTAGTGCTCACTGAATCGAGTACGTTACTGTGGACACAAGTTGCATACCCATAGAATTGGTCCCATTATAATTGTTTCAGAAAACCGGCGGGCTAATGGAAACTCATGCTGTCTGCAGGATTTCCTATCTATAGGCCCGGTTTGAAATGTAGGGTTACAGCAAAGATCGAGAGTTACAGAATTATATATATATTTCTCGGGTTTCAAGCACATCATTAGATCCTGTTTAAAACACATGAATTTAACAGGAAACAGTTCAATTCCCCATTAGAGGGTGTTTGGATTAGGGGTATTTCATTAGAATGTTTTAGAATCTAGTTTAAATTTGAACTAAATTTCAAAATCTTTCAATGAATTACCACTCATCTATAAAGGACCTTAGTAGTATGTTTTCCCCTTGTTTTACGAAGAACTTACAGTGCCAAATGCCAATACTATTTTTAGGACCGTGCTGTATCACAAGCTAACAGGTACCATTGCAATACCGCGTCCCATGCTCTCGATCTCTTAATTAATAATCAGTACTAGCTGGTTTGTCAAAGATGTCAACACAAGAGTGTAACCTGACCGTACTGTACTACAGTGTGTGACGACCCGGGCCAATTCAAGGATGAGCATGATCAATGAAATGCCCTAGGCCTCCGACCCCCATTTTCCCCCAGCCCACTCCTTGTCCCGGCCCAACCCCCGCGCGGCCCGGCCTGCTCTCCCCTCCTCGGCCCAGCCCAACTCCCACTGACACCCGTGCGCGTCGCCTCTGGCTTTGGCACCACCCGCTCGCACGCCCACGCCGCCCACACGTCACCCCGCACGTCACGCCGCTCCGCGCCGCCCCGAGTTCTCCACCAACTCCCCCGCTGCTAGTGCCGCCCTCGTGCCCCACGCCCGCAAGTCACCCGGCCCGCCAGTACCGCCGCAGCGCCCTCGCCGGTGCCCCTCTCTCTCCCCTCCGCAC
The DNA here is from genome assembly GCA_036346375.1 of Guadua angustifolia. NCBI lineage: Eukaryota > Viridiplantae > Streptophyta > Magnoliopsida > Poales > Poaceae > Guadua > Guadua angustifolia. The sequence goes on along the minus strand of JAYEVE010000534.1, from coordinate 393,637 downwards.
TCACGTATAAATCCCCCGAGCTCCGTTTTCCCCGCCCCAGCCTCAACGGTGAGCTTCCCCCCTCCCTTCCTCTCTCTCCCCTTGAACCTCCTGTCAAGGCCAGCCTTCTTCAGCGTCCAGGTTGCCCTCGCCCTTTGCTCACCTCGCCCTCTCCCTTTCTCTCTCTGCCAGCGGCCCCCACCCGTCGGTCTCCCTCCCCGCCAGGCCCGCTCGTCAGCGCCACATCTCCGTGGGCTCGCCAAGGCGCTCGTGTCATTGCGTGCACGCGTCTTGGCCGCGCCCATGGGCCGTCTTGCGAAAAGCCGCCATATGGCCACACAAGTTGGGCCTGTTTTATTGTGCGGCCCAGCTCTGAATTAAATTTTGATTTTCAGATTTAAATTTATTTAAAATCCAAAAAAATCAAACAACAATCCAGAAAAATCCCAAAAAATTCCAAAAATCCAAAAATGCCCCAAAATACATATTCTTAACCACTTCGAGCCGCTAAGTCTAAAAATGATCTTCGTTTCACCAAACCAAGTCTCAAAAATTCCCAAAATGCCCCCTCAAACCTATTCTGGCTATTTTCTCTTCGTTTCTTTTTTTCGTTTCCTCTCTCTTGGTTGTTTTTATTTGTTTATTTACTGGTTTCGTTTTCTCATGTTAGATCCGACGTTGGACCAACCCTTGGAGCAGTTCTCGGAGCAGAAGTAGTTCTTGGAGCCGTACCAGGAGCAGGAGCCATTCGAGGCTGGACGCGATTTCGACTACTTCTCGCTAGGAGAAACCTCGACCCCGCAAGGCAAGCCATACCCTCGAACATTTTGAATCCAGTTCCACTACATTATATGTATATTTTTCGTACCATATTATTTCTGGTATTTTAGAAAACTAAAAAGGAGATAGTTTAGAATGGCATGATTAGTTATAACCCAATGTTAAACCTATTGTTACGCCTTAATCCCTTTTAACCTTAGGCTCTAAAATATTAAACCCTCATAGAATAGTAGTTAATATCATTTCACCTTTAGCTCATTTACTTAAAATCTCCGAGAGATGGCTCGGGTGTTTTTCAAAAATTGCCACGGTTAGGGGGACAGTGTTGAGCTACCCACACAAAGTGGATGCTGGTCCGACCCCCAACCGATGACAAAAACAGGATGTGGTGTGGTGGTTGGTACGGTGGGTATCATGGCTTATGGTATGTAATTGGCTAAGTCTCGGGCACTTAAGGACTGATGCCTTGGGCAAAGTAAATAACTTCAGCTCTCACTCAACCACAAGTTGGGCCGGTCAGCCCTGTTGACCTGTTCTAACATAGCTCAGTACATTGTAATCCCCTTTAGAATACCTATAGGAGGCAGCTACCATTCTAGTGAGAGAATGGATCGCAGAGCGACTGGAGTGGAACAGGTTTGGAGTGACCATTCGCTGGTTTTCACAACAGTAGGTATCCGCAGCGACCAGATCATGTCTCCTACCTTGGCCAGTGGGTCCTGGAGACTGTGGATCCTCGTAACCTACTGGATAGGGGGTAAAGAAGGGAAGTCCAACAAAAGGCTATGATCATTTCGGTCCGGCCGCATGCATTTAAGTTGCATGTTAATTCGCGTGGCATTAACGACCGTAGATATCTTGTGGGTAAAGTTGAGCAGCTCTGTAGAGTGATATCGATGGTATTTGAATACACTGTGCTTTTGGTTAATAAAGCTGAGTTAATCTAGGGTGATTCCTGTAACCGCGCTCAAGTAGTTTTCATAAACAGAACCTACCGTAAATTTGAACTTTGCAAATAACCCCCATGATATTACCTGTTATTTGGTCTGTATTTAAAATGTAAAATTAAAACTGGTATTTAATAACTTGCATCCACTATACTCAAAACCTGTGCCTACCTTTGTTTATTCTCTGCATGTAGTATTCAGAATTTTCGTGTGGTTTGTTGAGTACTGTTATGTACTCACCCTTGCCTCCTACCCCCTCTAGATTTCAATGAAGTTGGCGAATTCCAGGAGGTCGTAGATGGTGAAGAAGTTTGGTTTTGAGGCCTTGATCTATCTGCTCAAGCATGTATCTGGTGCTAGCTACACCCTTTTATAAAACTCTGACCGTTATGCCCTTAATTTATCTATAAAATATTCGCTGTCACTTTTATGTCTAGCAATATACACTTGGTTACCTACAGCTAAAATTCTAGATAGTTGTGAAAGTATTTAAACACACCTCATGAAAAGGGCAGTCCGTCACAATCAAAACAGCCAATTAATTCAAGTGTAATGTTCCTGCTTCGTACCCACAAAGGCTATATATATGTATGCTGACTCAAAAGAAGAAAGAAAGAATCAACACGGTGCGCCCTTGTTCTTGTTGCTTACAGGTGTGGTAGCCGTACGTACAGATATTGGTTAGGCCACAAACCATTAATTATTAGCCGCCAATGCACAACGTTTCCGTTCTTTAATTGAGGAGCGTCGCGTCGCTGTTATACATACATGCTTAGAGAGCATCACAGTTCACAACTGGCTCAGAGCCGTTGCCTAGTATCTACTACATTTTGAAGAAAACAACATGCATCACAATATGAGTGTTTTCGCCTTACATGTACAGAAAATTTTTCTTGAGCAAACTAACTCAAAGCCTTCCTCTTCTGACAATGCTTGTTCCTAGTAACTATACACTGACTCGTGAATCTCACAGCTATAAATGTAGTTGTAATAAGGTGGTAAGTAAGATTTCCACACTAGGACCTCAAGTTTCCCATGAGGTGTTACACTTCCAGACAATATCTCTTTCAAGGTAATTTTGGGCGTTTCTTCATGAGCAAGCCCAACTCGGCCAAGGCCGTAGATTTCACAATATATACTATCTCCAGGTATTGTTGGAAGTAAAGCATTTTTTCTTTTCACACCAAAATCACTTGAACATCTAAGTAGCAGCTGATTCTTCTGACCCTTCTCCCTGAGGCATTCAAGAACCCTATGCCATGCCGTGCGTCACCACTAGCTCTAAGAGAATAAGCCATGGTGTTTGCAATTATGAAAGACCTGTTTGCATTTATGAAAGACCCAATGAACTTACATTTGTCTTTGTCAAGCACTCCTCAAATATCTCCACTGCCATGGATGCTAGCTTTGGTTAGTCTGTGGGGTTCGAGCTTCCGAACACAAGAACCTTGAAGAAGTACCAGTATGCTTCTTGAGGCAAAAATCTTAGACGGAGAGGTTGGGTCGTTCCAAACTTTGCGACCTTGTTAGATCAACTTGTAATTATGATTTTACTGCCTGGTGAAAAGCATCATCGAGAAGCAGAGTACAACTTTCTCCATGCATCCACATCGACACCCCCAGCTAGGTCAATAACATTTGCTCCAAATTGGCCTCCTCAAACATATCACGTTGCAACTCGTCATCGGGTTTCACCATGTCTTCATTGCATACCGGAAGGGTACTACCAGTCTCCCCATGATGGATCCAACACGTGTAATTCCTCACGAAACCACGTCGAATCAGGTGGTCCTTAATTTGAGATGAGTTGTTAAATCTCCTAAGATTGGTGCAATCAATGCAAGGACAATATATGAAGTTTACACCCCCTCTTCACCATGTCTTTTTCTACAATTTTTTTGAACTCTTGAACACCCCTCTGAAATTCATCACTCACACGGTTTTTCTGATACATCCATTCCTCACGGTCCATCTGCAATTAGACTTCACACAATAAAATTAAGGAAAAACTAGAGCGACGGCTGGCTAGCTATTGTAAATATTGAGACAACATTTCAATTAATATTACCGTTGCAAAATAGCGAACGGGTTTTAGGGTTGGCTTCTAAATTTTCATCTTGGCTTCAAATTTTTTTCTCACCCAAATATTGCTTCCAACCACAGACTATGAGTTGTTTTCTCAGGTGGCGGTGGAGAACATCTCCTTTGAAAAACAGAGGAGATCGAGTTCAGAACGAGTGGTATAAATAACCTAACGAGGCACATCAAAATCGGTTTTTACTTTTGAAGCGATAGTGATGTCCATTCTCATCACTATCGGTTTCCAAATAAGAAGCGATAGTGATATGATCATGCACATCACAATCGGTTCTTACGGGAGAAGCGATAGTGATCTGCATGAACATCACTATCGCTTCCTTATTAACAACCGATTGTGATGTGCATGTTCACATCTGACGAGGGCTGGGACAACCCTTGGCCGGTCAGCGCGCGGTCGGTGAGCTCCCAAGCTCGGGAGATTCCGACCACGACCTGGGCGTACATCAAGTCGTGTGACCTAGAGCGCGCGTGCCCTCGAGCACGGCGTCCGCACGACCTCGAGCTCGGGCCAGCTCTTGATCGTGCCCGTAGTCTCCCTTTGGTTGCGGAATGTGCGTTTGACTCACGGTTGCGAAGATCCGGATCGTGGGGATGAAGCAGGCGTGCGCATCAAGTCTGGAGCAGTTGCTGACCAGTCCTCAACGTGCATGAGGGCCACGATCCAGGAATATCTCTCGCCTGTTACAGGTGGAAAGGATATAACACTAGGTGTAGCCGGAGAAGAGGCCCGGGAGCTCGAGCGTTAGGCATAGCCATTGCAAAGCTTGAGCTGTAACACACTTTTGTACACGAAAACAACAAAGACCACCACCGCAAGGCAACTGGAGTAGAGCTATTACCTTCTCAGGGGCTCGAACCAGTCTAAAACCTCGTCTCACGCTCGTTGTCGCCTAGCTTCGACCTCCATCGCTTCAGATCCTTCCCTTCGTTTGGGCCAAGCTCTGTTCGGGTCCCCGTCTTCACTAACCCCCATTTCACTTTTTGCGGTTGGCGATTCCGATCGTCGACAGCTGGCGCCCACCGTGGGGCCCGATTGGCTTCGCTCATTCGCAGGGAAAACTCAGGATTTCGGGAGCATGGCGCGTTTCACCGACGGACGTTCCACGAGCATGGGTACCGGCGCGGACTCCAACTCCGCGTCCTTGTTTTCGCCCTCGCCACCGCCGCTCGAGCAGCACATCTTGATGGCGGACAGTCAGGGCGCGGGAGCCGCTGCGGATGGCTGTGATCTGCAGACCCCTGAAGACGCCCGTCGGATGGTGCATGTCGCCATCAACCAAGCCATAACTACCCTCCGGCGGGAGCACCAGGAGAAGGCCGGCACGTCGTCCGGGAATCCCAGGCCTCCTCCTTCGGGAGAACGCCTTCGCGCTATTGCCCGGGTCATGGCGAACCCCGATAGGGTGAAGTCGGAACTCTTTGGCCGAGCCCTGGCCGAGGAGCTCGATCGGGCTGCGACTGAGGCCGTACCTCCGAAAGCACCGGCCATCACTCGGGTCCCACTCTCGAGAAGTGATGGCGACTCATCGCGCCGTCACCGGCGCAGACCGTCGGACGCCACCAGCGAGGGGCCCTCGCCAGCAGCAATCTCGGGACCTGGCTTCGACGCCGCCTCGTCGCCGTCCCGCGGGACCTAGCCCGAGCAGGGTCCGGTATGAACCAAGCTTCACGAGCTCCGCGTCGGCCAGCGGTGACTCAAGGGGCCCCTCCCCGGATGTTCCGCCCAGGCGCCGCAGGGTCCAGGATCGCCTGCGCTACCTCCCAGGTGACTCACGTGCGCGACGTCCTAGTCGTTCTCACCATAGGTCGGGCCGCCAGGGGAGCCTCGGCTCCAGTCCGCAGGCGGGGACTGGGCAACGCGATTACTACAAGCACCGTCCGGCTTCTTACCGTCGCGGCATATTCGACAACCTTCGTCGCGTCGCGCCACTCGGTTCAAGTCGGCGCCGATCGGCGCTGATGGGACCAAGAACCCGATGAGTTCTGCCCATCTACTCGACCGCCATCTGGCGGCCGGGCGACGAGCTCGTCATGGCCAATTACCTCCCGGCCGTCTTGGGCGGGCCGCCGAACTCGCTCTTCAACCGAAGCTTTGGTTCCTTCAGGTCGTGGCACCAAGTCCAGAGCGCCCTCCGCTCTAACTTCCAGAGTTGTTACGAGCGGCCTGGGAGAGAGAAAGACCTGGATCGCGTCATCCAGGGCAAGATGAGGACAAGCTCGGGAGGGGGCCCGGCGGCTTGGGCCACGGCGGGCCGGAGCTCGACCGCAGGGGGCCGAGGCGCGCCCGGGGTACGATGAGTCGAAGTTCTGCCCATTCCACAGGGCTGCAGGCCACGACCTGCGTTCTTGCAGGGCTTGGCAGGGCAAGTTGGAAGCTTTCTATGATGGTCGGGAGGAGATGCCCGTGTTGCCAAAAGACGACCAGCCGGACAGGGTGAATGCTGGCACGGACCATGACGACCTCGACCTAGAGTTCCAGCAGAGGGAGCGACGCATCGACGTGATCTTCGGCGGCTCGTCGGCTTACCAGTCCCGGTGGGAACTCAAGGCCGCCTCGCGGACCATCTACCAGGTTGCAGCCGGGAAGCCTGTCGAGCAGCCCTACAAGTGGGCTGGGGCCACCATCACCTTTTCCCCAGAGGACGCACTCCAAGGTATGGCCCGTGATCTAAAGACCGCACATAGTCGTGACCCCGACCATCAGCAACACCGCGGTCGGTCGTGTCATGGTCGATGGCGGCAGCTCCCTTAACTTGCTGCAGGCTGGAGCGCTCGACCGGATGCAGATTCCTCGGTCGAAGATCAAGAACGTCGCCGTCCCCTTCTTAGGGATTGTTCCCGGAAGCTCGACCACCCCTCTGGGACAGGTGGTCTTGCCCGTCACCTTCGGCGACTCGGCCAACTTCCGCACGGAGCTGATCACCTTCGAGGTGGTCGAGGGGGACCTCCCGTACAACGCCATCCTCGGGCGGCCTGCCCTGATCAAGTTCATGGCGGCCAACCATTATGGCCATCGGTGCATGAAACTGCCTGGCCCCAACGGCATCATAACCGTGCGGGGCGACCTGCAGGCGTCGCACGGATGCGAGACCAAGGCTCTGGCCCTTGCCGGTGTGCTGCCCGAGCGGGGCCTGGAGGCGACGGAGAAAAGCGCTCGTCGGAAGGTGGCAATCCAACCCAGCGGGGCCACGAAGGCCGTACCACTGGAGGACAACGACCCGGCCAAGTGTGTCCATGTATCGGCCGAGCTGAGTTCCAAATAGGAACTCGAGCTCATCACCTTCCTCCGCGCCAACAAGGGCATATTCGCCTGGGAGCCCGCGGACATGCCCGGCGTCCCGAGGGAGGTGATCGAGCATAAGTTGCAGGTCAGGCCGGACTGCCGCCCCGTGCGGCAGAAGCTGCGCCGCTTCTCTCCGGAGAAGGTCGCGATTATCAAAGAGAACCTGGAAAAGCTCCTGAAGGCTGGTTTCATTCGTGAGGTTGACTACTCCGAATGGTTGGCAAATCCGGTCATAGTCCAGAAGAAAGGCGGGAAATGGAGAATGTGCGTCGACCACACGGGGTTGAACTCGGCCTGCCCGAAGGACAACTTCCCACTCCCGCGCATCGACCAGATCGTCGACTCCACCGCGAACGCCAAGATGCTGAGCTTTCTGGATGCCTATTCAGGGTACCACCAGATCAAGCTAGCGGCTGATGACGAGGGCAAGACGGCCTTCATCACGCCGTTCGGCACCTACTGCTACACGACCATGTCGTTTGGTCTGCGCAACACCGGAGCCACATTTCAGTGCCTGATGACCAAGACATTCGCCCCTCAGAACGGTCGGAACCTTGAAGTCTACGTGGATGACATCGTCGTCAAGAGCCCCTCTGAAGGCGACCACGTTCGGGACCTCGAGGAAACCTTCGCTAACCTGAACAGGCACAAGATCAAGCTCAATCCCGAGAAGTGCGTGTTCGGGGCAGCGTCAGGGAAGGTACTCGACTACATGATCGGGAGCTCGGGGGTTGGCCCGAACCCAGAAAAGATTGAGGCGATCGAGAAGATGACGCCCCCGACCTCGGTCAAACAGGTGCAGAGCCTCACCGGCCGCATGGCCGCCCTCAGCAGGTTCATCTCTAGGCTCGGCGAGCGCGGGCTTCTGTTCTTTCGAGTTCTGCGCAAGTAGGGGAGCTTCGAGTGGACCTCGGAGGCACAGCGGTCTTTTGATGAGTTGAAGGTATACCTGTCCGCCCCACCCCTACTTACGACCCCGCAGCCCGGCGAGAGGTTGCTGCTCTACCTCGCGGCCACCACCCAAGCTGTCAGTGCTGTCCTGGTGGCCGAGCGGGGATCCCAGCAGCACCCGATCTATTATGTTAGTGAAGTCTTGCACGGCCCAAAGGAGCGCTACCCGCAGGTACAGAAACTGCTGTACGCTCTCCTCATGGCTTCGCGCAAACTTCGCCATTATTTCCAGGCGCACTCCGTGGTCGTCCCGAGCAATTTTCCGCTCGGGGACATCTTGCGGAACCCAGAGGGAGGCGGGCGGATCGCCAAGTGGGCTATGGAGCTGGCGGCATTCGACGTCCAGGTCGTAGCTCGGACGGCCATCAAATCGCAGGTGCTTGCCGACTTCGTGGTCGAGTGACATCCCAACCCGCGACCGAGCCCGAGGTCGAAGAAAAAAAGCCCTGGACCATGTTTTTCGACGGCTCGAGGTCCTTCAAGCGCTCGAAATTTGGTATCCTCATCCTCACCATGAGGCGACCACTTTGGTACGTTGTTCGTTTTGGATTTCCAGCGACCAACAATGTGGCAGAATATGAGGCTCTCCTGGTGGGCCTACGAGCTTGCAAAGCATTGGGCGTACAACGGCTGGTCGTCAAGGGCGACTCTCAGCTCGTTGTCAATCAGTACAACAAGGAGTACCAGTGCTCGGGAGACTCGATGCCAAAGTACCTAGCCGAAGTGCGCAAGATGGAGAAGTGGTTCCGGAACCTAGAGCTCCGGCACATACCAAGGAAGGACAACTCTAGCGCCGACTTCCTCTCCAAATTCGTTTCTTCCAATGATGAGCACCCGCCCGATGTCATTCTGGAGACGCTGGCGGCTCCCTCGATCTCCGACCAAGAGGTGTTGCTCGCCGTGGCTGAAGGTGTCCCCTCCTGGGCTCAACCCATTTACAATTTCCTCGCACGAGGCGACCTACCGACCGACCCTGCCGAGAGGAGCAGGATCAAGCGCCGAGCGAGTCTATACACGCTGGTCAGCGGGGCGCTCTACAGGTGGAACGTCTCCGGCATTTTGACGCAGTGCGTCTCCACGGAGGAAGGTAAATACCTATTAAATGACATTCACTCAGGCCTCTGTGGAGCGCACTCTTCGTACAGGACGATGGTCGGCAAGGCCTTCCGCATGGGGTATTATTGGCCTTCGGCGCTTCAGGATGCCCGCGACATCGTCCGTACCTGCCGAGCATGCCAGTTCCACGCCCGGAAGTCGCATCAACCCGCGTACGCGCTTCAGACCATCCCGCTCGCCTGGCCTTTCTCGACTTGGGGGCTGGACATCCTTGGCCCTTTTCCTCAGGCGGTCGGGGGTAAGAAGTTCCTGTTTGTTGCTGTTGACACTTTCACCAAGTGGATTGAGTCTGAGCCGGTCTCGACCATCACTACTTGGGCAGCTGTCCGTTTTTTCCGCTTGTTCGTGGTCACCAGGTACGGGGTTCCGTGCAAAATTATAACTGACAATGGTACTCAGTTTACCAGTGAGTTGTTCCAGGAATTTTGCGAGGGCCTTGGCATCAAAGTGTGCTTCGCTTCCGTCGCTCACCCCCAAAGCAACGGAGCAGCGGAACGCGCCAACGGGCAAATCGTCCAGGGTGCCAAGAAACGAGTCGCAGATGAGCTCGAACCTTCTGGCGGGACCGGGTGGACGAACTTCCCAATTGTCTTATGGTCCATTCGTTACATCGCAAAGCGAGCCACGGGGTCCACACCCTTCCAAATTCGTGTTGATGCGGAAGCCCCGCCTCCCCGAGGTTCTGTTTGGCTCTGCCAGAAGTCGGCAGTGGTCGACCAAAGTTGACCGAGCACGAGCGGTCTCTCGACCTTACCCTCGCAGAAGAAGTAAGATGCCGCAATCGCCACGATCAACGCACTACCTGCAAGCTCTTCGCAGACATGCGTCTCGGTCGGTACGACCTAGGGAGCTCCTTGTTGGGGACTTAGCCCTGAGACGGATTTAGGCAGTGTCCAACACCAACAAGTTATCCCCACGGTGGGAGGGCCCCTATAGAGTCATTTCAACAGATCGCACGGGGGCTTACCGGCTAGCGATGCCCGATGGCAGAGAGCTCTCTAGCTCGTGGAATATAGATCAGCTTCAGAAGTTTTATGTGTAAACCTTTTTACCTTCAAATTCAATAAAGGTTGTTCTTTCATTCTCGCCCTTTATATCTTTTCTACTTGTGGCTGCAATGCATTGTTGTCCATGACTTTTTCTTCGAACACGACCTCCGTGCCCAGCGCTCTTGTTCTTGGTATAAGCGTCGTGAGCTTAGCGTTCAACCCCAGTGGTCGAGCTACTCATAAGCCGAAATCTCTTCGCAATCCAGCTCTTCCCTATGTTCGGGCTCGAAATGCAAGCCTCGCCGCTTTGACCACTAAGCAATGCGCAGGGTCGTGGTCGTGATTTGAGGTTAGTCTGGGTATGGCCATCTCGCTAGCTTATGTCACGTATGTTCCCTTTGACCTTTTCCTAGCATTGCAGATCGCGGTCGTTTGCTCACGTCTAGCGTCTTGCGCCCAAGGCCAACGTTGCTCGACCTTGGACCCAACGGGGGCTAGATAAGGGCAGATAGCCGGCAAACGACCTAAAAAAGCATATAGAAAGGCGGAAGGGACATACACCACAAAATCTGGACTAACAGACTAGACACGAAAGGGTTGTTGTCCACCAAAAGGAATGACGCTCCATTCGAGTTTCCTGCCTTAATCGTTTTTTACAGGTCGGCCAACTCGCGGGCAAGCTTCTCCTGCTCAAGCTCGGCTATCTTGGCCCTCAAAGTCGAAAGGTCGCTCTGTAGTTGGAGGGCTTCCTTGGAGGTGTCCGCGGCTCGGCGACGTTCGTCTTGCAGTTGGGCCATGGCGCTCCTCGCCGCCCTGCTGGCGTGCTCGCGTTTCTCTTCGAGCTCCAAGATCTTGGCCTCGAGCTCGGGGGACGCCTTCACCAAGGAGGATGCCTTCTCCGCGGTGGCCTTCTCCAGCGCCTCGACCTTGGCCCGCTCAGTTTGGAGTGCCTCGCTGGCGCGCCCGAGCTTCCCTTCAAGCTCCAGGACCTTGGCCTTGAGCTCGGGGGATGCTTCGATCGGGGGCGCCTGCTCTGCGGTGGCCTTCTCCAGCGCCTTGACCTTGGCCCGCTCGGTTTCGAGCGCCACGTTGGCGCGCCCGAGGTTCCCTTCAAGCTCGAGGATTTTGGCCTCGAGCTCGGAGGACGCCTTCGACGTCTACTCCGCGATCTTGGCGCGTTCGGTCTCGAGCGCCTTGGCCGACCGTGTACGCTCTTGGTCTACGGCCTTGAACCGTGCTCACGCTCGGAGGCCTTGGTTTTCTCGAGCTCGGCCGCGTGGGTCAGCTCCAGCGCCCTCATCGCCTCGCGAAGGCCGTCAAGCTCCTGGGCCTTCAGCACGAGCTCCCCCTGGTCGGCCTCGATGGTCTCGATGAGCCTGGAGAGCTCAGCCTCCCGCGCCACCACCAAGTCCAGGAGGCCTCAGCACGACCTCGTGCTCTTGGAGACCCCGCAGCCCTTGGGAGACGTTGCCGATCGCCTTCATGCCAGGAAGAGTGGCCCGAGGTAAGAAAAGAAACAAGGGGATTCAGGCTAACCAGTTGTAAAGTCTTGTGAGGGCTCCTTATCCGTCGGCGGCCCTCGCCAGGCGGTATACTCTTCGTGGTCCTCGATGCGTGTGCGGTCGATCTCCTTGCCCGGCGCACCTGAGTCTCCGATCTCGTCCTGCACGTGGCGCTTGGGCAGGACCACAGGTCTCGGAGTGCGGCGGCTGCAGCTGAGATCGGCCGGTAAGGTCGAGGCTCCGCCTCCTCGGGCTGAGGCGGTGGCCGAATCCACCGCGTGCCCTTCGGCGGCACGGTCGACCTCCGAGGCCTGGGGTGCCGTGGCCTCGGCGCCAGGCGCGACCTCGGTCGGGCAGACCTGAGGCGCATCCTTGACATGGCTATCTTCGGCAGCCGGTGGCGCCACGACCTCGGCACCTTTTGTCTCCGTGGCCTGGGGTGGCTCCGCGGCTGCGGCCAAGGCACCCTGAGAGCCTTCCTCCGCGTCGGCCTCGGGAGGGTCGGCGATAGCAGCGACGTCTGTCTCACCGGTGTCGTAATCCTCGCTGGTTGCGGGCTGGTTCCCCTCGTCTGAGTCATCGAGCCCTTGGTCGAACTCGCCGACTGTGGCCAGGCTCGAGGGCTCGGAAGGAATCCGTGTCCGGCTCGAGGAACGGCGCGGGGTCAGCACGTAGGAGTCCGTCTCCTCCTCAGACTCGGACTCGCCCTGGACAATAGCCATCGTCAAAACGGGCAAGTCTCGAGCACAGGCACTCGGGGCCTGCGATCAAGAGCAGACACTAAGCCGGAAAATCACAAGAGGGGGCGGAACCAAACAAAGGGTCAAAGGCTTACCTGAGACACCACCTCACTTTGATCGAGGGCAGCCGTAGGTCTGCGTTGCCCGACGATCTTGAGGGCACTCCATTTCCGCCCTCCATCAGCCTAAGGCCTCGGGCCTCGCGCCAGGATCACGTCATCCACGGCGGTGGTTCTGGGGGCCCGAGTTTGGACGCCCTGGACCGGCTGGGGGCTCGAGGTCTTGGCGGCGGTTGCCGCGCTCTGTTGCTGCAAAGGTAAGGGCATGTCAGGCAATCAAAGGCGCGGACATGCGCTCGGGGGCTCGGCCGTGGGAATCCTTACCATGGCACAGTTGCCCCACTCGACGTGGGATTTCTTCGCCTCCTGCTGGCTAGCTCCGGCAGAAGGAGATTTCCTCTTTCCCTTCTTGCCCTTACCACCGCCGGGCAGCGGGAGCATCCTCCTGGCCGTCTCGTGTAGCTCCTGATGGTCCTGCAAGCGCGCAGGGTTCAGGAAGGGCTTCGTGGGCGCTCGAGTTGGGAGTTTGGTCGGGGTGGCTTACCTCGGCTTTCCGACAAAGCACGTTCTTTGGGACGGGGTCGTCGATGGTGTAGTCAAACGCCATCTTCCCGAACATCTCACTCATCCTGGCGGCGACTCAGGACTCCTTCGGCGCTGCAAGGGAAACGACCGTAAAAAAAAACCAAAGGGCGAATTTGAAGCAAAATCTCGGAGCAAGAGGCCTCACCGGACGTGCCCTCACGGGTCAAGTCGATGCGCCCTTGGATCTCGAAGAAGGGGTGCATTCTCCTCCGTGGGGAAATCGATTCTTGTTGAAATCGTTGGCGATCCTTTGCCGGTGAGACAGCGTAGCACGAGATGTGTATCATGGCGATGGCCTCCTCGTTAAACCGAGGTCGTCGCCTCGGGGTCTCCTTCTTCAAGACAATGGGGGCCCCTCGTACACCAAGGTGCCGAGTTCCCCCTTTTCGAGTAGAACCGGTAGCTTGGACCATGGGCCGAGGGAGTCCCGAGCTTGGAGCTTGGGGAAGGACCATGAGCCCCGCCTGCAGCCGGAAGTAAAGGCATCCGACCACGGGGTCCTTCCGGAGCGGAAGAGGTCAAGAATCGAAGAAAGCGAGGGGTGGGAAGGATCCCTAGGAACCCCTCGCACAGATGGGAGAAGACGGAAAGAACAAGGATGGAGTTTGGCACCAGGTTGATGAGTTTGATCTCGCAGCTGGCGAGGACATCTGAGACGAACTCGCTCTCCGGCGTCCGCAGGCCGAAGAGGGCGTAGTGCTCAGTGCAGATGATTTCATCGTCCCTGGGCCGCGGCTCGGTCTCGTTGCCCGGCAATCGCCACGTCACCGGGTCGATCAGCCCCAGTGACTCGAGTTCCTTCATCCTCGCTAGCGTCAGGGTGCTCCTTCCCAGCTTGGCCATGGCGGTGGCGACGGGCTTGGTCGAAGGAAGAAGGGGAGTTTTGCTCGGGCACGAAGGCGTGGAGGACGAAGCGCAAGATCAAGAGTTTTTCGATTCTTTGTCGCGACGCGGTTAGTGGGCGCGTCGCCAGTAAACCCGGTCCACGGTGTTTTAAAAGGCGTGCCAGCCGTGATTTGACGGGCGCAATTAAGGCCTGGGCCGCGGGTTCGAGGCGCCCTAGGTGTTTGCCGGCCGTTCGCATCCGTACCATCATCGTGAAGATCAAGAGTTGGCAGGTGTCGGGGCCGAAGGCTTTCCTCTGTGGTCTCCGCCCGACCTCGGCCAAGGGATCGGGTCCAGCAGAAGGTCGCTTCCTATGCTCGCAAGATGAGGCTCGAGGTCATTTCGGGTGCCCTCTTCGACCTAGAGCCTCGGGGGCTAGCTAACGAGGGCTGGGACAACCCTTGGCCGGTCAGCGCGCGGTCGGTGAGCTCCCAAGCTCGGGAGATTCCGACCACGACCTGGGCGTACAACAAGTCGCGCGACCTAGAGCGCGCGTGCCCTCGAGCACGGCGTCCGCACGACCTCGAGCTCGGGCCGGCTCTTGATCGTGCCCGCAGTCTCCCCTTGGTTGCGGAACGTGCGTTTGACTCACGATTGCCAAGATCCGGATCGTGGGGAGGAAGCAGGCGTGCGCATCAAGTCCGGAGCAGTTGCTGACCAGTCCTCAACGTGCATGAGGGCCACGATCCAAGAATATCTCTCGCCCGTTACAGGTGGAAAGGATATAACACTAGGTGCAGCCGGAGAAGAGGCCCGGGAGCTCAAGCGTTAGGCATAGCCATTGCAAAGCTTGAGCTGTAACACACTTTTGTACACGAAAACAACAAAGACCACCACCGCAAGGTAACTGGAGTAGAGCTATTACCTTCTCAGGGTCTCGAACCAGTCTAAAACCTCGTCTCACGCTCGTTGTCGCCTAGCTTCGACCTACATCGCTTCAGATCCTTCCCTTCGTTCGGGCCAAGCTCTGTTCGGGTCCCCATCTTCACTAACCCCATTTCACTTTTTGCGGTTGGCGATTCCGATCGTCGACAACATGATAATCACATCACTATCGCTTCTTACAAAAGAACCGATTGTGATGTCATCACAATCGGTTCTTTTGTAAGAAGCGATAGTGATGTGTGTGATCATCACTATCGCTTCTCATATAAGAACCGATTGTGATGTGCCCAGTGCTATATCACAGTCGCTTCTAACCTCAGAACCGATAGTGATTATTTTTACTACGCCTCCTAAGTCATTTATCACAATCTTTTTTTCTTAAAAATTTAAGAACCGACTCAGATAAAGCGATAGTGATGTACCATTCTGTAGTAGTGACCAGGACCTCACCCTATTCAAGCCAAAACTTGGTCAACCTCTAAATATTTTTGTCGACGATCGGGATCGCCTGACCGCAAAAGTGAAGAGGGGGTTGTTTGAGTGTAGGACCCAAGAAGCGCTTCGCTAAACAATGGCACAGGCGAAGGTCGGGCGTGGCGTCAACGAGCAAGAGACAGCGAACTATACTGGTTCGAGCCCCCGAGAGGGT
Organism: Guadua angustifolia; assembly: GCA_036346375.1. Classification (NCBI taxonomy): domain Eukaryota; kingdom Viridiplantae; phylum Streptophyta; class Magnoliopsida; order Poales; family Poaceae; genus Guadua; species Guadua angustifolia. The sequence goes on along the minus strand of JAYEVE010000534.1, from coordinate 378,187 downwards.
AATGACTCTACGTCCAGTCTTCTCCTGAGGTGGAGGAACTTACTAATGGTGATTACAGAAGAGTGTTTACAGCTTGAGCTTGGGCACTCCGTATGTGTGTTTATGGCTAGTGAGTTCGTATCCTGTACATATGCCTTGCGTGGTTTATATACTCCCGAATGCTGCCTACAACGGACGGGAGAGATTCCCGGAGTAGTGGCCTCGTCGTCGCCGAAAGTGGGTCATGAATCGTCCTCAAACGCCGCCCACGTTTGCCTTGATGCCACCATCGGGTTTTGATAACTGCTGAGCAGATGCACGCCCCAAGCCCTGAGGCGAAACCGCCCAACCAAGAGCTGACCTCACGACCTCGAGCTTGAGGAAGTGCGAAAGCAGACCCTTGGTCGAGGCAGGCTCTGGGTCGTGCGAGATCACGCGGACCAAGTTGCGGTTGAAGGCCTTTGCTAGATTGCCCCGAGCTGGATACCCTGTTGACCGTGCGTTGACTTGTCAGAGATTTATCAGTCCCCGACAGCTAGCCCCCGAGGCTCAAGGTCGCGGCTGAAACATGGGCCGACTTTGAGCCTCAACAGAGACGAGACTGATTTCTGAAATCTTCGAGCTTAAGGTCGAGGTCGGGCGGAAACCTAACGCCAGGCCTTGACGAGATGACACCTGGCACCTCTTGATCTCCGGAACTTCGGTACGGATACGGCCGGACAGCGGAACCGTTCACACCACCTCGATTCCACCGCGCAGCCTTAAATTGCTCCTGTCACATCACCTGACCGACGCGTCCTTCGAGGTACTTCAATCCGCCGGCCTGTAGCACTCTGGGCTTATAAAGCTTGAGACCGCCGCCACTTCCTCGAACTCTCTGCTCCTTCGTAGTCTTCGCTTTCTTTTTCGAACTCTCCTTCCTCCTCCGACCAAACTTCCCCTCAACCGCCATGGCCAAGCTCGGGAAAAGTTCCCTAACGGCGGCAAGGATGAGAGAGCTCGAGAGCCTGGGGCTATTGGACCCGTGGACATGGCAGCTGCCAGACGGAGAGACCGAGCCGCAGCCACAGGATGACGAGCTTGTTAGCACGGAGCACTACATGCTCTTCGGCCTACGGACGCCAGAGAGCAACTTCCTCGCAGCCGTTCTCGCCGTATGCGAGATCAAGTTGATCAATCTGGTACCCAACTCCATCCTTGTGCTTTCCATCTTCTCTCACCTGTGCGAGGGGTTCCTTGGAATCCTTCCCACCCCCTCGCTCTTCTTCCGCTTCTTCTCCCTTTTACCGGGAAGGACTCCGTGGTCGGATGCCTCTACTTCCACCGCGGCGGGAATCTGTGGTCCTTCCCCAAATGCGCCTCGCGACTCCTCGGCCGTGGACGGCGATGGTTCTACCAGGCGGGCGGCGGGCGGCGCTGGTTCGACGGTACCCCCCTCAGCGGGAAGAAGCAGACCCCGGAGTCGGGCGACCTGGAAGACGACCAAGAGGCCATCGCAGCCATCCATATCTGCGCCACGCGAGGCCTCACCGGGCAGGCCATCGCCAACGACTTCTTGAGGGGCCGGGTGTTCCCCCTGCGGAGGAGGGAGCACCCCTTCCTCGAGATCTGAGGCCGCGATGACATGACCCGCGAAGGGACGACCGGTAGGTTGCATTGCTTCAAAATTTGCTTCGGATTCGCTCCCTAGTTCCTCTTAGTGAATTGGTCTTTTCAGCAGCGCCGAAGGAGTCCTGGATCGCCGCCCAAATGAATGAGATGTTCAGGAAGGCCGCGCACGACTACACCCTCGATGAGCCGTGTTGAGAGCGTCTTTGCCGCAAAAGGTGAGGTAAGCCACCCTAGACCAAGCTTTCCAGACCTTGCTTGCCTAGATCCCTCTTTGAACCTTCGGTGCTTCCAAAGGACAAGCTCGAGCTGCTGGAGACGGCGAGGAAGATGCTGCCCTTGCCCGGGGTGAGCAAGGGCAAGAAGGCGAGCAAGAGACCAGCCCCGGATGGAGCGGGCGGAAAAAACCCGAAGAAGGCGCACGTCGGTGGGGCGACCGCACTACGGTGAGCGTCTTTGGTCGAGCCCCCGAGCTCCTTGCTCGTGTTTCCTTCATCTTCTTACCTAGAACCCTTCCTGCAGCAACAGAGCGCAGCGGAGGCGGCCAGGACTTTGACCGGGCCTCAGGATCCGGCGCTGGCCCTGAGGATCAGAACCCGCGGGAGAGACTCCGTCCCCCAGCAGAGCACCGAGGCCCCGCCACTGCCTGAGGCGGAGGTGGCGACTGTGCACACCACTTGGGCCCTTCACCTTTGATTCCCCTCTTTCTTAGCTTAGTAGTTGCTCTTAATCGCAGACCTTGAGCGCCCGAGCTCAACATCTGCCCGAATTGACAATGATTATTGTCCAGGGTGAGTCCGAGTCCGAGGAAGAAGAGGCCGAGTTTGTGCTGGCGCCCCGCCGGCCCTCGAGCCAGAGGCGTGCTCCACCGGCCTTGCCCGGTCTGGATCCGGTCAGGAATTTCGACCAAGGGCTCGACGACCCGGATGAGGAGGAGCCTTAGCCCGCGACCAGTGAGGACTACGCCACTGGTGAGGTGGATGTTGAAGACGACATCAACCTGCCCGGGGAGTCTGAAGGGAACGGTGCCGGGGGCGTCCCGACCGAGACCGCCCCGGTCGTGGCGAAGGAAACTCCTCGAGCCCCCAATCCTGAAGACGCTCCGGCCATGGCAGGCACAGAGGACCGGGCCGCGAGGGAGGCCAAGACCGCCGCTGAGGAGGAGGCTCGAGACCCTCCCGCCGCGGGGAACACGGACGAAGTCACCACCGGACTCGAGCATGGGGGCGAGTCGAGCCCCCTTGAGGTGGGAGCCCGAGGCGCCACCGCTCGTGACAGAGTGTCCGAGGGCCACACCCCTGAGGACCCAGTGGCAACAGCGGGCGACTCCGCTGTGGGGACGTCTGGCAACAGATCTGCCGGGTATTCCCGAACAACTTTCGAGGGCTGCCTTGCCCAGGTGTGTTTTCCTCGGACCTAGGCCCAGACTTCCCCCCTGTTTTATTTCTTCTAGTGAAGGTCGAACTAACCTTTCGAGCCTCGCAGGCCACCACTTCGATAACCTAAGGGCTACAAGGCCTCCAGACACACGCCGATGTGCTGAGGGTCTTTCTCGATGGGGTGGAATCCCGGAGGCGGCTTCGGCTTCGTGGAGGACACGCCTCACGAGCTAGAGTAGCCGCAAAAGGGTGGCAGACGACTCCAACGAGATTGCCGGCCTCCGCAAATTGGCGAAGATGCTCGAGGTTTCCCACAAGGCCGAGTTGGAGTGGGCCATCACCTCGGAGTGGGACCATGCGTACAAATCCGTTGAAGACGAGCGCTCGAGGTCGGCCAGGGCGCTCAAGGCCGAGTGGGCCAAAGTGAGAATGTAACAAGGCCGCCGTGGACTGTGCACGCAGGCCGAAACCCTCCCGAGCTCGAGGCCAAGTTCCAAGAGCTCGAGGAGAAGCTGGGTCGGGCTAGCAAAGCGGCCAAGACTGCCTTGGCCCAGCTTCAAGACGAACGTCGTCGCGCCGCCGATGCCTCCACCGAAGCCCTTCGACTCCAGTGCGAGCTATCGACCTTGAGGGCTAAGGTAGCCGAGCTCGAGCAGGAGAAACTCGCGCGCGAGATGACGGACCTGTAGATAGGGTAGATTTCCTGCAAGACTTGTAAGAAATCGGTTAAATGGAATAGTTGTATTTTGACTAAGATAATTTAATGTCTCAGTGTGCTTTATCATTTTTCGACCAAAGAATCTTTCCGAATCGTGCATTTAGCCTTACTGGTCATGGTATACCTCGCCCAGCCCCCGTTGGGCTCAAGGTCGAGCAACGCCGACCTTGGGCGCAAGATAAGAATCCAACCAAGACCAAGATCTGCAAGACCGAGAAGAAGCCACGGGGAACATAACATGGTTGAACGAAAAGAAACTTAGGACCGAGAGCGAGGCTCTCGCCGAGACAACGAGTTGCGCGCTGCTCGTTAGACCTGGTCGCGGGCCTAGTCCGAACCCTGGCGCAGGGGGAGTGTTGTTGCGAAGAGTTTCGGCTTACACGTAACTCGACCCCTGGGGGTGAAGGGTAAGCCCCCAACACTTAGGCCAAGAGCAAGTGTGCTCATCCATAGGTCGAGCCCAGAGATAGTTGAGCTCAAGCCAACACAATATAGCAAAAAGATGCGCAAAGACCAATCGTGACAAAAGAACAAGAGCTTTATTGAAACTTTGAGATAAAAGGGTTACACATAGAATTTGCGAAGCTGGTCAATATTCCATGAGCTAGAGAGCTCTCTGCCATCAGGCATCGCTAGCCGGTAAGCCCCCATGTGATCTGTTGAAACAACTCTATAGGCGCCCTCCCACCGCGGGATAACTTGTTGGTGTTGGACGGTGCCTGAATCCGTCTCAGGGCTAAGTCCCCAACAAGGAGCTCCCTAGGTCGTACCGATCGAGACGCATGTCTGTGAAGAGCTTGCAGGTACTGCGCCGATCGTAGCAGTGCACGGCATCTTCCGTAGCGTAGCCGATGCAAAGTCCTCACGCAGGCGCCAAAAATCGACGCGAGCTTGGAGTCCACTCGCGCGGGAAAAGGACGACTCCACGCTGGCGCTGAAATCGGCAGGGAGCGACGCCTTTCCATCGGACGGTAAAAGCAACGGCGTGTTATTTGGGATTCGGTGTTCGAGAAGAAACTCGCTCGAGAAACCACGCGAAGGAGTTTTCCGACGCGTGGCGATTCGAACTTCGTGGCATTGGCGCTGAATTAAGCGGGATTGAAACCGTCCGGCGGAGATGCATTGCGTGGCGAATCAATTTCTTAGCGTGGCGCGGGTTCGACTAGGAAGCGAGTCTGGCGCGCAGAAGAGAGGCGGCGCTTCGCTATTTAAGCCGTCTTGCAGTATCGCTAGGAGGAACAAGCGACAGAAGAAGAATTTCCAAGCGCTCGAGTGAGTCACGTCGTCGTGGGATTTCGCGAAGGATAGCAGGCGCCGCTAGGAGATTTCCGAGCGCGCGCTGCTGAGTTGTCGCCAAGGTCGTCGTCTTCGTCTTCGGTGAATTCAAGTCGCCGTCGCTTCATCGCCGATCGGGAACTTCACCAGCCGTCGAATCGTAATCAAGCACACGGAATTTATCTACGTCACTTCGGAATCGGTAAGTGTCTTAGATTAAATATCAACCGTTGGATTTAGGTCGGACGATTGATATTAGGCCACGTAGTAGATTTACCCGTAACCGTTAGATTGAGTTCATCAGTCTAGATTTCGCCACGTTTTGTTCGTGCAAGCCGGGGCAGGAAAATTCGGAATTTCTTTTATAAAAATAATTCAGGTAAATCGGAATTTATGAATTTAAGGATTTTTCAAGAATTTCAAACTTCTAAATGCTATAACTTTTACATATGAACTCCGATTGAGATGATTCAAATTCCTAAAAATTTGTAAAATTGAGATCTTTCCAATGATGGATTTTATTTTGAATTTTCGAGTCATTTGCTATTTATTCTTGGTGTTTATTTGCTATATCTTTCGATTCGCGTAGACGTTGAATTGTGCGACGCTTCGGTGGAGGAGCCACCAACTCAAGAACAATTTCTAAACCACGACCAGGAGCTTAAGCAAGGCAAGTTGTGCTTTGATCATGTTGCACCCATAAACTAGATTGCATGCTATTTTGATTTACTTTATCACTTGTTATTTCATGAGTATAAATGTTTTCAACTTAAATTTGGGATTAGCTAATGTACCCTTTTTGATTTACACCATACCTTGATATTTGTATGCCATAATCCACTTGTTACCTTAGGATGGTTCATTATAGTTGGTTAATATTGAAATCAACATGGATGGTTAGAACGGAATAGAATTGCTTAGTCATGCCACGTCATCACATGCTCATGAAATATTGATTATTAATCTTGACTAAATGAAATATGGAACAATGATGATAATTTGTGGGCCATGTGTGGTCGCATGAAGAGATTGAGTTGTTGTGGCAGCGGAGTCACGCAACGATGTCGATTTGTGAAAAGCACGTGGTGCTTGGTAATCAAGCGGGATGGAAAATTCATTTAGATGGGGCAAGTGGCAAGATTGTTTCGGTGGGCCAAGAGTGGCAATTAGGCGGTCGTATTTGGTTTTCATTGGTTTTGGATATTTGAGATCACCTTTGGTTAGTCTTGCCTCGGTCAAAACTAAGGACTTAACCTTGCGAGCCTTTGACTGAGTCTATCATGCAACCACATATACATTATGGGGCACCTTAGTGACTAATTTGCAAATGCTTAACTTAAGTGCTATCGTGGTGGTGTGAGTCCGGGTGCACGGAGGAAACTCACATGGTGCAAGAGGGGGGCCCTGTTGTGGTGGTATAGCCCTTCAGTGTTGAAACCTTAGCGGGTAGCACTGGGTTAAGAGGATGCATTGTAAAGGCTTTGTTATAATCATTCGCCTGTGTGGTGCATGGTTATATCGTGTGGGTAAAGTGCATAACCTCTGCAGAGTGTACAAACTATTCGGATAGTCGTGCTCACGGTATTGAGCAATGCTCGGGAATTACAGTCAAGGGGTAGTTAATTTAAAATGAACAACTGGATGGGATGGCGGGATGCCATGTGGATAATGGAATTTGATTTAGGATGGAGAACTTGGGTTTATTTGAGAATCACTGAATCCATTTACTTGTTATTATTTGTTTTACTGTCTTTTCAATCTATGTGCTGTATGTATTCTCAAATCTTTCTTTCTCGCAAATGAACCTCTTAGCCTTCCTTTGGAATAAGCCTTGCATATAGTTATGTTAGACTTGCATTTTGTGCACAACTTGTTGAGTACGTGTTGGTGTACTCACCCTTGCCTACAAAAATCATCGATCTTTGAAGAAGGAGTACCATGAAGGGACGAATGTTTAGGGTGCGAGTCTTGTCGGTTGCACAGTGGTATCTTGAGGGTTATCTACGTCTTCATTCATTGCAGTTCAATTTGTTGTTCAGCCTTGTGAGGCATTGCTAAGTAAGTTGACCATAAGGTCATACAACCGCTAATATTTAATATATTATGTCTTTATCTTATTTACGTTGTGTATGATTATGATATTCACTATTGTTGAGCCTGTGTGCACTAGCGTGATCCTGGACTAGTGCAGTATACACAGAGGTTCCAGATTTGCATATTCGGGTCCCGACAAAGGTGGTATCAGAGCCATACTAACTGTAGGTCTTGGCCCTAGATAGTTGGTCGTCCCTATAGGTCCTTCAAAATTATTTTCTAAAGTAAAAGTCCTAACCTAGAAGAATAATGTGTTCTTGACATATCTCATTCTTCTATTTCTGTCCTTACCAAAAATTCTCTCCTTTCCCTTGCTGAAATTTCTTTCTCCTACCTCTACTAATGGAACTGAAATCTTACCTGAGTTATCTTGAGTAGAAAACGATATACCACGCTTTAGGAGATGATATCAAGCGCCTGCTGCTACCATCATCATAACAGAAGGAATCATCAAGCTCATGGAAAAGTAGATCAATGAAGTATATCAAGAGTTAGAAGACTCAAGTACTTCAAGTAGTCAGTTGAGACTCATGTGTGGGAGTCGCGTTCCTAAGATAGGAGTGTCGCCCATGTAGACGGTAGTTTTGTGTGTTTAGGTTGAATTGGTTCTTCTTGATTGCTGAGTGTGCAGTATGTGTTGCAGAGCTTTTAGGCTTACATAAGCAACCATACCAAGTTACTAATATTGATTGCTTAAGTTTGGGTTTAACCTATTCCCCCGCATTAGAGGTTCTTGCATCTCATCTATGCTATTTCTATCTTGCCTAACCAAAAAGAACTTCGATGATGGTGAATACTGCGTGGTAATCGAGGAGCATCGAAGTGGTCTTCGCAGAATGACAATCCTAATGAGGAACGCCAACACCACCAAAGACCACCAAGATGTCTGAGAACTTAGGAGCTTTCATAGTCGCACAAACCCAGCTTATGCAGACAATGATGCAGCAGATGCAGAATATGAACAATCAAGCTGTAGGAAACCAAAATGTGCAGCAAGGCAATAATGGGCAGTGTTCTCATACTAAGTTGTCAGATTTCATGAGGACACGTCCTCCAACCTTTTCAGGCAATGCTAACCCATTAGAGGCCGATGATTGGTTAAGGACCATCGAAAAGAAGTTACCCATTACCCGCCACGAAGAAGCGAGAAGGTGTTGTATGCTTCACACTAGCTGGAAGGAACTGCCGCAGAATGGTGGGAGAACTATTGCAAGAAGATATGAAGCACCACAGGAAATTACTTGGGAAGAATTTACATTATGCTTTCGCGCATACCATGTACTGAAGGAATGATGGATCTCAAAAAGAGGAATTTCAGACGACACCCATTTTTACACGAATGCAAAATGGAAATCTAATGTGCTTGCGAAGACTAGTCCTCGGATCGATAGCACGCACATTTCAACAAATGGAATCACAACCATACAACATATTAATTAAGCGGAAACGAACAATTACATAATTATTACAATTCAGAGAATCTAGCAGCAAAAGAAGCAATAACCCGTAGTTTGCCCAACCGATCCCACAGGCAACTGACCAGGCATAAACTCCAGATAGAACACGCTGAAAAGATCCCGCAACTTACGATGGATAACGCCAAAGCTTCGCTTTCTAAACCACCTACAATATAATTAGGCAAGGGTGAGTATTTTACATACTCAGCAAGACTTGAGCAAACCTATAATACATGCAGGCCATTTCGAAGGAGGCTAATACAGTTAATTTGCATAAAGCGAATTTGAATTTGTAAATCAAGTTATTTGCAAACGGAATTTAAAAGAGCAAGTTTAGATTGATAGCAAATATGTAAAGCATAAATAACACTCACCGTCCTCCATGACGTGAGCGACGAATCAATCATCGCCAATACATGGCACATATCCAGTTCTTTGTCCACACAGGGCACAACAGCTGATTCCAATACTTGCCCACACAGGGTATAGCATTGGGTCATCTGTGGGGTAAGCTAACTTGTAAAATAAACCCTTTTGGAAATAATAAAACATTTAACTAGTGCAAGTTCACCAAGACACCCATGACCGCGGGTACGGCTAATCAATTAGATTTAAACTCTGCAGAGGTGTACAACTGTACCCACAAGGAATGATCAACCTTTGCCCGACACACTTCCTTAGGTGTGTCGTCCAGAAGACCATACATAGCCATTAAATTCTAGACAAGGCTTTACACCGGCCGGGGCGTTATCCCCGCCAGAGAACTAGAAACACACACCCAAGCCGTGGATCCACATTCACACCCAACACAACGTTTCTAAACACGGCAGTATGCATACCGCTGCACCGCAGAGTAATTACCCATACGAACTGCATGGAAGCCCTCACAAGCAATCCAGACGAATGCCTCCGCTTAGCTCCGCCTACCAATGAGCAAAGCCATGTCTAAACAATTTAATAGACTAAGGCTAACCCATCCTCACCCTCGTGGTTTGTACGGATTTTCTTGGATCATACAACACGATGTTCGGTCCTTAGTTGTGACACGGCGACACTTCACCCTACACTACGTGCAATTACTTCACACTGGCAAAGCTATTGCCAAATAATCGCCTCGCATCAAAGCATAGTTTCATTTTGGGTTTTTAATCAAAGTACCCACCACCAACAAGGACATTTTTAATGTTTCCCGAAACAATTATTGAGTTGATCATGCACATCATTTTTCTAAAGCATGGCTAAGGAGTTAATATGATCGCATATACCCACGATGACATTAAGTAATGCCTATCCTCAATCTACGGTTATCAAGGTTCTCATGTTCATAATCATCAAAGGAGATTCACGAGACAACAGGTATAACTACCAATCCACAAGATAGCAATTTACATAAAGTAATCGCATGCATAAAACAATTTGATGCACAAAAGGCATAGAAAATAGTAGGATCAATATGGTCAAAGGAAGCTTGCCTTGCTTAATCATCGCTACGGTGAAGATGAGGATCGCGGTTGGCAGCATTTATGAAGAATAGGGACGTCGGGCTCTACTCGTCGAACAACGGAAAATAGCCAAAATACTAACTTCAATAAGAGCGAAAGAAATAGATAGCAAGAACAAATAAGAACTCTTCACAAGAACGAGGATTGCTCTTTTATGATATTATAAATCTTAATTTATGAATTCAAGATGCAAAGATTGTTTGGATTAATAGAATTAATCGTTAATTGCAAGCTCATTGGTTTTACTATGCACAATATGAGATGTCTGCCAATCCTTATTGTTTACGGTTTTGCTCTATTAGGATTTAGAGACAAAGCAAGATAAAGTAAGAGTATTTTCTTAGATTGCTGTAGATTATACCTTGAAGATCATTTCTAAGCTGTTCTTCATTGAATTGGGATTCAGATGAGTCGCTTTGCGAGTTAAAGAAAATGCTTAAATGATCATGTTGGACTATGAATGATTAGTTCTTTATCTTTGACTGATTTCGAATAGAATTAGCTTTGCGCAAGCTAGAGTTAATGATTTGGGCTAATGATAACATTTCCACAACATTGAGAAGGTTCTGGTGACCAAAAATATCTCAATTATAGACTTCTTCACTTCTACCGATTCATATTATAAAGTTCAGGAAACTTAACACTTAAGGTTATTTGACTATTAGGATTTGCATGCAAAACATGATGAAATATGGTTATTTCTTCACAATAAGATGATTTATACTTTGTATAACAATCCTAAGCTAATTCCATAAATTTTAGGCTTTGGCTGATACATTATCTTCATTGTTGAAAAGGCTTAAGTGACATTGTAAAGTTGACGATAATCGGAATCGGCAGGAATGCGAAACCAAAGGTTAACACTTAAGGGTTTTGATCTAATGAGATTAATATGCAAACCTTAATGGAATGAGATTGTTTTTACAGAATATGGTAGTATGAACTTTGTATAGTGTTACTAAACTGATTTTACTGATTTTAGTATTTGGATGAGTTATTTTACCTATTGTTGAAATAGACTAAATGACCACATTTGCAAACCTTAAATCGGCCAAGTTTCGTTTTGAGTTTGCGATTACAATATACATGATCTTCAATTCATTTTTCAGGTATTAACAGAATACCATCCTAGAAATGTTTTAAAGTTGATTTTGCATTATTTTAACTTTAATTTCAAATAGATTAACTATTTACTTATTGTTATCATTTACATTTCCTTTCATCAAGAGAATGGAATTTGAGTTTGGTTCTAAGTAGTTATGCATACATGGGTTCTTCTGTTTCCAGGGACCTATTCAATGTGTTGTTACCCTTTTATGAGCTATCATGCTATTATTTTGCTAATAGCCATTATAAGGTTCATTAAAGATGGCATGGCAAACAATATGAATTTAATTCAACAATCTAGCATTTTCACATGTTTGAGTTTATTATGATTCCAGAACACTTCTAAATTTATTTAATGACTTTTGGAATTACATTTCTTTGAACACAACATCATCCCTACAAATGCTTATTCCCAACTTTAATTTCTTTAATGGTTTTGTGACTCAAGAATTAAGTATTTTTGTATATTTGAATACAACCTGAATTCTAAAACCTCATGAATATTGATTTCATCATTTCATGGTTTATTATACACAAAATCTCATTAACAACCATATTAACACCATAGTCAATGTTTAATCTGAATAATAGTCCTGTACTCCAAACATTAAATCTTTTTGTATATTTAGATTCATCCTGATTTTAGATGATTATATAAATTCTTTTCACGGCTTCTAACTAAGGATGCACAAGCTATTAATGGTTACATGGGCTTGCCAGAAATTGACTGAATAATCAGTCGTTTACAAGCGAGAAAGCGCCTTTTACCATTACATTGGACTTCCTTGTGCCTCTGATTGGAGGGGCCCGATCGGCAAAGACACAGAGCAGGGAGCTTCTAGGGCTGGCCGGCGAGGGTACTCGCGATCCTCCGGCAATCTTGACGGCACCAAAGAAGACTGACTCAATGAGTCGCACTCGGAGGTGGAGTCGATTCCGCTTGGGAGGTCGGAGGCGGGCCAATGAGGTCCAGTGGCTCAATGGCGGCTCGTGGAGGAGAGAAATCGGGCGTGAGAGATGAATCGGTGGCCTAGTGAGCATCAGGGAGTCACAAGGAGTCCATTTTCGAAGCTCACCTGAAGGGAGAAGGCCGGAGGAGCTCCGCCCACGGATGGCCTGAGCTGAGGAAGATGACCTTCGGTGGCGGCTAGATTCTGCGTGGGAGATGATGAGTATTGTTGGGGGCTTTTAATCAGTGGAGCTTGGGGATGCTATGAGTTGAAGGAATTCGGGAATGAATCCTTATTTCATGCGGATTGGTTTTGGATTCGAGTTTGGGAGCTCACTGGAAATGGCGGAATTGGGATGAGATTCTTGCGCCTGGCTTGAGGAGAGAAGAAGGGAAGTGAGGGAAATGGGAGAGGAGGTCCTTGCGGTGTGGTTTATAGCCAGGGAATGCAGCGTGGGAGTGGGATTCGTGTCGGCAATCGCTGGCTTTGCTCCACTCGAGGATTCGAGAGAGTTCGCCTCCACTACGGTCGACGAAAGCGAGAGGAGGAGAAAACGAGACAGAGGTCAAGAGTGGGACCTTGGGTCCACCGGTCGGTGGGCTGAGTATAGAACATGGATTTATTGGACTGTCAAATGGGAGTAGGAAATTGTTAAACTTTTTGACCAAGGTCTTTGGACAGGGTTTGATGTCTGGTAAAATTTTCAGATTAAAATAAGTTACTGAGAAATTACTAATATTCTTTCAATAGCGACCATTTGGATTTCTAACCTCTGGCTTCGATTTTTATTTGAGATCAAATGAAGTCTATTGTTTTTCAAACTTTGTTTTTCAAAAGGATTTAATCTCAGAATGCTTCTATAAAATTTTCAACTCAAAATATGGTACCATTATTTTATGTAAATTCTGGCAATACATTATTTTGATTTAAAATTTATCCTTTCCTTTTATCTCTTCATTTCTTTATGCATAACATTTCAATTGCTGGCTAAATGATTTAATCGAATTATTAGAGTTCTCATGGCAATTTTCTAACCTTTTACTTTTTATATTTTTGCCTTTTTCCTCTTTTTCATTCTTTAATTCTGTTTGTTGAACTTTTCATGTGAAGAATAAATCCGAGGAAATCCAAATAAAACCAATAATACCAAGAAAACTCAGAAATAAATATTTTCATATTCAAAATATTCATTTTTACTTTATTCAATTTTTCAGGATGTTACAGATCTACCCCCCTTACAGAAATCTCGACCCCGAGATTTGGTGGGTCTAAGGGAAAAGTATTTCTAAAAGGAGTCAGGAAACTTCTTCTTGAGTCGGTCTTTTCGTTTCCAAGTTGTTTCTTCTTGAGCGATTGCTCATGAATCTTGATCGTCTTGCACATTTTTTACGAGTCATGCTTAGCTTCTTTAAGATTCGGTGGGATGTTTCCGATAAGTTAAATTAGATTGTAGTTCGGTTTTGTTTAGCTAGTTGAGTTTAGAAAGAAGATGAAGATAATTCCTTAATTGCAATACCTAGGAGATACGATAAACGCTGGAGCTAGGATGACAACTCTAATTCATATGCTTTTTCTCTTGCATCTTCTTAACGATACGATATGGCTGAATATATCTTGGTGCTAGGTTACCTCGGATTTGGAAAACGGCGAATACCATGAACATTACAATTCTCGAGGATGAGATAGATTTAGGAATTCTTTATCAGAGGTGACTTTGTCGTTTTTTTGTTGATACTTCGTCTTCATTGCAATTGCTTCACTGGATCTTCGTCTTGCGATTCCAAGTTGGCGTGCGAGAAATAGAGAAGAAATCTATTTGGGTTTTAGGTAAGCAGATGAGGGATATTACCGTATATATATATATATCTCTTTTGATTAAAAACCCAAGATTGTTAATATGGCTAATCGAATTTAGAGAATAGCATTTAGTATATTCAGAATACTGGAGGTGGAAGAAAAGATGTATTCTTATTAGATTCATTTAGGAAAAACCGAATGTTTAATATCATGAAGGGTATTCGAATACAATGGTTGATCTGTACAATCCGACATTAGTTGATGAAATGAGCTGAGAATAAATGTCATTTCGGATTGACTTTAGATTGAAAACAAGTAGAAATAATTCAATCATTAGGTTGAGGTAAAAGAATTATAAAGTGATTCTGATGATTTGATCTGTTTGATCATTTGAGTGGAAAAAGAGTTTTTGATTTTCTTTGAATTTGGCAACTACAGAGGAATGAAATATGCGGAATCAAAAGACTGATTGCAGGAATTGAATACACAAGGGACGTGCTCAATATCACATAAGTGTCAAGTGCATTCACATAAAAAGGATGTCTATATTCAGAGCCTATCGTCGAGGCAGGAATTGTTCTAGGTACTTGATGTTTTCTAGGTCTTTGAGACAACCTAAAAGTTACTAATGTCTTTCTTGACAAGGTGATGTAGAACTGTTCTTGGGTAGGTGTTGGCAAAGTGTCCAAGTCCATCTTAGTTGAAGTGAATAACATCGTTAGTCTGGTACTGAATCTGGTGGGTCCTGGGCTTCTTCAGCGGTAATTGCTGAAGAACTATACTTGACATTTTGAGCTGAATTGGATGCAGGTCCAGAAGCTTGCTGATTTTTCCTTGGGCAACTATAGGCGTAATGTCCATAATTACCACAGCAAAACAGATGACATGGACTTTTCGATTTTGAACATTAGATAGCTGTTCATTGGTGTTGTTGGGGAGGGATGACAAATGATGATTAGTGTTTAACCTGCAGTTGATTTCGCATGAAAAGCAACTTCGAAAATGTTAATCCTGCTAAAACAGGTTATTGATTATACATTAGCAGTTTTTAAGAAGACTCTGGCGATATAAACGTCTTAATCATAGATTTCTTTATTCATACTGAGTTCGTTTGTTCATAAACTAAAGCTTAAAATTATGATTTTTAAGGTTTTTCAACTACTAAGATTTTTATGATAAACACTATGGAATAACGTTATTTCTTTAGAACAAGGTTGTATATACATTGAGTAATGTTTCTAAACTCATTTTATAATTTTTAGTGTTTAGTTGAGGTATTAAACCTGTTGCTGAAAAGGCTTATAGGATGCTAAAGTTTACGCTATAAGAAATCGGCCAAAAGAGGTACGGGAACTCTTATCGTTTAAGGGTTTTGCGCAAGCAGAAACTACATGACCCAAGAGCTGTAAATAGAATATTTTCTCAGAAAATTTAAGTACATATCCCAAACATCGTTTTTGAGCTATTCTACATGGAATTTGCACTTAGCCGAGGTATTCTACGGGTGGACAAAAAGGCTTCAGAGACTAACCGCGTAACATTATTTTGGGTCGTATTAAATCTCAACTTGCGACTACATTATACATGACAATTGACTCATTTTCCTGGCATAAGTAGGGGATAATTTTAAGAGTATTTTAAAGTGGTTTTTGTGATATTTGGCTTTTATCCGAGATGCTTTTCATATAAATGTTCATTAGGGCCTAATGTATACTTAGCTCAACTTTGTATTAATATGAAGTATTTTGCCTAACCAGCGAAGATATTATTCATCAAAGTTATAGGATTTGGTCTTTTCAAATTTGACCTTAGTTTATGAAAGTTATGACTATTTAGATAACACAAGTATTGATACTTCAGCTACGTGGTTAAGTGTTAATCATAACCTTATAATAGTGATTCTTACTATATTACATGGTCTGATCATGCAAGGCGTTCAGGAACTAGTTATTCATGCATTAGCACTTACTTGTGACATTTTCTATACACCGGGTTGATCATACTCAATTCTTTAGGTACATATAACATGGAGGCATATATTGCTTAAGAATTTAAGCTCAGACTACAATGCATTATGGTTATTTTTGTTGTAGCAGATAACATGGTCCTAAGGAGCCCTTCTCTTACCCTTTTACTTATTTATGAACTTTATTTATGTACTAGTCACCTATATATATACATACATCTTTTCCATGCGAACTATTTACTATTCATGAGAACAAATCTGATTCAAGCTCCTACTTTAGTCATTTCAGCATAATGTGGTAGCCTACTGCCATATGAATGTTTGTAAATCAATTTCATTTATTTCAGATTCCTCTTGCACAATTTATTCATTTTTGAGTATTTATTGGATTGAAAACAACCTTTGGTATAAAACGATCCAACAAAGGTGAAATATAAACATTCTTATATATACTTGAGTTTCTGGTAGCATAAGGATTCAAACAAAATTAGTTTCATTAAATTTTGAGTTTGTTTGCAACATTTTAATATGTAGCACATCTTTAAACCTTTTATTCAAATCTGAATTTCAAATTCATCCAATACTGTTTTTCAAAATATTTTTGCGTATTACAGAAGAACTAGATTTTAGAACTTTGTTTCACTTAATTTGGTCTAGAAATGCAAAAGTTATGCACATATGAGGTTGACTCGATTTGGAAAATTCCAGAGAAAAAGGAAAATACGCTTTCTCTGAACTGAAGGCGCATTCCCACAGTGCTCTGGGCTCGGCTAGAATCATGCCAAGGTTGGAAATATTTTGTGCTAGTTGCTAGATTAGAAGGGTGTGCCTTAAATGATTTTGTCCAGTTATGGTGAGCATTTACACCATAGTTAGAGATACTAGTAATCGTTTTTCTTGTTAGTTTGTTTTTACGCGTGCACTTTTTGAACTTAAGGAAAGTGGAGAGTTATATCGATTGCTATGTAAGGGAAGTGCTTTAGCTAAATACTAAAGATTTGGTTGGACTTAGATAAGATCATCATTTTTTTTTGTGATTAAGTGTCTTGCAGAGTTTCACGAAGTAGATGAGAAGTGTTAGCAATTTATACCAAGAATCATTGGCAAGAATAACTATTTAAAGAGAGATACAGAGTATGTTAAAATTACTTGAGACGAATGAAAGGATGCATTTTAACCAATGTTACTTAGGGAGAGCTGAAGGTCAATTATGAAGCTAAAAATTTTATTACTCATTACTTTCAGCGGTTTCATTAATGAATTGTATCGCAGGCATCCTGCATCAATATTTATTAGAATACAGCTATTTAGATGGAATTCTGTTGGGTTACAAGGCAACATTTCGTTCTCTAAAAATTTTCTTAATTAAAATTTCTTATTAAGCAGGGTTAACACATCGTAAATTTCAACCTAGTGGTTTAACATTCACGAGAGTAACCCGAAGTAATACAAAAGATAGACAACAGAAATTCAACAACACAGAAATACTACACATATATTTAACTTAGTATGTAGGAAGGGTATCTATGGTTTTTCTTTTACTGATTGTACCATACGTAGTTTTGTATAAAAAGTTTACTACATGGCTAAAATCATGTGTAGTTTGTATAATGCTATCATTTATGGTAGGTTATTTGGCGACGAGTTCCTTTTAATCTTCGCACCACTTGTTGCGCTAGTCTTCCGAGGCTTCGATGAAGTCGGGGAGGTTGTGATACTTGTTATTTCCATCTTCTTGAAGTTGTTGCTGCAACCATCCCGATGTTGCTGACTTGTTGCTTAAATTACTTTCAACAAGTTTGTTGGTGATTTTCATTAAGCAAGAGAACATGGAGAGAAGTTCTTCTAGAAAGAATAACTTAGGAGGGGAGAATTAAAATTCTACACAGGGGAAGATGAGTAGATAGATGAGGAGATTAAATTCTATAGATGGGAAAGAGTATACAGATAAGAAGATTAATTTCTATAGATGGGAAAACAGTATGTGTATCACTGATGCTAATCTTTTTAGAAAAGTAAGGTTCCCATTTTTTTTTCCAGTTTTCATTTCTAACATTCATTCTAAAGTTTCTATCCAGAAGTATATAACTTTCCTGGTTCTAACTCATTTTCATGGTATAGAATCCAAATAACGCAATGAGGTGAGTTTTAAAGCATGGTTAGAAACTATTATTGGAACACTAAGTTTTAACTAGCCTAAAGCAGCATAAGCTAGATTGGTATTTACAGATATGGTGGGATGCTGAACTCGGTTTATATATATGGAGGATGCGGTTTTGAGAGGCTAAAAGCAAAATGGAGACTATGTTACTAATCTTGATGGAACTTGATTTTGAGAAAAGTTAACAACCAAAGTGGTTGCACAAGTGAGAGGTTGTACGATGAGAAGGGACGAGCTCATATAAAACTTTACAGAGAGAAGAGATAACTATTTTGCAGTTTCTTATTTATCCTATGGGTTGAGTTTTCGATATTCATACATGAGGACAATTTATTGTGAAACTGTAACCGTAGTGGTCAAGTTACACATAAATCAGTCCTGACATTCAAAAATAAAAACCAACTTCAAGTAGCAAGACATAGCCACAACATATATTGCTCTGTTTACTAGAGCGGAATAATACGTTATGCGCAAAGGTTCTTATCTTAAGATAGATCCTAACATATATCCTAATTTTCCGCCTTTTACCGATGGGTGATGCTGTTTCTTCACGAAGTAGGATCTCCGAGCCTTACTTCTACTTTGTCGAGGATAGCGAAGCGTTATCTGACTTCATTGAAATTGTTGGCGCAGACATTGTAGTCTTCTTGGGTCGGCTTGAAGGATGACAGCAACATGTCTCGATCATCTCCAGAAACAACAGCGACCATAACCACTAGTGACAATTTCTTTTTGAGATAAGGGGAATTTGTTTACAAACCAAAATGAATGTAGAGGTAAGAATAGAGTCTTAAGAATGGGAAGAGAACAGCAAGTCTACATCCTGCAAATATAATAGCTTTTGGAAGTAAGATTTTGAATTCTCATATTCCAATGCTAACGACCATTCTATCTAAGGTTTATCCTACGGTCAAGATAGCTCGATACCAATCAGATCGACCCCCATTTTTACAGAAATGCAAAATGGAAATCTAATGTGCTTGCAAGACTAGTCCTGGATCAAGAGCTAGCACACATTTCAACAAATGGAATCACAACCATACAACATATTAATTAAGCGAAACGAACAATTACATAATTATTACAATTCAGAGAATCTAGCAAAAAAGAAGCAATAACTGTAGTTTGCCCAACCGATCCCACGCAAGTGACTGCATAAACTCCAGATAGAACACGCTGAAAAGATCCCGCAACTTACGATGGATAACGCCAAAGCTTCGCTTTCTAAACCACCTACAATATAATTAGGCAAGGGTGAGTATTTTACATACTCAGCAAGACTTGAGCAAACCTATAATACATGCAGGCCATTTCAAAGGAGGCTACTACAGTTAATTTGCATGAAGCGAATTTGAATTTGTAAATCAAGTTATTTGCAAACGGAATTTAAAAGAGCAAGTTTAGATTGATAGCAAATATGTAAAGCATAAATAACACTCACCGTCCTCCATGACGTGAGCGATTTAATCAATCATCGCCAATACATGGCACATATCCATTCTTTGTCCACACAGAGCACTGTAAATTTGATTCCAATACTTGCCCACACAGGTATAGCATTGGGTCATCGTGGGTAAGTTAACTTGTAAAATAAACCCTTTTGGAAATAATAAAACATTTAACTAGTGCAAGTTCACCAAGACACCCATGACCGCTGTGCGGCTAATCAATTAGATTTAAACTCTGCAGAGGTGTACAAGCTGTACCCACAAGGAATGATCAACCTTTGCCCAAACACTTCCTTAGGTGTGTCGTCCAGAAGACCATACATAGCCATTAAATTCCTAGACAAGGCTTTACACCAGCCCGGGACGTTATCCCCCGCCGTAGAACTAGAAACACACACCCAAGCCGTGGATCCACATTCACACCCAACACAACGTTTCTAAACACGGCAGTATGCATACCGCAACCGCCAGCAATTACCCATCTGAACTGCATGGAAGCCCCTCACAAGCAATCCGTACCGGAATGCCTCCGCTAGCTCCCGCCTACCAATGAGCAAAGCCATGTCTAAACAATTTAATAGACTAAGGCTAACCCATCCTCACCCTCGTGGTTTGTACGGATTTTCTTGGATCATACAACACGATGTTCGGTCCTTAGTTGTGACACGGCGACACTTCACCCTACACTACGTGCAATTACTCGCACAACCGGCTATTGCCAAATAATCGCCGCATCAAAGCATAGTTTCATTTTGGGTTTTTAATCAAAGTACCCACCACCAACAGTGACATTTTCAATGTTTCCCGAAACAATTATTGAGTTGATCATGCACATCATTTATTCTAAAGCATGGCTAAGCAGGTTAATATGATCGCATATACCCATGATGACATTAAGTAATGCCTATCCTCAATCTACGGTTATCAAGGTTCTCATGTTCATAATCATCAAAGGAGATTCACGAGACAACAGGTATAACTACCAATCCACAAGATAGCAATTTACATAAAGTAATCGCATGCATAAAACAATTTGATGCACAAAAGGCATAGAAAATAGTAGGATCAATATGGTCAAAGGAAGCTTGCCTTGCTTAATCACTGCTTACGGTGAAGATGAGGATCGCGGTTGACGACGACGATGAAGAATAGGGACGTCGGGCTCTACTCGTCGAACAACGGAAAATAGCCAAAATACTAACTTCAATAAGAGCGAAAGAAATAGATAGCAAGAACAAATAAGAACTCTTCACAAGAACAGGGATTGCTCTTTTATGATATTATAAATCTTAATTTATGAATTCAAGATGCAAAGATTGTTTGGATTAATAGAATTAATCGTTAATTGCAAGCTCATTGGTTTTACTATGCACAATATGAGATGTCTGCCAATCCTTATTGTTTACGGTTTTGCTCTATTAGGATTTAGAGACAAAGCAAGATAAAGTAAGAGTATTTTCTTAGATTGCTGTAGATTATACCTTGAAGATCATTTCTAAGCTGTTCTTCATTGAATTGGGATTCGATGAGTAAACTGCGAGTTAAAGAAAATGCTTAAATGATCATGTTGGACTATGAATGATTAGTTCTTTATCTTTGGCTGATTTCGAATAGAATTAGCTTTGCGCAAGCTAGAGTTAATGATTTGGGCTAATGATAACATTTCCACAACATTGAGAAGGTTCTGGTGACCAAAAATATCTCAATTATAGACTTCTTCACTTCTACCGATTCA
The DNA here is from genome assembly GCA_036346375.1 of Guadua angustifolia. Classification (NCBI taxonomy): domain Eukaryota; kingdom Viridiplantae; phylum Streptophyta; class Magnoliopsida; order Poales; family Poaceae; genus Guadua; species Guadua angustifolia. Next base: position 357,011 of record JAYEVE010000534.1, on the reverse strand, counting down.
TATTATAAAGTTCAGGAAACTTAACACTTAAGGTTATTTGACTATTAGGATTTGCATGCAAAACATGATGAAATATGGTTATTTCTTCACAATAAGATGATTTATACTTTGTATAACAATCCTAAGCTAATTCCATAAATTTTAGGCTTTGGCTGATACATTATCTTCATTGTTGAAAAGGCTTAAGTGACATTGTAAAGTTGACGATAATCGAATCGGCAGGAATCTGAAACCAAAGGTTAACACTTAAGGGTTTTGATCTAATGAGATTAATATGCAAACCTTAATGGAATGAGATTGTTTTTACAGAATATGGTAGTATGAACTTTGTATAGTGTTACTAAACTGATTTTACTGATTTTAGTATTTGGATGAGTTATTTTACCTATTGTTGAAATAGACTAAATGACCACATTTGCAAACCTTAAATCGGCCAAGTTTCGTTTTGAGTTTGCGATTACAATATACATGATCTTCAATTCATTTTTCAGGTATTAACAGAATACCATCCTAGAAATGTTTTAAAGTTGATTTTGCATTATTTTAACTTTAATTTCAAATAGATTAACTATTTACTTATTGTTATCATTTACATTTCCTTTCATCAAGAGAATGGAATTTGAGTTTGGTTCTAAGTAGTTATGCATACATGGGTTCTTCTGTTTCCAGGGACCTATTCAATGTGTTGTTACCCTTTTATGAGCTATCATGCTATTATTTTGCTAATAGCCATTATAAGGTTCATTAAAGATGGCATGGCAAACAATATGAATTTAATTCAACAATCTAGCATTTTCACATGCTTGAGTTTATTATGATTCCAGAACACTTCTAAATTTATTTAATGACTTTTGGAATTACATTTCTTTGAACACAACATCATCCCTACAAATGCTTATTCCCAACTTTAATTTCTTTAATTGTTTTGTGACTCAAGAATTAAGTATTTTTGTATATTTGAATACAACCTGAATTCTAAAACCTCATGAATATTGATTTCATCATTTCATGGTTTATTATACACAAAATCTCATTAACAACCATATTAACACCATAGTCAATGTTTAATCTGAATAATAGTCCTCAGACTCCAAACATTAAATCTTTTTGTATATTTAGATTCATCCCGATTTTAGATGATTATATAAATTCTTTTCACTGGCTTCTAACTAAGGATGCACAAGCTATTAATGGTTACATGGGCTTCGCCAGAAATTGATCGAATAATCGAGTCGTTTACAACCGAGAAAGCGCTTTTACCATTACATGGACTTCCTTGTGCCTCTGTTGGAGGGCCCGATCGGCAAAGACACAGAGCAGGGAGCTTCTAGGGCTGGCGGCGAGGGTACTCGGCGATCCTCCCAAGAATGCGACGGCACCAAAGAAGACCACTCAGTGAGTCGCACTTTCGAGGTGGAGTCGATTCCGTCGGGGGAGGCCGGAGGCGGGCTTCAGCCGAGGTCCAGCGGCGGCTCCAATGGCGGCTCGTGGAGGAGAGAAATCAGGGCGTGAGAGACTGAATCGGTGGCCTAGTGAGCATCAGGGAGTCACAAGGAGTCCATTTTCGAAGCTCACCTGAAGGGAGAAGGCCGGAGGAGCTCCGCCCCAGACGGCTTTGGTGAGGAAGATGACCTTCGGTGGCGGCTAGATTCTGCGTGGGAGATGATGAGTATTGTTGGGGGCTTTTAATCAGTGGAGCTTGGGGATGCTATGAGTTGAAGGAATTCGGGAATGAATCCTTATTTCATGCGGATTGGTTTCGGATTCGAGTTTGGGAGCTCACTGGAAATGGCGGAATTGGGATGAGATTCTTGCGCCTGGCTTGAGGAGAGAAGAAGGGAAGTGAGGGAAATGGGAGAGGAGGTCCTTGCGGTGTGGTTTATAGCCAGGGAATGCAGCGTGGGAGTGGGATTCGTGTCGGCAATCGCTGGCTTTGCTCCACTCAGTGATTCGAGAGAGTTCGCCTCCACTACGGTCTGACGAGCAGAGAGGAGGAGAAAACGAGACAGAGGTCAAGTGGGACCTTGGGTCCACTTTGATGGTGAGTATAGAACATGGATTTATTGAATTGTCAAATGGGAGTAGGAAATTGTTAAACTTTTGACCAAGGTCTTTGGACAGGTTTGATGTCCGTAAAATTTTCGATTAAAATAAGTTCTTGAGAAATTACTAATATTCTTTCAATAGCGACCATTTGGATTTCTAACCTCGCTTCGATTTTTATTTGAGATCAAATGAAGTCTATTGTTTTTCAAACTTTGTTTTTCAAAAGGATTTAATCTCAGAATGCTTCTATAAAATTTTCAACTCAAAATATGGTACCATTATTTTATGTAAATTCTGGCAATACATTATTTTGATTTAAAATTTATCCTTTCCTTTTATCTCTTCATTTCTTTATGCATAACATTTCAATTGCTGGCTAAATGATTTAATCGAATTATTAGAGTTCTCATGGCAATTTTCTAACCTTTTACTTTTTATATTTTTGCCTTTTTCCTCTTTTTCATTCTTTAATTCTGTTTGTTGAACTTTTCATGTGAAGAATAAATCCGAGGAAATCCAAATAAAACCAATAATACCAAGAAAACTCAGAAATAAATATTTTCATATTCAAAATATTCATTTTTACTTTATTCAATTTTTCAGGATGTTACAAATTTCGGGCTTTAAAGCAAGGAGGCCAGGCAGTGGCAGAGTATCTAAATAAGTTTACTCAATTGGCACGTTATGCACCAGAAGATGTGGCCACGGATAAGGCTAGGCAGTCTCATTTCTTGAAGGGTTTAAACTCTGGACTGCAGGTGGGATTAATCACCCACAATTTTCCTGATTTCTAAGAGTTAGTCAACAAGGCTTTGATCCTCGAGGATAAGCGTAAAGAATTGGGAGAGGATCGTAAGCGTAGAATGGCTAGTCAAACAGGAAAACCTACCCAGTTTAGGTTAAGGATGTCACCTCAGCAGATCGCTAGGATTCAGCCACAGTGGACCAACAAGACATCAACTTCATCACCTCGCCCCGCTAATCAGAACTTCCAAACACCAAAGACCAGAGGGTAATGCATGGTAGGAGTCGGCGATCTGCATGTCAAGAAATGTTTCTCTTGCAATGAGCCAGGACATTTCGCTAACAAGTGTCCGAAGAAGGGCAATGTTACGCCGGTTCATTTTAATTTGAGCACTACCCCTTCTACAGCTCCAGTGACAGGAGGAAATCGAGTATCAGTGCAGTCGGGAGCATCGCCTCAGACAACGACATGTGCAAGGATCAATCATATCATAACAGATGAAGTCCAGGACGCTGTGGAGGTTGTGTTGGAGATACCTGACAATGACACCGCTGTTGATCCGCCAGAAGACCCTCTCGCCGCCAACCAAAATCAGGAAGACGAAGACAGCTATCCAAGAGCCTGCAACCCCCCGTTTGATATCTGCGGTGGAGGCGAAGAGGAAGATTAGCCGGATGTTTAGGATCATGATTCACAGTCAATTGTCGTACCTAAAGTAGTAGTTGCCAATTTAATATTTCCGTTATCGTAAAATCTATAGGTCCAGTTCCTGTAATAAAAGAGATATGTCGGGCAGTACTTTGAAGTTTAGGTTACTGTTTAATTATGGTTCAAACCGTCAAGAGTTGTACGTACCAGCTAATGACCTAATAAGCGTGAAGAATAAAGCAATTATGGAATACTTGGATAAATTTGTGGTTGTCTTTACAGACGATATCCTTGTGTATCCCAAGTCAGAAGAAGAGCACGCGGAGCATTTGCGACTAGTTTTGGGGAAGTTGTGGAAACAGCAGTTATGCGTCAAAATTAGCAAATGTGACTTTGAAAAAAAAGAGGTAGAATTCCTTAGTTATGTAATGACAACTAAAGGAGTTGCCGTAGACCCAAGTAAGGTGGAAGCTATATTGCATTAGGGAGCAGCCAAGGGCGGTTACCCAAAACCGTAGTTTGCTAGGAATGGCGGGTTAATGCCGTTGATTCATCGAAGGATTTGCGATAAAAAGTTTGCATGTACGCCAGAGTGCAAAGAAAAGTTTTCGGTAGCTAGAGAAGCGGTTAACATCTGCACCTGTGATAGTACTGCCGGATGTTCATAGTAGTTTTGACATTCTTGTGATGCATCGAGACAGTGGAGGCCGCATGAAGAAAATTATCCGACCCATGATTTAGAGTTAGCAGTCGTAGTTCATGTTTTAAGGTATGGCGTCAATATCTCATTGGAAATAGATGTGAGATATATACGGACCATAAGAGTCTGAAATACATATTCACCCAGTCAGATCTTAATATGAGGCAGAGAAGATGGCTAGAATTGATTAAGGATTATAATGTTGGAATTCATTATCATCCGGGAAAAGCTAATGTAGAAGCCGACGCGTTAAGCCGGAAAAGCCACATTGTAAATGTTATAGAAGCGAGCGATCAGACGGAGTCGTGTGAGAGAATTTCAGAAGTTAAGATTAGAGGTTGTGCTGCAAGGATTTCGTCCACCTTAGGGGTAAAACCAACCCTAGAAGACCAAACCAGAGAAAGACTGAAAACAGCATAGTCCAGACAGAAGAGTTAAGCTGACAATCGCCGAAGTGATTTGAGCTTTGAACCCAATGATTTCGTGTATCTTAGGGTTACTCCTCTTAAAGGAGTTAAGAGGTTCCATGTCAAAGGGAAGCTTGCACCTAGGTTTGTAGGGTCATTTAAGATCTTAAGCCGCCAAGGAGAGGTTGCATAGTAGTTGGGGTTACCACAGTCATTAGCAGGAGTCTGCGATGTGTTTCGTGTGTCGCAGTTTAGTAAATGTCTCAGAATGCCAGCAGAACAAATGTCGTTAGAAGCTATCAAGTTGCAGGAGGATCTGACTTACAAAGAGCAGCCTATTAAGATTTTGGATGCAATGGAGCGCAGGACTAGAAATAAGTCTATTCGTTTCTGTAGAGTCCAATGGAGTAATCATTCGGAGAATGAAGCAACTTGGAAGCGTGAAGAAGATTTGAGAATTCCCAAACCTATTCTCTAGCCAGCCCTGAATCTCGGGGTCGAGATTCTGTTAAGGGGGGAGGTTTGTAACATCCCAATTTTTGAGTTTTTAATTATTTAATATTATTTTATTGCAATTTATGATTTTTGTGGATTATCTAGAATTTATTGGAATTTATTCGGATTGTCTTAAAAAGTATATTGTCTCCTGTCAAAAACTAATTATAAATAGATAAATTTAAAATAAAGATCGCCCAAAAATATTTTATTTGAGTATAGAAGGTCTCGAAGTATTTTTGGGAAGTTTCTTTTTCTCTCCGGGATTGAATCGGAATAGTAATTGAATTGATTGAACTGGATTGGGAACCGGACGCGTGAAGAACTTCCGGCTTCTCCAGCGCGTAGGGCGTAGCCGAATGGAATTTTTTTGCACTGGCGTCGAGCTAGTCACGGATCCGAGGACCAGGCGCGAAGGAGTTTCCCGTTTCGTCCGTAGCGTAGCCGATGCAAAGTCCTCACGCAGGCGCCAAAAATCGACGCGAGCTTGGAGTCCACTCGCGCAAAAGGATTTACTCCACGCCGGGCGCCGAAATCGGCGGAGGCGGCGTCTTTCCATCGGACGGGAAAAGCAACGGCGTGTTCGGCCGGGATCGGCGTTCGAGAAGAAACTTCGCCGAGGGAAACCACGTCTGAAGGAGTTTTTCCAACGCGTGGCGATTCGAACTCGTGGCATTGGCGCTGAATTAGGCAGATTGAAACCGTCCGCGGAGGTGCATTGCGAGCTGAATCAATTTCCTTAGTGTGGCGCCGGTTCGACTAGGAAACGGAGTCTGGCGCGCAAAGAGAGCGGCGCTCCGCTATTTAAGCCGTCTTGCGCAGTATCGCTAGGAGGAACAAGCGACAGAAGAAGAATTTCCAGGCGCTCGAGCGAGTCACGTCATCGTGGGATTTCGCGAAGGATAGCGAGCACCGCTAGGAGATTTCGGCGCGTCTTTGCCGAAGTTGTCGCCAAGGTCGTCGTCTTCGTCTCCGGTGAATTCAAGTCGGCGTCGCTTCATCGCCGATCGGGAACTTCACCAGCCGTCGAATCGTAATCAAGCACACGGAATTCATCTACGTCACTTCGGAATCGGTAAGTGTCTTAGATTAAATATCAATCGTTGGATTTAGGTCGGACGATTGATATTAGGCCATGTAGTAGATTTACCCGTAACCGTTAGATTGAGTTCATCGGTCTAGATTTCGCCACGTTTTGTTCGTACAAGCCAAGGTGAAAATTCGGAATTTCTTTTATAAAAATAATTCGTAAATCGGAATTTATGAATTTAAGGATTTTTCAAGAATTTCAAACTTCTAAATGCTATAACTTTTACATATGAACTCCGATTGAGATGATTCAAATTCCTAAAAATTTGTAAAATTGAGATCTTTCCAATGATGGATTTTATTTTGAATTTTCGAGTCATTTGCTATTTATTCTTGGTGTTTATTTGCTATATCTTTCGATTCGCGTAGACGTTGAATTGTGCGACGCTTCGTGGAGGAGCCACCAACTCAAGAACAATTTCTAAACCACGACCAGGAGCTTAAGCAAGGCAAGTTGTGCTTTGATCATGTTGCACCCATAAACTAGATTGCATGCTATTTTGATTTACTTTATCACTTGTTATTTCATGAGTATAAATGTTTTCAACTTAAATTTGGGATTAGCTAATGTACCCTTTTTGATTTACACCATACCTTGATATTTGTATGCCATAATCCACTTGTTACCTTAGGATGGTTCATTATAGTTGGTTAATATTGAAATCAACATGGATGGTTAGAACGGAATAGAATTGCTTAGTCATGCCACGTCATCACATGCTCATGAAATATTGATTATTAATCTTGACTAAATGAAATATGGAACAATGATGATAATTTGTGGGCCATGTGTGGTCGCATGAAGAGATTGAGTTGTTGTGGCAGCGGAGTCACGCAACGATGTCGATTTGTGAAAAGCACGTGGTGCTTGGTAATCAACTGGGATGGAAAATTCATTTAGACTGGGGCAAGTGGCAAGATTGTTTCTGGTGGGCCAAGAGTGGCAATTGGGCGGTCGTATTTGGTTTTCATTGGTTTTGGATATTTGAGATCACCTTTGGTTAGTCTTGCCTCGGTCAAAACTAAGGACTTAACCTTGCGAGCCTTTGACCTGAGTCTATCATGCAACCACATGTCTGTTATGGGGCAGCCTAGCTGACTAATTTGCAAATGCTTAACTTAAGTGCTATCGTGGTGGTGTGAGTCCGGGTGCACGGAGGAAATTCACATGGCGCAAGAGGGGGGCCCTGTTGTGGTGGTATAGCCCTTCAGTGTTGAAACCTTAGCGGGTAGCACTGGGTTAAGAGGAGGCATTGTAAAGGCTTTGTTATAATCGTTCGCCTGTGTGGTGCATGGTTATATCGTGTGGGTAAAGTGCATAACCTCTGCAGAGTGTACAAACTATTCGGATAGCTGTGCTCACGGTATTGAGCAATGCTCGGGAATTACAGTCAAGGGGTAGTTAATTTAAAATGAACAACTGGATGGGATGGCGGGATGCCATGTGGATAATGGAACTTGATTTAGGATGGAGAACTTGGGTTTATTTGAGAATCACTAAATCCATTTACTTGTTATTATTTGTTTTACTGTCTTTTCAATCTGTGTACTGTATGTATTCTCAAATGCTGCTTTACTGCAAATGAACCTCTTAGCCTTCCTTTGGAATAAGCCTTGCATATAGTTATGTTAGACTTGCATTTTGTGCACAACTTGTTGAGTACGTGTTGGTGTACTCACCCTTGCCTACAAAAATCATCAGTGCTGAAGAAGGAGTACCATGAAGGGATGAATGTTTAGGGTGCGAGCCTTGTCAGTTGCCTGTGGTATACTGAGGGGTTATCTACGTCTTCATTCCGCTGCAGTTCAATTTGTTGTTCAGCCTTGTGAGGCATTGCTAAGTAAGTTGCCCATAAGGTCATACAACTGCTAATATTTAATATATTATGTCTTTATCTTATTTACGTTGTGTATGATTATGATATGCACTAATGTTGAGCCTGTGTGCACTAGCGTGATCCTGGACTAGTGCAGTATACACAGAGGGTCCGGATTTGCATATTCGGTCCCGGACACATGCACCGTATCTCGAGACAGGGCGCGCTGGGAATGTTCTCGCTGCTGCTGGAGCTCGACTCCCGATCGCTCCGGCGCTCTGCCCTGCAACCTCGACGGCCATGGCGGTGGGCCCGAGCATCACCCGGGAGGTACTGTAGGCGCTCATGGACCCGCCGACGCCTCGGGGAACATCGAGAAAAGGTTCGACGTGCCGCTTGGGAGCGAAGGTCATCAGACGCCGGTCGTCGCCGCACCCCGTCCGGAGTCACGCTCGGGGAACGATGGTGAGGAGGCGTACGAAACAGGCCTCGAGATTGCCGATGCGCAGGAGACCGGCGAAGTCTTTGCGCGCTGCGTGGAGCTGCTGCCGCTCCTCAACGATCGGGACCAGCTGAAGGCCACGACAGCTGTGTAAAGACAGCCGATCGCGCCTTGTCGAGCTCGTCTATGAGAGCCCGGCCGAAGAAACCCGACATCGGTCGCGCGGGATCGGTCATGACTCGTGCGATTGCCCGGAGGCGCTCGCTCGAGTGGGGGAGCCTGGAACGTCCCGAGGACATTCCAATCTTCTCAAGCTCCTCTCACCAGAGGGTGGTTTTGGCCTGATTGACGGCAACCTGGGCCATCCGGCGAGCGTCTTCAGGGGTCTTCAGGCTGCGCTCCCCCTCCTCCATGTTCTCGTCATGGCTAGCGACCATGAGAACGAAACGGTTTCGCAGCATCGGAGAAGGGGAGAACAGGGACGTGGAACTTCCATGCACGAGGGCCGCATTCGAGCCCAAGCTCGCAGAATGCGCTGCTGCAGAAGACGCCATACCTTGGAAACCTGCGATTTCTTCTGGTTGAACAAAGCTTTTGGGCCCCACGGTGGGCGCCAGCTGTCGACAATCGGGATCGCCTAACCACGAAAGTGAAGAGGGGGTTGTGTGAGTGTAGGACCCAAGAAGCGCTTCGCTCAACAATGGCACAGGCGAAGGTCGGGCGTGGCGTCAACGAGCAAGAGATAGCGAACTATACTGGTTCGAGCCCCCGAGAGGGTAATGACTCTACGTCCAGTCTTCTCCTGAGGTGGAGGAACTTACTAATGGTGATTACAGAAGAGTGTTTACAGCTCGAGCTTGGGCGCTCCGTATGTGTGTTTATGGCTAGTGAGTTCGTATCCTGTACATATGCCTTGCGTGGTTTATATACTCCTGAATGCTGCCTGCAACGAACGGGAGAGATTCCCGGAGTAGTGGCCTCGTGCGCATTGAAAGTGGGCTGTAACCGTCCCTGAAACGCCGCCCACGTTTGCCTTGATGCCACCATCGGGTTTTGATAACTGCTGAGCAGATGCACGCCCCACGCCCTGAGGCGAAACCGCCGACCAAGAGCTGACCTCACGACCTCGAGCTTGAGGAAGTGCGGAAGTGGACCCTTGGTCGAGGCAGGCTCTGGGTCGTGCGAGATCGCGCGGACCAAGTTGCGGTTGAAGGCCTTTGCTGGATTGCCCCGAGCTGGATACCCTGTTGACCGTGCGTTGACTTGTCAAAGATTTATCAGTCCGCGACAATTTTCTATAAGGATGCTTAGATAGATGGGATATGACCTCCTAGAGGTTTTTCCATCTCTTGCATGTCCTTGGCAACCAACAAGACATAGGATAGGAAAAACCACAAGAGTTAAATACAAGCAAGGTGTGCAAAAAGCTCAAGAATAAGCGCTTGCACGAATTTGATAGACATATCAAACCTAAGGGTGAGAAAAAGCTCTCATGCAAGAGACTCAAATCCTCTCTCCCCTCTCTCCCCCTAAAGACTAGAGAGTATATGAAAGAGAGTAGAAAAGAAAATACACATGTGTTGTACAATAACACTACAACATCTACTACATTTTGGAGAAAACAAAATGCTTCACAATATGAGTGTTTTGCATTACATGTACAGAAAATTTTATTCGAGCAAACTAACTCAAAGCCTTCCTCTTCTGACAATGCTTGTTCCCAGTAACCATGCACTTTGACTCGTGAATCTCATAGCTATAAATGTAGCTGTAATAATGCGGTAAGTGAGATTTCCACGCAATGACCTCAAATTTCCCATGAAGTGTAACACTTCCAGACATTTTCTCTTGAATGGTTATTTCGGGAGCCTCTTCATGAGCAAGACTTGACCTTGGCCGTAGAGTTCACAATACACACACACACACTACTTCCAGATATTGTCGGAAGTAAAGCACGTTTTCTTTTCATCCCAAAATCACTAAGTTGTAGCTGATTCTTCTCCCTAAGGCATTCAAGAACCCTGTGCCAATGCACTTGTATTTGTTATATCTGTTATATCTATAAATAATTAATCTGAACTGTTATAATCTGCACCCACCAAAATAAGTGGTGGGGATCCTTCTTTTTTTCTTTCAATTAATGTCAGGATTTTTAGATATTTTCTTTTCATTGGATTATTGTGGAATTTTCTTGCTCTTAAAGTGAAGGAGATGTCTTGAATATCACCAATTATTTATATTTATATTGATAAACCAAAAAACTATGTAAGCAAGTGATTATATTATACGCGAGCAAAGACTATAGAGAATATAGGAAAGAGAGTAGAAAAGAAAATGCACATGTGCTGTACAATAACATTACAATATCTACTACAACATACATCACAATATGAGTGTTTCGCATTACATGTACAGAAAATTTTACTTGAGCAAACTAACTCAAAGCTTTCCTCTTCTGACAACACTTGTTCCCAGTAACCACACACTTTGACTCGTGAATCTCACAGCTACAAATGTAGCTGTAATAAGGCGGTAAGTAAGATTTCCACACTAGAACCTCAAGTTTCCCATGAGGTGTTACACTTCCAGACAATATCTCTATCAAGGTAATTTTGGGTGCTTCTTCATGAGGAAGCACTACTCGAACTTGGCCATAGATTTTACAATATATACTATCTCCAGATCTTGTCGGAATGGAAGCATTTATTCTTTTCACCCCAAAATCACTTGAACATCTAAGTAGAACCTGATTCTTCTGATCCGTCTCCCTGACGCATTCAAGAACCCTGCGCCAATGCCGCGCGTTATCAATAGCTCTAAGACAGTAAGCCAGGCCGTTTGCACATATGAAAGGCCCAAAATACTCTTTGCCAAAATACTCGTCAAATATCTCCATTGCCATGGATGCTAGCTTTGGTTGGTCTTCAGGATTCGAGCTTCCGAACGCAAGCACCCTGAAGAAGTACCAGTGTGCTTCTCGAGACAAATACCTTAGATGGAGAGGTTGCGTCGTTCCATACTTTGCGACCTCTTCATATCGACTCATGATTATGATTTTACAGCCTAGTGAAAAGCAGCCTCGAGAGGCAGAGTAGAACTTTCTCCATGCATTCTCATCGACATCCCCAGCTAGCTCAATAACAACCAGGAGCCTTTCTTCATTTGAGGAGGAGGTACGTTGATGTTTGATTACTCCTCCATCTCTTAGGGTGCATGGTTTTTCTTCACTAAAATCATTCTCACTAAAAAAGATAATACGAGAAAAGTGGTTGCACACCCTTTCGTCAAAGCAAACATGCTCAATAAGTGTACTCTTTCCAATTTTTGCTGAACCGATAATTGGCAGGACACCCAAATTATTAGTCCCGGGAGGTTCTCTATCCAACAAGAAATTGACGACCTGTTCCATCTCCATCTGGCGGCCAAACATGCACTTCTCCATAAACATATACATGCTATACGGTTGGCGACACATAGGAGGGTAGTTCTTCAGAAATATAACAAATTCATTCATACCAGTAACAGTAATCTCTACACTTTGGAGCATCTCTTTCAACTCATCTTTTCCGTGTCTACTACCAATATATAAACGAACACGCTTGCCAGAATTGAATTTTGACAGGGTAGAATAGCTCACTTCATCGCCTTTATGGTCTTGGCATCTGAACTTGTCGAGCACGTAGTAGCCCCTGTACATCTCTTCTCTCAGCACATTGAGCTGTTGCAACATGGCTTGGTTTGTGACGTGCCTCCCCTCGGCCTCCTCGACGGCGACACGAACCCGGAGCAGCATCAGCTGTAGTCTCCGCAGGCTCTCCTCCTTGGACGACGCCAGCGGCTTGCAGTATTTGTCGATCAAGAAGGAGAGGGATCTACTGGCGAGTTCACCTATGACTGCAGAGATGAACGTCTCCATTGGGAAACCTCTCTCACCAAGAGAAGAAGTGATAAGAATTATATATTGATGGTGCGAAATACTCTTGGTTTTGTGTCAAAGTCGCTGCTTTGATTTCTATGACCGGGAGGCTAGCGAAAAGGACATGAATTGAGAAGAAACAGTCTACACGGTAGTAAAAGCACCGAGGTTTAGTCTACGCAGTTGCTATCTCCTTTCTGCCCATCCCTTGCTAGCTACTTTTCTTAACTAGTAGCATTATGGTAACCATTTTAACAGGTAGTCGATTTATAATTTTTTTTGGGATTAATTCACTATTCTGATCATTTCATGCTCAGAATATTCTACAAAGCGTAGGAATTAAAATGTCAAATTTGATTTTTTTTCCAAATAAAATGTAAAATTTGATTTGTTTCCAACTAAACTCAGTCATCAAGTTATAAATTTGATTTTATAATGCGTGTTTTGATCAGCACGAAGGTTGAAAAAGTGCTATGTTCAATGAAAATCAACGAGTACCTTTCAATTAAGTGCTTCGAGAAGTTGAATGATGATTATTTCTGTATGTTAATTTTACTTGTGGTATAGATGTGTGATGTTTAATTTGACAATAATATTTATGATGGAATAATTTATCTGTGAAAGACAAAAGTACTGTGTTGGTTTGATTTTTTATTTTTAACGATTGATGCAGCATAGACGTGCGCGGCGCAAACTGCAGGTTGAGGAGAAACCATAAAAGAGATTCGCAGCCTGGGAAGGTGTAAGGGCATGTTTGTTTTTTGCTTTTGATTTTGGATTCTGGCCCTAAAAGCAGAATAAAAAACAAACAACCCGATTCTAGAATTCGATTCTCACAATTCAGCCCACCCGTATACACTAGAATCCACAATCCACTTCATATGTGCTTTTGAGCTCTAACTTTTGAAGAATCAGCTTCTCTACAAACACAATCCAGAATCAGATTTTAGAGAATACAAAACTAAAACAAACGAGCCCTAGTAACCTCTGTACATCTCCTTTTTCAGTATGTTCAGTTGCTGTATGATCGCTTGGTTGGCGATGTGCCGCCCCTCTGCCTCCTCGACGATGACACGAGCCCGTAGCAGCAGCCGTCGCAAGCTGTGTAGCTTCTCCTCCATGTTGAGTGCTTGCGTGCGGTCAAATATGGATCCACCGTCACAGGAATGGATCACCAAGAGCTAGCTGAGGGAAATTATGTTGTCTGAAACTTTTTACAGTGCCAACTGCCAGCCTTATCTTTCACTATGCCTCGTGTTCCAACAAGTAATGAATAGTTGGAAGTCATCTGCAGCTTATTGGGTTTGCAGATATAATTCTCTGATGCTTGCAAGAGCCATGCCCCAGAACCGAGCGTTGAAATTTGCTTTCAGTAGTCCACCGAAGATGGATGCTCCCATGAAGCACAAATTCATCTCCCTGGCCATGTCCATGGCTATTGATGCCAACTTTGGGTGCTCATCTGCGTCCATGCTTCCAAATGTGGGTACCTAGAAGAAGTACCAATAATACGCTTCGCTAGTAAGCGTAGTACTCTTAAGAGGTTGCGTGGTACCAAAACTCGCAATCTTGCCAGATTGGCTTGAGACTATAATTTTAGTACCACTTGCAATACGAGTGTTGTAAAGTAAGTACAATCTAATATCCATCCACGATAAATACCTGATTGACTGACAACAAATAAGTATGAATCATTTTTTGCTATCGCCATTGAGCATGCACTCTTTATTTGCTTCAAATTCGGATATTTTCTTTATCACATCACCTTTCTAGTGGCATAGATAGTATACACGTGTGTCTTTACTTTTTCCCTTCTTCCAATAACTCTTGTTTTTTCCTGCAATACCTACTGCAGCTAATGCTTGATCACCTGAGGATGAAGATTTCGATGTCTTTTTCAAGGACTCTACTTCCAATAGATATGCAAATGTCTTATTGAAGTTAAGAGTGCTTTCCCGACGAGAATATTCATCACCAATTCTCTCAATATAGTAGTAGAGATGATGTTAATATGACGACTTTATCACTCACCTCAATTTTCTCATCCATGCCGGTATGCCAGTTGAAGACATTGAGACGGTCAACGAACCATGTACCTTCTTTCATGCGGAACTTATACAATTATCGTTTCAGCACCCACCCGTTTGTCAGCGACTTTGTTATATACAATTCTTCTAAATCTTTCCATAATTTCTGCGGAAAATTCTCCTAGATCACCGAGTATTTTACCTCACCAGAGAGACATAGACGAACTGTATAGTCTTCCGCTTATCACCTTCTATTTTCCAGCAGACGACTTTTCTAATTTATCCCCTTCCAAAGCAGGGATTAACTCTTACTGAACAAAGACATCCTTCATCACATATTGCAACACACTGAAATTCCCTCACCGTCAATTTTCTCCACTTGATTCCATATCATCACACTACAGGAAACGACAGTATTTTCGTCGGCCAAAACCGATTTAAAATACGAAAAACCGACGAATAGCTATTTTCGCGGTTTACCATCAAAAATAGGCCGACGAATTATGTTGACGAAAATACTCGTATTTTAAATTTTCAACCGACAAATAAATACTTCGTATTTTCGCTTGGCCAGAGCAACTGACGAAAATAGTGGCCGTTTCCCGCTCCTGTTGACCTGGCAGCTCTATTTTCGTCGGCCTTGGCCGATGAAAATACTTGTGCCACGTCAGCAGCCAAGCCACGTCGGCGAATCCTGTTTCGGCGGTGATTTTTCTATTTTCGCCGCCTGCATCGAAAAATAATATTTTAAATTTTAAAAAAATATGAAAATGATATTTTCGGTATTTAAAATTAAAAAATATGAAAATGCTATTTTCGTCGGCCTAGGCCGACGAAAATAGTATTTTAAATTTAAAAAAAATATGAAAATGCTATTTTCGGTATTTAAAATTAAAAAAATATGAAAATTCTATTTTCATCGGCCTAGGC
Source organism: Guadua angustifolia (assembly GCA_036346375.1). NCBI lineage: Eukaryota > Viridiplantae > Streptophyta > Magnoliopsida > Poales > Poaceae > Guadua > Guadua angustifolia. The sequence goes on along the minus strand of JAYEVE010000534.1, from coordinate 341,749 downwards.
CGACGAAAATAGTATTTTAAATTTAAAAACAATATGAAAACCCTGTCATAGCACTGGAGCAGAATACATTCTCAGTGGATCCCTCATTTACTATAACAAATCTGGCAAGCGTAATAATGTCGGACCATATAGCAAGGATGACAATTACAATATATCAATTTGATAAGTTCCAAAAAATTCATCATGAACTAGGAAAAGCAAACATACCAAAGATCAGGAAGCAATAAAATTTGGTAACACCTAAAAGTAGGAGGAGCACAAGGAGAGAGGCAAATTGTGCAAACTCCAAAGTAATAGCTTTTACACATTCAAATTGTGCAAACTCCAGAGTAATAGCTTTTAAACATTCACACATAATGGTTAAAAACTTGACAGCACATTTTGCAGTATTATTTTACTAAGATAGAACCTTTGAGCGATACATTACTAAAGTGACACTTTTGCAGTTTTATGGAGCTCTTTTTTTCTTGTAAGAAACAAAAGCTATTGAAATATAAATTGAAAAGATACCTAAAACATGTATAATGCTCCTGAGTTATGCTCCAAAACAGGTACCGTCTATCACAACCTATGATGGAAGGAAATGTTCATATCAAAAACTGGGGTTATAGGATGAGCAAACCCCACTTGCAAAAATAAATCAATTAGTAGTAACTTCTATTTTTACACTTTCAGAATACAGTAGTAGTTTTTTCGAAATCGACAAAAGGTGGTGTGATATACGTACAATAAGCAAGCCGCTTTCAAACTAAATCAATTAGCAGCAACTTCTATTTTACATTTTCAGAAATACAGTAGTATTTTATTCAAAATTAGGCAGCTATGATACCAGAATTAACATCTAGCTAGAGCACATTTGGTAAGTTGTGTTCCCATTGTCATGTTATATATCAGTTATCCTACATAAAATTGCTAAGAACTTACTACCCATAGGGCTGATGCAAAACCCAGTTTTATTCAAATGTGATATACAGCCATGGTTATGCATGTTTTTTTGTAAACCCTTCAGAACTAACTTTCCCTAACCTCCCCAAACATAAGCAAAAAAAACAGCCATGGTACTTGTTGTATGTAATTTTGTCTAGCTTGTAGATATATTCACACCATAGATAACCAGCCTACAAGAAGGAAATTATATATTTCTGTGGCATGAAATTGTTGTAACATACAAGAAAAAAAGCTATCACAGTAATCCTCCAAAACAAAAGCATTTTGTTGGCATAAACCTGAGAAAGAGCAGTTTGGATACAGAATACCAGATTGTATTCCAGGATAAAGATTTCCTGTATTCCAGGATTTGGAATAGATCCATGCAATGAGGACAGGAAAAGACCAAGCAAAAATGACACCTGCAAGAAAGGAAAATATATAGTTACATAAGTCCATGCCAAGATCACACAATGAGCTTGGGTAGCAGTTAGTTCATAAAAAATCATCAAATTAGGAAAATTAACTCAACATTGGTTTGTTGCATTGAGGCAGTAGTCACACACACATTCAACTCCCCAGTTTTTCGTTTCTCCATATTTTCTTCAGGGAAAGAAAGATCTAGTGCTATATATGAAATCCATAAAACTAGGAAAAGCATATATATGAAAATAAGCCAAACGTCATACCTTAAAACTTTCAAGAGGGTCCTTGACCTCATCCAGATGAATTTGATCCTGCATTTATGTTCAAAAAATACCAATGATTACAAGTGGTTTTATGTATCAAATGCAGAAACATTTTTAATGGAAGTAAAACAGTTTAGAGCAATATTACCTTGAGTGGTTGGCTAATTCCACAAAAATTGTAGAAAATTCTAACAACCATAAAGTCTCCATCACAAGTTCATTACAGACATTCATGTTATAAATTCAGGACCGACATCCACGCACGATCATCTCCCATTTTCAAGCTGTCAAAAAATGTGGACAATTCAGGACCGACAGAATTCACAATTTTGAAACTCTAGTGAGAACAGATTGACATTCCCACGAACGCATAGCTAGCTAACTCCTGATCCATATATCATGCACAATATTCCTAGTTATAAATTATTCACAAATCTCTCAACTAAATGACAGTTGGGACTGCAAAACTAATCGTAGATGCATCTCACATCTCAAAGAATAGCCTTGTAGTTCATGTAAACTATGTATAGTTGGTAACTAGCTAGGAGTACTACACATACATGTATATCCATCTAGCAATCAGTGGTCGGTATGCAATTTTCTAGTGTAGCGAACCATGCTGTTGCCTCTCGAGGACGCATCCAAAAAGGAAATGCCAACAATACGGCGATGAAACATCCACGGCATTGCTATGTTCGTGAAAGATTAAAGAAAAGGAAACATGGATGCTTTTTTTTTCTTCAAGTTGCTAACTGGTAAGGCAGTGATCTATTTTCCATTTTTGTTGACTGTATGCATGCTTCCTGGGAGACGACACACATATGCTTCATTGTCACACACACTTGGACCCTACTAATTAGCACCCTCAACTAACAAACTACACACACAATTGTGGAGTCACAAGACCTCATATAAAGATCCCAGGAGGCTGGAGGTCTCCAAGTGGAACACGGTTTAGTGAACACCGACAAAAAAACAGTAAGTGGAGCACCACACTTAGTAAGGTTTGTAGATATTCACATAACCATAATATGCAATGCAGTCCACAGTCCCCACCAAAATAGAACCATAGACAAGGATGGTTTCTAGTAAGACTACCATCCACACAAACAGAGTATCAACCCTGTCAAGAGTACTAGGTACTAGTTAAGATAATTCTTCCCTGAAAGGCAAAACAAAAGATGACATCTGATGCCTTCATCTAACATTCACTTGCAGAGGCCTGTGGTTCCTTTCTGCCTCGCTTCACTTTCAGTAACTCAATTTCGTAGATGAAACATCCACGGCATTGCTATGTTCGTGAAAGATTAAAGAAAAGGAAACATGGATGCTTTTTTTTCTTCAAGTTGCTAACTGGTAAGGCAGTGATCTATTACCTAGCCTAGAAAATTTCACCTCGTCTCCAGCATCAAACTGCCTAAAAATCACGAGTCACCTGTCCCTTTATCATCTTCAGCTTGTTGTGAAATTAAGGTAGTACAAGCTCAGTTAATTAGCGACTGATCTATGCACCGCTCATCGATTCTCTGTAATGCTAATGCTCATGCTAGCTTAGTTTTTACCGTGTGCAGCATACAAGAAGTACCGGTACAAGTAGTAAAAGAAAAACAACAGGGCAAGGCACATCTATCCTGTACGAAGAGTAAACCATGCACATCGATTCCAAGTAAATTAGTCATGCATACTCGTGGCGGAGCGGATCGGGGACGGCGTGGATTGGAGACGGCGCGGCGTCGGGCGGCGTCGAGGCGGGGACGGCGCGATGACGGGCGGCGAAGTCGTGGGGACGGGCGGCGTGGAGGCGAGTCGGCGACGGGACGGGCGGCGTGGAGGCGAGTCGGCGACGGCGGCACGGGGGGCGTGGAGGCGAAGTGGGCGTCTGGCGGCGGCGGCGCGGTGTATGGAGCGAGAACTAGTTGGCGTAACCCTAAAGCCGAGAGGACGCACGCGCACGCAGGCTTAGTTGGCGTAACCCTAAAAGCCGGTTATTTTCGTCGGCTGGAACCGACGAAAATAGGTAGATGAGGCCACGTGCCGTATTTTCGTCGGCCTAGGCCGACGAAAATAGTTGAGACCATAATTTCGTCGGTTAAAACCGACGAAACTAACTTCAAAAAAAATTCAAATGACCCGGACGCGATGTGCTTTTGTATTTTCGTCGGCCTTTTCGAAAATACCGACGAAAATAAAGATAATTTCGTCGGTTTGTCCGAACCGACGAAAATATGCGATTATTTACGTCGGTCTGCTTGTGACCGACGAAAATACTTTGAGCCGACGAAAACAATGTCGATTCCTGTAGTGTCAACATAGATCTCCTGATGCTTTACAGATTTTCTCATAAATCTAATTAATCCGGGCAAACATTTGATATCACTCGTTACACTCATACTCGTTCTTATTCTGGCGACACGCGCTCGGCCTCGGGCAGCGAAAATTACAGCGCCAACCGGAGGAAAAGACAAGGGAGGGACGCGATGCGGCTGGCTTCGGCTCTAGTGTGCGTGAGGAGGAAGAGAGGGAGAAGAAAGAGAGAAGACATGTGCCTGACAGGTGGGGCAAGGGGCCCAGCTGGCCATCGGCAGAGAAGACAGGAGGCGGTTTGCTCTGGTGGCGGGTCCGGATAAGATATGGGCCCACATGTCAGTCACGGAGATAATCAATCTCCCCTCAACCTTGTGGACAACACACGATCAACCACTAATTTGGGCTGTCAACTCGTGTCAAAAAATTTTGACATTTTTTTTATATGACGAGTAGATAATGTTTACTATCCATTAAAACTTTCAGATTAAAATACTTTGTGTAAAAATTCTAATAATTATGACAATCTAATCTGTTCATTTCAATCTCTTCTGTTTTTCTTTTATTTGGAGATGAAAATATGGCCATAAATTTTGTAAATTTTTCAAAAGATTTGTTATGATCTAGGTGGTCTTTTTAAAATTTAGGATTTTTATCTTGTATATTTATTTTCTAATAATTCTGTATTGAAGTTTTCATATTTTATTGTTTTCTATATTTGAGTTTTAAAAGGCTATAAATTATTTTTTTATTTTTATCAGAGATAAAAATTGATTTGAGGAAGGCACGGCAAAATTTTGAATCTGAGATAAATTTTTTAGATTTTTACAAAAATCTGATACTACCCTATTTTCAGTCAAAATCTCATGTTTGCTCATTTCTTTTCAAAAATTAACGTGTTCATATTACCTTTGACAGCATATAAAGAGTTATGGAGATTTATAATATTTTAATATAATTTTTGCAGATTTTTACTGATATTTGTTTTTATCTTTTTAGTTTTACCTTTTTACTATTTCAACAAAATGACTTTTCTTTTAGAACAAAAATCCAAAAAGAATTAGAAAAATCCAGGAAATCCAAAAATTCAGAGTTAAATTCATTCAAAATTTTGCATTTCCATTTTTCTAATTTCTTGAATTCATGGGATGTTACAATCAATTTTCTCCACTTGATTCCATATCATCGATATCTATCCTAATTTTGTGCCATTTGATGATTTATTGATCTTTTCACAAATCTGATTAATCTGACCAAAGCTTTGATATCACTTGTTACACTTTGAACCCTTTCTGATGCGCAACAGCCCCCGAATCAGATTAAAATTTTATGAGATATGGCACGAGCATGCATGGTTTCAAGAACAAAGAAGATGAATCTTGTAGAGAACCAAAATAACGACGTTAAAGCAACCACAACGAGAGAGAAAGATCTGGCTAAGCTAACCACAAATTCTGGGCTAAGCATCTCATGCGTGGATTCTCTCCGACTTGCAGTGTGCGTCGCACATGCCTGCGCTGCGCCTCCACACTTGCGTTGCATCTCTTGTTACAATTAAAACTAATCCAACACAGTACCTTGATCTTCCACAAACAAATTATTCCATAATAAATATTTTATTCCAACACAAATATTATTTTCCATCATAAATATTGTTTATCACAAATATTGTTGTCAAATTAATCATTGCATATTCATAAATATTATTTTCAAATTAATCATCATATGTCTATATATATCACAAATAGAATTAACAAAAACAACGTGCATCACAATGAGTACGTTTTGAATTACATGTACAGAAATAAAATACTTGAGCAAACTAACTCAAATCCTTCCTCTTCTGAGGATGCTTGTTCCTACTAACCATACACTTTGACTCGTGAATCTCACAGCTATAAATGTAACTGTAATAAGAAGGTAAGTGAGATTTCCACACAAGGGCCTCAAATTTCCCATGAAGTGTAACACTTCCAGACAATACCTCTTTCAAGGTAATTTTGGGAGCCTCTTCATGAGCAAGCACTTCTCTACCTTGGCAAGTCGGTGCAATAGGTAGTGTTTTGGGTTGCTTGATTGAACAAGGAGCAGAGGAACAGAATAATGGCTGAGGAGGTCAGAGGTGAGCTGTGACAACAGCTGTAAATGGCGCCGCAAGCAGGGAGCAGTGTTCGGCGTGTATTTGCTGCAGCACGGTTTGGCTGAGGAGGAAGCTAGGCAGGAAAGAGAGGTTAGTGCTGCTGCTGACTGGTGGGGTCAGGCTGTGGAATGGATCCACAAGTCAGTGAACCCAGAGAGAAAACCGACTTACTCCTCTTTTGGACAGGCTGTGGAATAACATTTTTAAGGATGATTATGATGAGCTATTGATTATTTTATAAAAATTTCAGCTTAAGTTAAGGCTCTAGAATTTTTATAAAATTCTGACAATCTAACTTGGTCTTTTAAGTCTTTTCTGTTTTTGATTTTCTAAAGGAAATAAATGAGAACAAAATATTTTATAAATTTTACTGAATTATTCCCAGATGTTGAGGATGACACTGTAAAATTTTCATATCAGGATCATGCATAATTATGTTTATAAAATTCTGACGTTTGCTAATATAGCTTTTAAATCAATTCTGTTTTTGATTTTACTAAATGCTTAATTCAACTTTATTGTTATTGAAATTTTTTGAAGAAGTTACTTATGGAAATATTATTTTTATATAAAAATTTAAGATCATGATATTTTATATTTAATTTATAAAAATTCTGTTGTTGGTAAGATTCTATTTAATTTAATTATGTCTTTGATTTGTTTTCAATTTTAAATGAGTTCACTTGACTTTAGAAGTTTTTGGAGATTATCTGGAGATGATTTTTTATTTATATAAATTTTCAAGATTTTACTTCTTATGGGATTTTGAGTTTTGCATTGTAGAGAAAAAGAAAACAATTATAATAAAAGATTTTCTTAAGAACAAAAATTCAAGAAAAATTTCAAAATAGATGGAAATTCAAAATAATATTATATTTCAACCTATTTTCATAGTTTGTTTACTTTGGATGGAAAGTTTTATAAGGTAACTTTACTTTACTTAAGACTGGAATCCAAGAAAAAAGAAAATAAAGAAAAAGTGGATATTTTAAATGAAAATCTTGATTCCATTTAAAATTTTTGTTTAATTACGTTTTAAAATTTTATTTTTTTATTTTTCAAAATTTTGGGGTGTTACAAGGGTGATAAAAAGCTCACATGCAAGAGCCTCAACTCCTCTCCCCCTCTAAAGACTGGAGAGTATACGAAAGAGAGTAGAAAAGAAAATACACGTGTGCTGTACAATAACAGTACTACATCTACTATATTTTGGAGAAAACAAAAGCATCACAATATGAGTGTTTTGCATTACATGTACAGAAAAATTTACTTGAGCAAACTAGCTCAAAGCCTTTCTCTTCTGACAATGCTTGTTGCCAGTAACCATACACTTTGACTGGTGAATCTCACAGCTAAAAATGTAGCTGTAATAAGGCGGTAAGTGAGATTTCCATACTAGGACCTCAAATTTCCCATGAAGCGTAGAACTTCCAGACATTATCTCTTGGAAGGTAATTTTGGGAGCCTCTTCATGAGCAAGCCCTACTCGACCTTGGCCGTAGAGTTCGCAATATATACTACCTCCAGATATTGTTGGAAGTAAAGCATGTTTTCTTTTCATCACAAAATCACTAAGTTGTAGCTGATTCTTCACCCAGAAGAATTCAAGAACCCTACGCCAATACAATGTGTTATCACTAGCTCTAAGAAAGTAAGCCAGGCTGTTTGAATCTATGAAATGCCCAAAATACTCATTGCCAAAATACTCGTCAAATATCTCCACTGCCATGGATGCTAGCTTTGGTTGGTCTTCGGGATTCGAGCTTCCGAACGCAAGCACCTTGAAGAAGTACCAGTGTGCTTCTCGAGACAAATACCTTAGATGGAGAGGTTGCGTCATTCCAAACTTTGCGACCTCTTCATATCGACTTGTGATTACGATTTTACTCCCTGGTGAAAAGTAGCCTCGAGAGGCAGAGTACAACTTTCTCCATGCATTCTCATCGACATCCCCAGCTAGCTCAATAACAATCAGGAGCCTTTCTTCATTTGAGGAGGAGGTACGTTGATGTTTGATTACTCCTCCATCTCTTAGGGTGCATGGTTTTTCTTCACTAAAATCATTCTCACTAAAAAATATAATACGAGAAAAGTGGCTGCACACCCTTTCGTCGAAGCAAACATGCTCAACAAGTGTACTCTTTCCAACTTTCGCTGCACCGATAATTGTTAGGACACCCAAATTGTCAGTCCCCGGAGGTTCTCTATCCAACAAGAAATTGACGACCCGTTCTATCTCCATCTGGCGGCCAAACATGCACTTCTCCATAAACATATACATGCTATACGGTTGGCGACACATAGGAGGGTAGTTCTTAAGAAATATAACAAATTCATTCATACCAGTAACAGTCATCTCTACACTTTGGAGCATCTTTTCCAACTCATCTTTTCCGTGTCTACTGCCAGTATAGAAACAAACACGCTTACTAGGCTGTGTGCTTAAGATTAAGCAGAGGCCGGAAGCGATTTTGAGGACTTGTGTCATCTCGATGTAATGTTCTTGAAATTAATAAAAATCTTCCGTTATAAAAAAAAGGATTGAATTTTGACAGGGAAGAATAGCTCACTTCATCGCCTTTATGGTCTTGGCATCCGAAATTGTCAAGCATGTAGTAGCCCCTGTACATCTCTTCTCTTAGAACGTTGAGCTGTTGAAGCATGGCTTGGTTTCTGACGTGCCTTCCCTCGGCCTCCTCGACGGCGACGCGAACCCGGAGCAGCATCAGCTGTAGTCTCCGCAAGCTCTCCTCCTTGGACGACGCTGGCAGCTTGCAGTATTTGTCGATCAAGAAGGAGAGAGATCTACTGGCGAGTTCGCTTATGACTGCAGAGATGAACGTCTCCATTGGGAAACCTCTTTGGCTCTCTCTCCAAGAGATCAAAGAAGTGATAATAATAAATATTTGTGATGCGAAATACTCTTGGTTTCGTGTCAAAGTTGTTGCGTTGATTTCTTTGACGGGAAGTGGAGAGGAAACAGTCTACACGGTTGTAAAAGCTCAGAGTTTACTTTTCTTAACTAGTAGCATTGTGGTAACCATTTTAACAGATAGCCAGTTTTATATTTTTTTGGGATTAATTCACAATTCTAAAATAATATTTTGCTCAATATTCTACAAAACCTAGGAAATTAAATGTTAAATTTGATTTGTTTCCAACTAAATTCAGTCATCAAGTTATAAATTTTATTTTATAATGCGTGTTTTGATGAGCACGAAGGTTCAACAAGTTCTATGTTCAATGAAAATCAAAGAGACGAAATGATACAATACCTTTCAATCAAGTGTTTCGAGAAGTTGAATGATGATTATTTGTGTACGTTAATTCTATTTATAGTATATGTGTGTGATGATTATCTAACGTCCTAAAAATTTAAATAAAATAAGAATGGAAACATTAAATTTGAATATGATTTATTTCTGAATTTTCTGGCATTATTTGTCTTTCTTAGAATTTTTGTTCTAAAGAAAATGTCTTTTATAATGAATTAGTATAAAGATAAAAGTAAAAAGTAATAATAAAAGCATCATAAAAATTCATAAAAGTTATATTTATTATAGATAATATCTGGAACTCTTGTTCCAGCGGTCAAAAGCATTATCGACATATTAATTGATGATATGAAATGTATACTAATGATGTTTGACTAAAAACAGTGTAATGTCAGATTTTTGTAAAACTCTAAAGAGTTTACCTTGACCTGTATTTTTACCATATCATCCTCATAGAATTTTAACCGCCAGTAAAAATATAAAAAACTAATATTCATATTTAGTGCCTTTTAAAATTCAAAAACTGCAAACTGGAAAATATGTAAATTTCAATGTGAAAATTATTATAAAATAAATACTCAATTTGTAAATCTGAAATTTGTACACAAGACCACTTAGACAATGATAAATCTTTACAAAAAATTTAAAAAATTCCTGACCTTGTTTATAGCTCCAATTAAATGAAAAAACAGAAAACATTTATTTGTGCAGCAGTGCTTGTCAGATTTATTAAAATTTTTCTACCAAAGTTTTCAACCCAAAAAATTTACAGAAGGTAGATAACTCTCTGCAGACTTCAAACAAAAATCTAAAAACAGGTTTCGACAAGATGAGATATCCTAAATTAATGCCTTGGCTCATGCTGTCCGAAGTGAAGGAATGGAATTGTTCTCCAGGTGCCTTACGCCAGGGCCATTTTCCCTGACTGGCCCCGCACGTCAGACTCAGCAGCCTTGCGTCCTTTCCATTTTCCTCAGCCGCTGCCAAGTGGGTCCTGGTCCCATGCGCCAGGCCTCATCCTCTCTCCTTGTTTTCCTCCTCTCTCACGGCCGGAGCTCCACCGCCTCTGCACCTTGTCGCATCTCCGGTCAAGCGCCTCTGAGCCACGTCGCCAGTCTTCTTCTCCTCCACGCCGCATGCCAGGGTCACTCAGCACCGAGACCCCCTTCACCTCATCTCTGCCGTAGCAATAAACTCGGCCCTGAATCACTGCCATGGAAAATCGTCAGCCACAGTACCCTATGTCTAGTCAGCCATAGTACAATAAATAAAAATTTGAATTTTGAAAATAAAATTTAATACAAAATTAAATTGAAAATAAGACTTTGATTATATTTCTTTCATTTATTCCAAATCCAGTTTTAAGAAAAGATTGAGATGCAACATTAAAACTTTTTTTTCAAAATGAACAAGCTATGAAAATGAATATTTTGAGTTTAGGTGTGAACATTTCTGAATTTTCTTGGCATTATTGGTATTTCCTTGGATTTATGACTTGAGTGAAAAATCAAACAAAGATAATTAATGAATGGATAATGGTAAAAAGATAAAAAGGTAATAGTAAAATCTTGAAATATTGATATTAAATATCTTGAACACTCAGTGAATCGTTTTATTTGACAAATGAATTTTAACGCAAAAGATAATGAAATGATTATTGAAAAGACAACTTTTGACCTCCAAACAGTGATTGTCAGAATGATCATAATATATGAGAACAATATCTGCAGCTGAAAAATAATACCCTTGTTAGTTATGTAAAAATATCCTATATTTGTGCAAATTTGAATTAAGTTCATATTAGGCCTTACTGATCGATCACTTACATAGAAAATATCTCGGATAAAAGCCAAATATCATGGAATTAACTTTAAAACACTTTTAGAGCCATCCCCTACTTATGACTAAAAAATGGATTAATTATCATGTAAGGTGCAGTCGCAAACTAGAAATGAAAATAGAACGCAAAACACGTAGAGAGCGTAAATCTCTGAAGCCATTTCCGCAATCTATAAAATACCTCGACTAAATGCAAAAGTTTAAAGGAAAATCCTAGAAACACCCTTCATAATATGTACTACTATAATATGGAAATATATTTTATTTAGAACTTGTGCTGCATATAAATCTCGCTTCTGCAAACACCCTTCGTGAAATAGTCGCGTAGAAAACTAAGCCAACTAAGCAATTTCAGTAGTCTGCAGAATAACTCGTCTAAATGCAAATTTTGGAAAGATCAGCTTAGAATACTATTTGGTATATGGTCTACTGTATTCTAGCAAAACATTTTATTTACAACTTGGGTTCCAACTAAATACAGTTAATTCGAAACCCGTAAGTGTTAATCACGTGCTTCACCTCACCGATTCCATATAATGTAAACTTTATAATGCCATATAAGCTATTTCAGTAATGAATATAATGTCTTGTCTAAATCCTAAAATTTATAAAATTAGCTTAGAAGCGCTCTCCAAAGGACAGACTACCATAATATGAAGAAATAATCTTATTTTGTCATACTTTAAATATAAATCTTGTTAGCAGAATAACCTAAAGTATTATGAATTCTGAACCTTGTAATAGGAATAAAACACACTCGGTAATAATGAAGAAATCTATAGTTAAGTTATTTGTATCACCAGAACCTTCTTAAAAATTACTAATATATGCCTAGTAGCCTATCTTATCAGATATATCATATTTGAAACCATTTCTTATGCAGATTCAATTAAGGAATAAACTCTATTCATTCATATCATGGTTTAACTCTATTAATCTAAATAATTTTTGCATCTTGAATTCGAAATTATAAATATAAAAGTTCATAATTTTAGCTTCTTGAATTCGTAAAGCAAGAATAGATAATCTATAAAGGAAACTGCATCATAGCTTAACCCCAAAGCTGCTAATAATGTATATATTCAACTAAAACGTGAGAACTTGAAATCATCTAACCCAAACCCTATAACATTCCTGTTTTCTTCAGTGAATCTTTATTTGGTTCTTTGTCTGTTTTCTTTTTGCCTTTATTGGAGTTTATTATTTGCTATATTTCCGTTGAACGACGTGTAGAACCAAACGCCTTTGATTCCGTCATCGCCATCGTCAGCCGCAATCCTCGTTTTCATCGTAAACAAGAATTAAGCAAGGCAAGCACCCCTTTGATCATATTGATCCTAGTATTTAATTTTCTTTTATTTTATTAAACCAATTTATGCATGCATTTACTTTCTGTAAATTTGCTATTTTGTGATACTGATAGTTATACCTATTGTCTCATGAACCTTCTTTAATAATTATGGACATGTGAACCGTGATAACCATAGATTAAGGATAGGCATTACTTAATGTCATCATGGGTATATGCGATTATTTATTATCAATGCTTAGGCATGCTTTAGAATCAACGAGGTAAATGATCAGATCAAAATTCTTCCTGAAAATGTTGGAAATGACATTGTTGCTTACTGGTATTTTGATTAAAAACCCAAAATAAAACTATGGTTTTGACGTGGATGATTATTGGCAATAGCCGGTTGTGCAAAGGGAAATGCACGTAGTGTAGGGTGAAGTATTGCCCGTGTCAGATTAAGGACCGAGCAATGAGACGCTATTGATCCAAGATTTCCGTGCAACCACAAGTGCTGGGATGGGGCAGCCTTAACCTATTAAATTATTTAGACATGGCTTTGCTCTTTTGTAGGCGGGAGCTAGCAGAAGCACTCCATTCTGGATTGCTTGTGAGGGGCTTCCACATAGTTCATGTGGGTAAATGCATACCGGTGCAACGGTGTATGCCTTGCTATGGAACAGAAACGGTGTGTTGGGTGTTGCATGAAAGGAACCACATTTTGGGTGAGTGTTTCTGTTTCTATGGCGAGGGCTTAACGTCCCGGGCAGGATCAAAGTTATGTCTAGGTAATGTAACGGTTATGTTATGATCTCTCTGCGGCACACCAAAGAAAGTGTGTCAATTGTGGGTAATGTTGTACACCTCTGTAGAGTGAAAATCTAATCGATTAGCCGCGCCCGCGGTCATGGGCACTTGGTGAAGTCATTCCAATGCTAGACTTTAGTATTTTCTGAAAATGGGTTTTGGTTTAAACTTGTTTAGCAACTGTTGTTTTATGTCCAAGGGCCAACATTGATGGATTCCATAATTTGGATTATTCGTCACTCATGTCATGGAGAACTATGAGTATTACTTATGCTTTACTTATTTGCTATCAATCAAACTTGCTCTTACAAATTCCGTTTGCAAATGACAATTGATTTACAAATTCAATTTCGCTTTATGCAAATTAACTGTAGTAGCCTCCTTTGACTTGGCATGCATTTATGCATTTGCAAATACCACCTTAAGTCTTCCAGAGTACGAAAGTACTCACCCTTGCTTAATCTATTGTTTTAGGCGGTTGAAGCTAGTGAAGCTTCGAAGGTTTGTTTCATCGCAGGTTGCGGGAACCTTTTGACGTGATCTTTCTAGGGATTTATGCCTCGTCAGTTGCTTGTGGGTTGGATGGGCACACTACAAGGCTTTGCTTCTTTTGCTGCCTTATGCTTTGAGTTGTAAGATTCTTTGTATAATAGTTTTCGCTTTAATATTATGTTGTATGGTTGTGATTCCAATTGTTGTAAATGTGCGTACTAGCTACTAAAGCAAGGACTAGTACTGGAACCACATTAGATTTCCATTTTTGCATTCTATGTGAAAATGGGGGTCGCTACAAATACACATGTGCAGTACAATAACACTACAATATCTACAACATTTTGGACAAAACAATATGCATCACAATATGAGTGTTTTTGCCTTACATGTACAGAAAATTTTACTTCATCAAACTAAAAGCCTTCCTCTTCAGACAATGCTTGTTCCCAGCAAAAATACACTTTGACTCATGAATCTCACAGCTATAAATGTAGCTGTAATAAGGCGGTAAGTAAGATTTCCACACTAGGACCTCAAGTTTCCCATGCGGTGTTACACTTCCAGACAATATCACTTGCAAGGTAATTTTGGGTGCTTCTTCATGAGCAAGCCCTACTCGACCATGGCCGTAGATGTCACAATATATACTATCTCCTGGTATTGTCGGAAGTAAAGCATTTTTTCTTTTCACCCCAAAAACACTTGAACATCTAAGAAGCAGCTGATTCCTCTGACCCTTCTCCCTGAGGCATTCAACAACCCTGCGCCAATGCATTGGGTCATCACTAGCTTTAAGAAAGTAAGCCATGCTACTTGTATCTATGAAAGGCCCAGTGAATTTATGAGATTTCGCTTTGTCAAAATACTCATCGAATATCTCCACTGCCATGGATGCTAGCTTTGGTTGGTCTTCGGGATTCGAGCTTCCGAACGCAAGCACCCTGAAGAAGTACCAGTGTGCTTCTCGAGACAAAAACCTTAGACGAAGAGGTTGCGTTGTTCCAAACTTTGCAACCTCTTCAGATCGACTCGTGATTACGACTTTACTGCCCGGTGAAAAGCAGCCACGAGAAGTAGAGTACAACTTTCTCCATGCATTTTCATCGACATCCCCAGCTAGCTCAATAACAAACAGGAGCCTTTCTTCATTTGAGGAGGAGGTACGTTGATGTTTGATTACTCCTCCATCTCTTAGGGTGCATGGTTTTTCTTCTCTAAAATCATTCTCACTAAAAAAGATAATACGAGAAAAGTGGCTGCACACCCTTTCGTCGAAGCAAACATGCTCAATAAGTGTACTCTTTCCAATTTTTGCTGAACCGATAATTGGCAGGATACCCAAATTATCTGTCCCAGGAGGTTCTCTATCCAGCAAGAAATTGACGACCCGTTCCATCTCCATCTGGCGGCCAA
Source organism: Guadua angustifolia (assembly GCA_036346375.1). Taxonomy (NCBI): domain Eukaryota; kingdom Viridiplantae; phylum Streptophyta; class Magnoliopsida; order Poales; family Poaceae; genus Guadua; species Guadua angustifolia. The sequence continues at coordinate 326,569 of JAYEVE010000534.1, read as the reverse complement.
ACATGCACTTCTCCATAAACATATACATGCTATACGGTTGGCGACACATGGGAGGGTAGTTCTTCAGAAATATAACAAATTCATTCATACCAGTAACAATCATCTCTACACTTTGGAGCATTTGTTCCAACTCATCTTTTCTGTGTCTACTGCTGGTGTAGAAACGAACACGCTTGCCAGAATTGAATTTTGATAGGGAAGAATAGCTCACTTCATTGCCTTCAAGGGCTTGGCATCTGAACTTGTCGAGCACGTAGTAGCCCCTGTACATCTCTTCTCTCAGCACGTTGAGCTGCTGAAGCATGGCTTGGTTTGTGACGTGCCTCCCCTCGGCCTCCTCGACGGCGACGCGAACCCGGAGCAGCATCAGCTGTAGTCTCCGCAGGCTCTCCTCCTTGGACGCCGGCGGCGGCTTTGAGTATTTGTCGATCAAGAAGGAGAGGGATCTGCTAGCGAGTTCGCCTATGAATGCAGAGAAGAATGTCTCCATTAGGAAACCCCCCCTCTCTCTCTCTCTCTCTCTCTCTCTGCCTCTCTGCTTGGTCCTTATAAGATGTTGCAACGAATCAACAGGAGCAGAGAAAAATATGTCATCTGAAACTTTTATTGTGGCAATTGGTAATATGCTGGTTGGGGAACCTGTCCTCCTCCGCTTACAGGGAGGCACTGCAATATGAAACTACAGATCACCGAGAGCTAACCAACTTCCTTTTTTAGTGCCAAGTGTTTATACTATCTTTCACTATAGAATATCTTGTGTGTTCAAACAAGCAATGAATGGTACGTAGGAAGTGAATAGCAGCCGGCGAGCCATATCTTATTGGCTTTGCATCTGTAGACGTGGGCATCCTGCCGGTCCGCGGCATAGGCACGACGGACAGCAGGCCAGCCCGGTATACCGTGCCAGTCTCACTTACCTTCAGAGTCCAGGTACGACACATTAGCAAGTCGTGCAGATTTACATTATTACGAGGAGATGAAAGGAGACGGATATGTATGAAGCTAAGATAGTGAACACAAATATTAAAGAAAAAAACTTAAATTTTATTCGGTCTACTTGAGAACATGACGAACTGATTGATATCTGGGATGGTGGTTTCTAGGCCTTCAATAATTTGCTGCAGCTCTTTCGCAGTCTGACAACTGCCACTAGACAAACAGCTAGACGCGCTTGTCACGATTGAATCCAGACGGGCAAAAGAGTGACTCACCTGGTGCTTATTGGGTTTGCAGATATAATATATGCAGGCCCCGTTGCTTTCGCTGCATTTTTAGTACGTACGACTCAACTTAATTACTGGTACAACCCATACAGAATCTATGAGGTGAGCATAAATCAAACCATCAAATCTCTAAGTACAATCTAATATCCATCCACAAGAAGTATCTGATTGACTGATAATATATATATATATGAATCATCTTTTGCTACCGTCATTGAGCATGCACCCTATATTTGTTTCAATATCGGACAGTTCTTTATGACATGACCTTTCTCGCCACATAGATAGCATACACATATGCCTTTGCTTTTATCATTCTTCTTCCAATAACTCTTGTTTTTTTCCTGCAACACCTACCTGTCTACCATAGCCAATGCTTGATCGCTCCGATGTTTTTTAAGGACTCTGCCTCCAAAGGAAATGGAATTTCGTTTGTTACCAAATTTCACTAATGATTTAACATCCTTTAGAACACCTAACCTAATGCATAAATGAAACTCACAAAAATCAAAGGCAATATGCTGTAGAAAATAATTTTATAAAATACTAGGACTCAAAATGAGTATAAATATATTTTTTTCAGAATTTTTGCTTAGCATTTAGATGCCCTAAAAATTCAATAACTGTTTGAAATCAGCCAAATTTGAGGAATTTTCATTTCAAAACCACGGCATGAAATTGAGTAAAACCAAAGGAAATGGAAACTAGGATCCTTGGACTACAAGTATGAAAGTTTTCAGAATTTTCCAAATGATATTGCACCATTTTTTAGCCTACCCAATTACCTAAATCGAAAACTGCCGTTATTTCGCTTCGCTACAGTATGCTAGCGTTTGTTCGGTGAAATGGCCGAGAGCGAACCACATCTCGTTGCGCAAGCTTCTTTGCTTTGCTCTAAAATCATGAAATTATTCTCACATGTCCTTGTGATCATTAATGTTCCATTTCTGCAAAAATATTTATATTTGAATTAAATTTGAAGAAAAAATTGAATGTAGAACACCTCTCTTGTATAAGGAAATCAAGTAGTTAAAATATATACCAAATGAATCCAAATCTTAGCAAAACTAGTTTGGTTACACTCCTGAGGTTACAAGGATCCAAAATATACAAAAATATTTAAGTTTTACCACAGTTTGCATCATAAGTTCGATAGTCGATGTTTCAATACTTGAAATGTCCGAATAGCTATAACTTTCGAAAACAGACTTTGAATTTGATGAAACCAAATCACACTTCGAATTTGATGAAACCAAATCACACTTCGAATTTGACCAAACCATATCACAGGATCTTAGAAAGTGATATCCTTTCTGGTTATGTAAAAATAACTCATGCCATGTTAAAATATTTTCATATAAGGCACTAATGTTCATTTATAACTTTTGAAAATAGACTTCGAATTTGACGAAACCAAATCACTGGATCTTAGAAAGTGATATCCTTTCTGGTTATGTAAAAATAACTCATGCTATGTTGAAATATTTTCATATAAGTCACTAATGTTCATTTATGTGAAAAACATTACGTATAAAAGCGAAATATCACGGAAATAGCTTTAAAACACTCTTAGAGTCATCTCCAAATAATGCCTAAAAATGGTTAAATTATCTTGTAAGGTGCAGTCGCAAACTAGAAACGAAAACAGAACGTAAAATGCGTAGAATTAGAATCACTTAAGTCTTTTCGGTAGCCTGTAAAATTCCTCAGCTAAATGCAAAAATTTGGAAGAATAGCCCAAAAACACTCTTTAGTATATATACTACCATAATCTGAGAAAACAACCTATTTAGAACTTGCTTTGCATCTAAATCCTGCTAATGAAAACACACTAAGTGTAATTAGTCGTGTAGGAAACTAAACTACTTAAGCCTTTTGGGCCATCCGTAGAATAACTCGTCTAAACTAAAATTATGGTAGGGCCAGCCTAGAAACACTCTTCGATATATTGACTACCATATTCTAGAAAAATATTGTATTTACTATTTGCTTTGCATCAAAATCCAATAAGCGCAAAACCCTTAAGTGATTTAGCCGCAGAACACTATTACATGAATAGGAAAGCTTAAGAAACTTTTAGTTGGAGTAATTGTGCCGCAAGAATCATCACACAAATAGGTAGGAACAGCTAGTAGGATGATGTTATAGGCCCCAACATGTATAAAATCACCTTTTGTTCTAATCATACCTAAGACTAAGTACTATTCACACATAACACCTTAACTAATATCTTAATTCTATTGATCCAAATAACTTTGCCTCTTGGATTCGAAATTTAAAATACATGAATATTTAATTTAAACCTCTCAAAATTGTAAACGACTTTATGTATGCACATAACAATAGCTACATGTAGTCAAATCGTAAACGACCTTATGTATGCACATAACAATTAATAACTACATGTAGTCACGAGTAAAATGAACACATTCATGCAAAAGGCCTCACATACGATAAGTACTAACGAAGTTGTTATACAAGTAATAATTTGAGAACTCAAAATCACCATGTTTCTCTTGGTAAGATTTTAATTTGTATTTACATTTGACTTCTTTTTGCCTTATTTGATACGTTGTTATTTGCTTTTGTCGAGATTCTTATTTTCGATGCTAGACGGCGACGTTTCTGAGTCGATCGATAACAACCCTGACTCCGACCCCGACTACAACCCTGACGACGAGCAACCAGGCAAGCACCTCCTTTGAACATGTTGATCCCATATTTGCAAAGTTATGTTGTTTTATCAAACTATATGCATGTGTGTATATTTTAAACTTGCTATGTTGTGGGTAACGATAGTTAATTCCGATTGTATGCATTTCCTTTACTTATCATTTGATTACCTGCCATTGTAGCCTAGTATTGGTGTAGACATTATTTAGTGTCATTTGGGTAATACTTGCGAAATACCTTACACACCTGCGTAGACCTGCTCATTAGAATAAATTTTAAATGATGAGACACATTTCAAACTAGCTTGTGCAACTTGTTTAAATGTATGGAACTGAGGCATGGTTTTCATGTAATTTGGTAAAAATCCAACTCAAAACTTATGATTTAGACGTGGGCGAGTTATTATTTATATTCGGAGCATGAAAAGGACCTCACGCGTAGTTAGGGGGAGATTCTCGCCTAGGTCAGTTAAGGAACGAATTTGATGCTATCACCTAAGTGATTTGGTGCAATGTAACATCCTTAAAATTAAAATAAAGTAATAAATTAAATTTCAGAATTAAATTATATTTATTGATGCTTTTTCTGCATTTTCTGAATTTTTTTGGATTTTTCTTTATTTTTTCTTCAATGCAAAAATCTTTACAAGTAATGGATGAATAACAAAATAAAATATTAAGCCAATAAAATGTATAAATTCTGTATAATCTCAATAATTCACTAGAACCTCAATTATAAATTTTAAAATGTCATATCCAACATTTATGCATGAAATAAAAGCTCATTTATTGAACCATGACTAGCAATAGTGAACTTGTCGAATTTAATAAAACTAATCATACCTTATCTCGAGCAGAAAATTTTAAAGTACCTTTCAGAGAAATAAATTAATCTACAGTAAACATATCAGAAATTAATAAATTATTTTGTACTATTTAAAAATTCAAAAATAGAAAGATAAAAAATTTAAGAATCTGAATATCATAATTTTATTAAATTAAATACAAAATATTTAAATCCTAAAATTTTACTTAAGGATCATTTGATCAAGTGGAATGCATAAAAAAAGTTTCAAAAAGTTTTGAGAAGATTATACTCTCTGAAAAATCAAAAACACAAATCTGAAATTTGTGCAGAGTGTCTTGTCAGAATTTTTATAACTTCTGTGGATAATATTTCTGCCTGAAATTTCTATAGTGTCAAGATAACTCTTCAATCATCATTCTTAAAAATTTTTACAATTTCTTGATGTGATTGGTAACCGATCCATTGAAACTCATCTTGCTCAGCCTGCTGTTCATTTCTAATTTTGCTTCGCTGCTCATTTTCTTTCACTTCCAGGTGGGCCCCATTCCCTATTCAGGCCCACTCGGCAGCCTCCTCTCCTTGTTGTCTTCCTCCTCCAGCTCTTGCACCGCCGAGCCGATTCTCTTTGCGTGCAACTGTAGTCCGCATCATTCCGGCCTGTAGCTCGCGCCACTGAGGTCAGGCCTTATCCTGTCTCCTCCACGCGGCCATCGCCTCCGCATCCCACGCTGCCCAGCCATCATACCTTCTCCTGTGCACCACCACAAAACTCCTGCAGTGTTCACATTTGCTCTCTGAGCTTCCCTACAGTAATTGCTTGGCTATAAAACCCGGACTGGGATCGCAAGAAGCTGCCCTTCATTTCCCCTCAACTTTCATTTGCCCACATCAACCAATCATCCATCAATTCCGTCGGATTCCGCCATTACCGAAAGCTCTAGAACTCGGTAAAACTCAAAATCTAACCAAATCATTCAACCAATTCCAAATTCCTTCGAGGCATGGCATTAATAGCTCACAAGAATCAAAAGCCCTCAAAACTTTTGATCTACTTCATGCAAAATCTCGCTGCCACTGTAAGCCTTCTTCCCCAACTCCGGCCACTCGTTGGTAGAGCTCCTCCATCCATCTCCACTTCAAATAACCACAAAAATGGACTCCCCGTGACCCCTAGAAGCTTTATCTATTACCCATTCGAGCTCCCGTACCACAGTTCTTGTTCTCGGCGAGCCTGCCATTAGCGCCGCCGCTTGTGCTCAGTGGCAACTCACCTCAGGCTATCTCCAATCAAAATCGGTAGCATCACCAGATGCGCCTTGCCGAACTCTTTTCCCCTGTGCCTTTGCCTTTGCCAGAGCATCATCGGAGTGCCCTCGCCGTTAAGCCCTAGTCGGTGCTCTGCTTCTGAGTCACTGCTGCACGGGGACCCTTTTTCAGCCATAGCGAGGAATTCCAATTCAAGGGTAAAAGACGCCTTCTCTATTCCAAAAGCGTATTTTCCTTTTTCCAGTGAATTTCCAGCCAATTATTGATTGAACTTCAATATCTTTGCAATTTTAATCCAATTCAAGTGGAACTAAATCCTAAATTCATCTAAAATCATGCGTATTCAGAACCCTATTATGGTTTTATATTAAATCTGTGCACCATAAACTTTAAATTAATAAGATAAATTTTTATTTGATGATAAGATCAGGATGAATTTGAATATACAAAAAACTTTTAATTTTTAAGTCACAGAAGAATTATTAAAATTAAAAATGATATAAACCCACTATTATGGGCTTTAAATAAAAGCTATACACCATGAACCATAAAATGATACAATAAATTTTTTATGTGATTATGACCCTGAGATTTTCAAATATGCAAAAACATTTAATTTTTGAATGAAGTTTAAATTAATTGTTTTGTAATCATCGAAAAAACCTAGTTGGCTATTAATAAAAATGAGTACATAATAGCTTATAAAATAATAAAACATTTTGTATTAGTTTTTGGAATTAGTAGAAGCCTATTCATGTAAAAATATTTAAAATAAAACTTAGTTTGCATTCTTTTACTAAAAAGAAAAGCATATCACAACAATAAATAAATATATAATCCATCGCAGTTAAAATCAAAATAATGTAAAATCAGTTTTAAAACACTTCTAGGGTTGCACCCTATTAATGCCAAAAAAATGAATAAAAGATCTTATATAGTGTAATCGCAAACTTAAAAAGAATCCCGACTCGTTATAACGTTATTTTTGTGTGATCATTTATGCTATTTCAACAGTAAATAAAATAACTCGTCTAGATGCTAAAATTTATAAAGCCAATTTATAAACACTCTACAAAGTCATGCTACCATATTCTAAAGAAAGAAGTTCATTATATCATGCTTTGCATATTAATCTTGTCAGCAAAATAACCACAAGCATTGAGATTTTGGGAATCCGTAATATAATAAACGAACTTTAATTACAAATGATAAATCAGTGGTTATGATATTTATATCACCAGAACCTTCTCAAAGACCATAAAAATGAAGCCAGTAGCCTATCTCAACAGATTTATTACACGAAACTGATTCTATACAAAATCAATCAAAGATAAAGAATTATTCATTTATAATCTTCTGTGATCACTTAAGCCTTTTTGACAACTCACAAAACATCTCTTCTAAATACAAATTTTATGAAGAATAGCCAAGAAAGGTTATGGTCTACAACAATCTGGAAAAATATTCTTATTTCAACTTGCTTTGCATCTGAATCCTGTAAGTGCAAAACCCTTAAGTGATAAGGTTACCGGAAACATATTATGAATAGTAAAGTCTATGAAACCTGTAACTAATGTCTATTTCTATTAATTCAAATAATTTTTGCATCTTGAATTTGATATAAAATAAAAGAATACATAATTTTAGCTTCTTGATTCCTAAGATAAGAATGGATAATACATAAAAGAAACCATGCCTCGCTTAAGCTGTTAACAATTTAAATGCATACACTTAAATGACTAAAACACGAGAATGTGTAATCATTCAAACCAACCCTAAAACACACCTGCTTTCTATAGAAAGTCTTTATTTGATTTACTATATATTTTCTTTTTGCCTTTATTAAAGTTTATTATTTGCTATATTTCCATTGAACGACGTGTAGAACTCGACGCCATTAACTCTGTCATTGATGTCGTCAACTACGACTATGACTTCGTCATAAATGACAAATAAGCAAGGCAAGCACCCCATTGATCATTTTGATCCCAATATTTAATTTTCCTTTTGTTTATCAAATTGTTTCATGTATGCGTTTATTTCTGTAAATTCACTATTTTGTGGTACTAGTAGATATACCTATTGTCTCATGAAACTTTCTTGATAAGCATGGACATGTGAACCTTATTAACTATAGGAAAGGGTTAGACAATACATAATGTCAAATTGGGTATATGCGATTTAATAATTCTGCTTAGCCCTGCTTTCGAATCAACGATGAAGATGATCAGATCAAAATTTGTTTCTTGAGAAATTGAAAATCTATTTGGATATGATACTGATGGTTACTGATATTTTTGTTAAAAATCCGAAACAAAACTATGGTTTTGATGCGAGCAATTATTGGCAATAGTTGGATGTACAAGGGGATTGTACGTAGTGTAGGGGGAGTATTTCCCGTGTCGGATTAAGGACCGAACATCATATTGTATGATCCAAGATAAAACCGTGCAACTACAAGTGTTGTTATGGGGCAGTCTTAACTTATTAAGTTGCTTAGATTTGGCTTTGCACATTGGTAGGCCGAAGCAGTATGGGCTCTCTGTTTCAGGTTTGCTCGAAGGGGTGCCCACACTGTGGTGTTGGGAACAACATTTGCCGATACAACGGTGTACACCTTGTTATAGGAAGAAACGTTTATTGCAGGGGTACTGCTCATTTTTCCATTTCAAACGACAAGGTATGTCTGCTATTTATGTTTCTTCTGCCATAACAAGGATTCTCCATCACCGTTGCTGGTGCAAAGTTAGGTCGTCTATGTAATGTAACGGTTATGTCATGACTCTCTGAGGCACATCAAAGGAAGTGTGCTAATAGTTTGCACAAAGAGTAAGTCATGTCTTGTGGGTAAAGCTGTATATCTTTGCAGAATGTAAATCTAGTCAATTAGCCGTACCCACGGTCATGGGAGTCTTGGTGAATTAATACATGTTAGATTTTGGTATTTTCTAAAAATGGGTTTTGGTTTGAAACTTGTTTTGCAACTTTCACTTTATGTCAACGGATCGATATTGATGAACCTCATGACTAGATCATTGGGTTATCCATTGTTTAACTCCATGATTTGGATTATTGGATGAATGGATTTGCCTCGTGTTGGCAAGGAATGGTTATGGCATAATTGGATTATAGACTTGATTATTGGATTATTCAATGCTCAATAGACTGTGAGTATCACTTATGCTTTACTTATTTTCTTATCAGTAATCTTGCTCTTAAAAAATTTTGTTTGAGAAATTGAAATTTGATTTACAAATTAAATTCTGCCTTATGCAAAATTAACCTAGAAGCCTCCTTTGACATGTCTTGCATTATTGCATTTGTAAATACCACCTTAAGTTTTGCTGAGTACGAAAGTACTCAACCTTGCTTATTTCATTATTTTAGGTGATTGCGAAGATTTGAAGAATATCTTTTTGTCACAGGTTGCGGGAACCTTATGGACGTGATCTTTCTAGGGATTTATGCCTTGTCAGTTGCATGCAAGTTGGATGGGTACACTACAAGATTTTGCTTCTCCTGTGCTATGATTATTCACTCTGATTTGTATGAATACATTACACAATTAGCTTCCACATTAATATCATAATGTATGGTTGTGATTCCAATTGTTGTAAATGTGTGTACTAGCTATTGATCCAGGGACTAGTACCGAATGCACATTAGATTTCTATTTTTGCATTTTATGTAAAAATGGGGGTCATTTCATGCAACCACATGTGCTAGTATGGGATAGCCTAAACTCTCTAGATTAGATAAAGTTTTACCTTGCATTTTGGTAGGCCAGAGTCATAAGGGCACATTGGGGTACAGTGTCGCTCGTAGGTTCTCCCTTCACTGAGATGTTGGGACCAAAGCATTCCAATACAACGATGCATGCCTTGCTATGGGGAGAGTTCCCGATGGGGCGCCATCATGGTTTAAGATCTCCGAACTGTGGTAAGGGTTTAACATCACCGGGGCGGGTGCAAGGCTAAGCTTTAGTTAGTTGAACGGTTTCGTCATAGTCTAGCAAATCGGGTACCGTAAGTATCGCGAGATATGGTTGACATAGTTCCTAGAATGTGCCATGTGAGTAAAGTGTACGCTCTCTGTAGAGATTAAAATCTAATTAATTGGCCATGGTCGCGGTCATGAGCAACTTAAGGAAATACTGTCAAGTATAGTCTTTATTTTTGCGAAAACTTTTGGAAATAGTTTTGGAACAGGTTGATAAACTCATGAGCCTTGCGTGGTTGTATTTGTTCAATGCTCGCAGCCATGGAGGGCTGTGAGATGATCCTTATGAACTTTACTTACTGTTATGTAGCTTCTTATTAAATGATCTTTACAATTCCATTATCATTTTATGCAACATTCACTTGTAAAACAAAATCTGTTTTATGCTGAAAATGAGACTAGTGTAAAAACTTGTTTTACAGATCTTCTCACAAATATGATTAATCAGGGCAAAACTTTGATACATTTGTTATGCTCTGATGCCCCTTCTTATACACAACAACCCCCGATTTGGATCAAAATTTTATGAGATACGGCACAAGCGTGCACAGTCTCAAGAATGAAGAAGATGAATCATGTGAAGAGAGCCAAACTATAGGCGTTGAAGCAATCACAACGAGAGAGAAAGATTTGGTGAAACTGAACCATAAATTCTTTAAGAACAACCATAAAAGAATACAAGAGATTGTGCTCTCTCACAACCTCTTAAACCTTATATGATTCTTGGATCTTGGCCCTATATAAGAATCTAGTGCTAAAAAATAACATAGCCTCTAATCATCTCATGCACATCTTGCTGATGAGTTGGTTTGTGGCTTTTTGGTTGCTTGGATTCTCTATGATCATCCCATAGGTTTATATAGCCCTCTTATTTCTTTTTCTAAAGCAAATAGAAATCATAATCTTGTTAAGATTCATCTAGAACATATTTTTAAGTCCTAAAAGACTATATATGAGTCATCATAATTAACAGATGATGAATTTATCACCACGTTGAGTTGAATTGATAGCAGGAAGGATGTTCAACTGGGATGTGCTTTCGAAAAAAAAAGTTCAGTTGGGATGACAGAGAAGTTCGATCTAGCCGGTTAAGACTGAGTTGCAGGGAAGTGGAGAATGACTGTGCCGTATATAGAGAGGTTTTGGAGCGGGGACACCGAGGACTAGACTCTAATTTATGAGGATTAGTCTGACATGCATAAATCTACTTCTAAATTAGCTAGCTTTAGCGTCCGTGCATGAGAGAGAACAATTTTAGTACTTAGATCATACGTATGATTTAGCCATCCATCTGATGAATCTAAGCTAACGGCTCAGATTAAAATAAGGAGTCCATATCAAAAAATATATAAAAACTAAAATACTAAATAGTCACCCCGAGGAAGCTTCCACGTTAACTAGAAAGATCTAGTTATCTATCTAGTGAACCCGAATTATAACTGCTCATATCAAAGAAAGAATCTATATCAAAGTGTGTGACAGGGCAATTAGCACTACTACAAAACAGCACATAGGTGACGCCCTATTTGTGGCGGTTCATTTCGAACCGTCACAAATACATGTATCAGTGGCGGTTCTATGTGGAAATTGGCGGGAGGACCATTTGTGGCGGTTTCATCCAAAAACCGCCACTACTAGAAATCCGGGCTTTTGCCACGAAATTTTTTACAACACCATAAAATCCGTTGCATTAGAGTGGTGTTATTGCCTCGATTTGGAAAATTGTGGCGATACGTCCAATATATTACCACAATTCGTGCGTTGCGATATTGTTAATTGTCGTGGCAAAAGGTTGGTCATATTGCAACAAAAAATAAAATCGTTGCATTAAATAAGATTTTATTGCTACGGATAAATTTTGTTGCTATAATATTTTATTTCATGGCGATTTTTAATTTTTGTGGGGACGGATTTACCAAATCCGAACCCCCTGTGTTTCAACCGCTAGTCCAGAACAATAAGCGCACAAAGATTCTGATGATGATAACACGTACATATCATAAAGTTCATAACAGTAATAAGCAAAAGAGTGCAACAACATAAACATCCATCATCACATTATTACAAGTATGGAGCCTTACGGCTTAAGTGTGAAAGTAACAGCGGAAATGTAGAACAAAATCGAGCCACTCAGTGTGCCCACAGGCAACCGACTGGGGTGCGCTCCCTAGAAGAACGAGTCGTCATCTTCTCCATAGTCCTCAGCACAAATGTCGAACGGTGGGTCATTGGCCCTCTGATAGCCTCTTCCCCCATCATCATCTGCTTTATGGAATAAGCAGCCCCGCAATGAAAAGCGGGGTGAGTATGCAACATACTCGCAAGTCTCGGAAACTTAATGCAAGTAACTAAATGCAATGGCTTAAACAAAGGAAGGCATAATATGGTTCATTTGCATAAAGCGAAATTGAAATTTGAATACAAGTAATAATTTCATAAAGCAGCATTTAATAAAATGTAAATAGCATAATTAATTAACTTGAAATATAACAACTTTCCAGGTTCCAACTACCTGGATGGCTCTAGCCGCCAAACTAATATCCGGAAGCTCTAGCCGCTTACGGATTCCCAACCACATTTTCATTTTAAACCAAATCATCATTTTTTTTCCATTTAAAACCAAAAACCAGAAAATCTACTATGTGAAAGCGTTCCACGCTTGCCCTTATCCGAAGGCACGGCTACTCAAGTAGTTTTTAAGACTCTGCAGAGCTGGTACACTTTACCCACACGACATGATCAACCCTTTGCGCCAAGCATGCAATTAACACACTTCCTTTGGTGTGTCGGCGAGAGATCATGACAAGGCCTTTACAATGCATATACCGCTACCGACTTCACCGCTAAGGTTCCACCTCTGGTAGGGCTACCTCCGCCCAGTCCAGAAGCCCCCTCTTGCGCCTTGCAAGTGTCGCACCGACAAACCCGCACAGCCCACTGGCGAAGTCAAATAACGTTACATGCAAATTACTTAGCAAGGTCGTACCCATATAGACATGTGGTTGTCTTGTATAGCATGGCCCATGGTGTCCACACTATCGGTTCTTAATTGACTAGGCGGACAATCACATTCCAAAATTTTGTCGTCCCCGCACCGCCATTCAACCAATCCGCCCGGTCTAAACCATTTTCACTTTTAATTTCAAATTAATACCGCAACACCAATTGCCATATTTTCACAATTCCATTTGAATCAAAGATGAAAGCATTTCCATAATGGTAAGGTACCGACGTGATTAAGCATGGCTAAGCATTTTCTACTGTTCCCATAGTAAAATGTTTACCATTAATTACAGTAGTTAGTTTTCCTAGGGTGTCAATGGTTGTCAACATGAATATCAATGTGGGTATAACAATTTGGCATTTATCTAAGCATTTAAAATGACATTAAAGTACAAGATGCATAAATAATAAGCATGCAATAATTTAAAAGACAAAATAGCATTTCATAAACTTGGGTTCAAAATGGTCAAGGAGACTTGACTTCAATCTCTACCGCTGCTGCTACCCCTGCTGGATGTTCCTCTTGCTCAACCGGTAAATTGCGTCTACACGCCAAACACGCGAATCGAGGCAAAATAATAAATAACAGAAATAAATAAAATTCAAAAATTCACAAAAATAATACCAACAGATAGATCTTGATTTTAGATGAATTTAGAAATTTGAATCGTTCAATCGGAGTTCGAATCGGAGTTCGAAATGGAGAAAATCAGAGCTTGCAAGTTTTTTAAATGGGAGAAAATCAGAAAAATGCTAGAGGGTGACACGTGTGTGATTGGTTGATTTTCGGTTTTTCGGATTTTTCAGCGATTAAACGAAATGTTCGTGTCGCTGACATGCGAAACCCACCAGTCATAGACAGGGTCTCGTGAACCAAGTCCACAAAAGAGCTCACGGGTATGGTGATCGATCACGCCGACGCGGCAGCCCACGTGGAGCTAGGGGCGATGTGTCGGTGGCGTGGCGGTGACATGGCAACGCGTGGCGATGGCGTGGCGATGACACGGCAAACCAGCGGCGAACGGTTCGACGTGGCGCCACATGGCGGTGGCGTGTCGACACGTGGTTCACACATGGCTAACACTTTCGGATGTTGGTGGCGTGGCGGCGAGTGGCAACCACGCAGACTATGACGGTGGGGTGGCACACGCGGCTAGCACACGGCAAATCTTGGCGGAACACGTATATACTAGCGCCTACATGGCAGTGAGGTGGTGCGTCGTGGCGGACACTTGGCGATGACATGGCGCAAGCACAAGGTGACGAGGCAGAGGGGCTGGGAGTCTTACTGTTCGGAGCAGGGGTGCAGATCCGGCCGTAGATGGACGATCGGACGGCTCTGACTGATGGGAAGAACTCGACGGCGAAGCGGCGGCGCAGACCCGCCGGAGACGAAGAAGAAGAAGCACCACCCGGCGAATCCGCGATGGAATGAGTGAAAGAATTAGCGAATCGGGAAGAGGAGAACGAGATGAACACAAGGGCACCACGAAATACGGCGGAGGCTCACCGGAGAGGACGTAGGAGGCGGCGGAAGTCTCTCGTGCGGTGGAGCTACTTCGGCGAGATCTAGCTTCCTCCAGACGGCGTCTCCGCCGGAGAGAAGTAGGGGAAAATGGGCGGCGGAAGGAGGGGAATCTCGGGAGGTACGCGGTGCACGCTTAAATAGCCTAGGGTTGCGGGAATAAAGCGCGGAAGCCAAGGATGTCCGTGCGGCGCGGGCGGCGGCGGGCGCGGGGCGACGTGGCGCGTCGTGGTCCGCGTGATGAAGATCGGCGGCTGAAGTTTGATCTAGGGTTAGGGTTAGTTGAGTCGGGCTGTGGGCCGAGGAAACGACGAATAGGAGCGGGCCGGGTGAATTGAATAGTGTTTTCGGCCCGAAGGGAAATAAGGGAAAAGAAATTAATTTCTGAATTAAAGAAATCCATAAAATCCGAATAAACTCAAATAAATAGCAAATAAATTCGAAAAAATCCCCAAAAATACAGAAAAATACAATGAAGCACAAGGAACCCAAATAAAATAAGAATTAATTAATTTGAGTTATAAATTAACCAAATTAAATTCTTGTTGACTTTAAAATTTCCGTTTAAGCTGAATTTAATTCGAGAAAATTTTCACGGTTTCGAATTTTGAAATTCGAGTTCAAGAATTTGAAAAACGGAATGTTACAAACCTACCCCCCTAACAAGAAATCTCGACCCCGAGATTTGAAACTAACTAGGGAAACAGGTTGGGGTAGTCCGCTCGAAGTTCCTTCTCGCGCTCCTATGTGGCTTTCTCTTCCGGATGATTGCTCCACTGGATTTTCGTCTTGTGATTCCTAGTTGATGTGCGGAAAATAGAGAAGACTTCTAATTTAATTTTAGGTAAGCAGATGAGAGATACTAATACTTTCTACATGTCTCTTTTGTTTAAATAACTAGTATTGTTAATAATCTAATTTATATAGTGGTATGTGGTATGATTAGAATATTTGAGGTGAAAGAAAAGATGCATTATCATTACTCTCATTTGGGGAAAACTGAATGTTTAATATCAAGAAAGGTATTTGAATACAATGGTTGATCTGTATAATTCAACGTTAGGTGATTTAATTGAGTGAGAATAAATGTCATTTCGAGTTGACTTTAAATTGGAAAACATGTATAGATAATTCAAGTATTGGGTTGAGGTAAGAGGATTATAAGATGATTTATGGTGATTTAATTTGTTTGCTTACTTTGGTAAACAAAGAGTTTTCATTTTCTTCGGTTTTGAAAACTATGAAGGAATAAGATGTATAGACTGAAAAGATTGATTGTAGGAATTGAATACACAAGGGACGTACTCAATACCACACAAGTGCCGGGTACAATCTCATAAGAAAGACGTTTACGTTATAGCCTGATATCGAGGCAGGGGTTGTTCTAGACACTTGATGTTTTCTAGGTCTTTGAGATAGCTTGGAAATTATTGATGTTTTTCTTGTCGAGGTGAAGCAAAATTCTTCTTAGGTAGGTGTTGGCGAAGTATTCAAGTTTTTCTTGGTTGATACAAGTGACATTACCTATTTTACTTGAAACAACAAAAAGGTTGTTTGCTAATGATATAAAATAAATGATCAGGAAGTGACTAGGATCAAAGAGTTGATCTTAAAATTAAACTTATACCCTGGTAAGGTTCAAATATATAAGTATCATACCTAGCACTACGCCTGGCAGGTCATAAACTTCTTTCGCGAATTCACGCTGTAGGTAAATGCCATGAACGATTGGACTAACATTTTGAGTTGAATTGATATATGTCTAAGGAAGTGTTTGTCTTCAAATTTTTGAGGTTGCCTTGGAGAATATTGTGTAGCTTGACGGGGTTGAGAATGAGGTGGAGTTTGCATCTTGCTTCAGGCAACAGTTGGCATAATACTTATGTTTACCATAGCAAAGGCAAATAATATTGACTTTCCAATTTTTGTTTTCAGACAATTATTCATTGGTGTTATTAGAAAGATGAATAGATGACGATTGAGATTGAGGATAAAGCTGAGCAGAATTCTTCTAGGACAAGCATCTTCGTTCAATCGCCTTTTCTTTATCTGCTTCTTTGGGTGAACTGCTTCAGATTTTATTTCTTCTATTCTTGGAGTTATAAACTTGACTGATGAAATTCTTGGTATGTCTACGACTATAGGAGATATTTGTTCAGCTTATGGACATCGTTTAGGAATTTGTTCTTTTCGTGACAGTTGAAGTATTCATGCTTTTCTCATGGTGTCATGTTCAGTTATTAGTATGCTTAATATTATCTTGTAAATTTCAATTTGTTGTTTCTCAGAACATTCTTTAGCCTAATGATTTTCTTTATCAGACAAGGAATATGCCATTGGAGATTACCATTTACTACTTTCTTAGTGAAGGTAGTTAGGGTCAAGTGTTATTTCTATAATTCCTTAAGTGATATTTCTTGTGTGACTGGTTTTCTTCCTCTTTTGATCACCAAATCTTGAGCAAAATTGTATTGGCGACTATCAGATCGAGGGGCATTGAACTAGACAATAATCTTGACATTCACAAGGGTAACAAGCGATATTGCTTATAGGATATTTTCTAGGAGAATGATTTCCTTCACAAATAGGAGCAATTGATTGCGCTCTCATCAACAACATGACCTATTTCTCCATAGCGAGTGCAAGCACGAACTTCGGACTGACTGGGTTGACAATACTTCAAAGAACAATGTGTAGGTATCAAATAAGATATAGAAGTAGGTTTCTAGTTTAAACCATTTCTTTTTCTGATAGAAGCTGCACCACTATTAGAATATCTTGTGCGAGTTTTTAGAACAGAAAGGTGTGCATTTGGTGATTTGTTCAATTATGGTGAGCATTTACACCATGGTTCTGATTCTAACATTTTTTTTTGAATATTGAGAAAGTGGAGAGTTATGACGATTGCTATGTTGGAAAGGAAGTGCTCTAGCTAAATACAACGGATTTGGTTGAACTATGGTAGGATTATCATTTCTTGGCAGTGGAGTGTCTTTGCGGGGTTTCACGAATTAGATGAGGAGTGTTAGTAGTTTACACCGAGAATCATTAGTAAGACTAAGCTAATTTAAAGATATATATAGAGTATGTTAAAATATTTGAGATGAATGAAAGGTTGCATCTCAACCAAAGTTATTTGGGGAGGGTTGAAGGTCAATTATAAAGGCTAATAATTTTTTTTTACTCATTACTTTAGTAGATGTATTAATGAATTGTGTCGCAAACATCCTGCAACAATATTTATTAGAGTAAAGCTACTTAGATGGAATTCTGTTGGGTTACACGGCAACAATTCGTCCTTTAAAATCTTATTTTAGGAAAGGTTTCTAGGCGGATTAAGTAGTTTTTGGCTTGGGTTATAAGGCAACGTTTCGTTCTTTAAAAACGTCCTTAATTAAATTTTTCTTGTTAGGTAGGGTTAACACATCGTAAATTTCAACCTAGTGGTTTAACATTCACGAGAGTAACCCGCAAACAATACAAAAGATTTACAACAAAATTTCAATAACACATAAACAATATGTATACATTTTGCTTAGTATGTAGGAAGGGTATCTATAGTTTTTCTTCTGCTTGCGAGTCATACATATTTCGCATAAGAGGTTTACTATATCGCTAGAATAATATGTAGCTCGCATATTGCTAGCTTTTATTGTAGGCTATTAAACAACGAGTTTCTTTTGATTTTTTTTTGCACCACTTGTTGTGTTAGTCTTCCAAGGCTTCTATGAAGTCGAAGAGGTTGTGATGTTCGCATTCCCCATCTTCTTGAAGTTCTTGTCTGACGTCATGATATTGCCGACTTGTTACCGAATTCTTTTCAAAAGATTTGTTCGTGGTTTTCATTTCGCAAAAAGAATAAGGAAGGAAATACTTCTAAAAGGGATAACTTAAGAGTGAAGAAGGAAAGTTCTACACAAGGAAGCGAGTACATAAATAAGGAGACTAAATTCTCTGATTAGAAAAGAGTATATGTATAATCGATGCTACTCTCTTTATATTTCTTTTAGAAAAATAGGACTTTCAATTCTTCCAGTTTTCATTTAAACAACCATTGAAGCTTTCCATTCGAAGTATAGAACTTTTCGGTTCTAGCTCATTTTATGGTATATAATCTAGATAAGCAATGAGGTGAGTTTTAAAACATGATTAGAAATTATTATTGGATCATTAAGTTTTAACTAGCCTAAAGCAGCATAAGCTAGTTTGGTGTTGCTAATGTGGTAAGATCTTAACTTGGTTTATATATGAATGGTGTGATCTCAAGCAAGGCTAAGATTAGTAATGGTGACTGTATTACTAATCTCGTTGAGGTTTGTTTTAAGATGACCATAATGGTTACACTGGTAAGAAGTTTTATGAAAAGGAGATAACTTTGTGGAAGTTTGATAGAGATAAGAGATAAACTATTTTATAATTTCTTAGTTATCCTATGGGTTAAATTTTCCATATTCACACATAAGGACAACTTATTGTGAAACTTTAACCAAGAGGTTAAGTTTACACATGAATCAGTCC
This sequence comes from Guadua angustifolia, assembly GCA_036346375.1. Taxonomy (NCBI): domain Eukaryota; kingdom Viridiplantae; phylum Streptophyta; class Magnoliopsida; order Poales; family Poaceae; genus Guadua; species Guadua angustifolia. Next base: position 307,555 of record JAYEVE010000534.1, on the reverse strand, counting down.
TGACATTCAGAATAAAGACCAATTGCAAGTAGCGAAACATAACGACAACGTAAATTGCTCCATATAACTAGAGCGGAATAATATGCCACACGTAAGGGTGCTTATCTTATGGCAGGTCCTGATATATTCTAATCTTCCGCCTTTTATGTTGGGTGATGTTGTCTCTTCATGAAGTAAAATCTCGAACGTCATCTTCTTCATTTGGAATTCTTGAATAAGATCGTAAACTTAGGGATATTTCCGGAGATAAGATCAAATTTAAATTTCAAAATAGTTTTCAGAAAAGGGAAGAAGTAAGAACCTAAGAATAAGATAAGAGGAGACCAACTTCTAAATTCAAATTCGTTGGTTTGATTTAGAAAATAATTTTTGAAATTCTAACGACCGTTCTAACTAGGGTTGCGACCTACAGTCGATATGGCTCTGATACCACCTCTGTGGGGACCCGGATTTACCAAATCCGAACCCCCAATGTTTCAACCGCTAGTCCAGAACACTAAGCGCACACAAAGACATTACAGTGATGATAACACAGACATATCATAAAGTTCATAACAGTAATAAGCAAAAGAGTGCAACAACATAAACATCCATCATCACATTATTACAAGTATGGAGCCTTACGGCTTAAGTGTGAAAGTAACAGCGGAAATGTAGAACAAAATCGAGCCACTCAGTGTGCCCACAGGCAACCGACTGGGGTGCGCTCCCTAGAAGAACGAGTCGTCATCTTCTCCATAGTCCTCAGCACAAATGTCGAACGGTGGGTCATTGGCCCTCTGATAGCCTCTTCCCCCATCATCATCTGCTTTATGGAATAAGCAGCCCCGCAATGAAAAGCGGGGTGAGTATGCAACATACTCGCAAGTCTCGGAAACTTAATGCAAGTAACTAAATGCAATGGCTTAAACAAAGGAAGGCATAATATGGTTCATTTGCATAAAGCGAAATTGAAATTTGAATACAAGTAATAATTTCATAAAGCAGCATTTAATAAAATGTAAATAGCATAATTAATTAACTTGAAATATAACAACTTTCCAGGTTCCAACTACCTGGATGGCTCTAGCCGCCAAACTAATATCCGGAAGCTCTAGCCGCTTACGGATTCCCAACCACATTTTCATTTTAAACCAAATCATCATTTTTTTTCCATTTAAAACCAAAAACCAGAAAATCTACTATGTGAAAGCGTTCCACGCTTGCCCTTATCCGTAGGCACGGCTACTCAAGTAGTTTTTAAGACTCTGCAGAGCTGGTACACTTTACCCACACGACATGATCAACCCTTTGCGCCAAGCATGCAATTAACACACTTCCTTTGGTGTGTCGGCAGGGAGATCATGACAAGGCCTTTACAATGCATATACCGCTACCGACTTCACCCGCTAAGGTTCCACCGCTGGTAGGGCTACCTCCGCCCAGTCCAGAAGCCCCCTCTTGCGCCTTGCAAGTGTCGCACCGACAAACCCGCACAGCCCACTGGCGAAGTCAAATAACGTTACATGCAAATTACTTAGCCAGGTCGTACCCATATAGACATGTGGTTGTACTGTATAGCATGGCCCATGGTGTCCACACGATCGGTTCTTAATTGACTAGGGCGGACAATCACATTCCAAAATTTTGTGCGTCCCGCACCCGCCATTCAACCAATCCGCCCCGGTCTAAACCATTTTTCACTTTTAATTTCAAATTAATACCGGCAACACCAATTGCCATATTTTCACAATTCCATTTGAATCAAAGATGAAAGCATTTCCATAATGGTAAGGTACCGACGTGATTAAGCATGGCTAAGCATTTTCTACCGTTCCCATAGTAAAATGTTTACCATTAATTACAGTAGTTAGTTTTCCTAGGGTGTCAATGGTTGTCAACATGAATATCAATGTGGGTATAACAATTTGGCATTTATCTAAGCATTTAAAATGACATTAAAGTACAGTACGCAAATAATAAGCATGCAATAATTTAAAAGACAAAATAGCATTTCATAAACTTGGGTTCAAAATGGTCAAGGGAGACTTGCCTTCAATCTCTACCGCTGCTGCTACCCCTGCTGGATGTTCCTCTTGCTCAACCGGTGCGTCGTCTACACGCGAAACACGCGAATCGAGGCAAAATAATAAATAACAGAAATAAATAAAATTCAAAAATTCACAAAAATAATACCAACAGATAGATCTTGATTTTAGATGAATTTAGAAATTTGAATCGTTCGAATCGGAGTTCGAACGAAGGAGAACGGAGCTTCCGAAGTTTTAAATGGGAGAAAATCAGAAAAATGCTAGAGGGTGACACGTGTCGCGCTGTGATTGGTTGATTTTCGGGTTTTTCGGATTTTTCAGCGATTAAACGAAATGTTCGTGTCGCTGACATGCGGGGCCCACCAGTCATAGACAGGGTCTACGTGAACCAAGTCCACAAAAGAGCTCACGGGTATGGTGACTGATCACGCTGACGCGGCAGCCACGTAGGAGCTAGGGCGATGTGTTTGGTGGCGTGGCGGTGACATGGCAACACGTGGCGATGGCGTGGCGATGACACGGCAAACCACTGGCGAACGGTTCTGACGTGGCGCCACATGGCGGTGACGTGTCTGACACGTGGTTCACACATGGCTAACACTCGGATGTTCGGCTGACGTGGCGACGAGGTGGCAACCACGCAGGACTATGACGGTGGGGTGGCACACACGTGGCTAGCACACGGCAAGTACTGGGCAGACACGTATATACTAGCGCCTACATGGCAGTGAGGTGGTGCGTCGTGGCGGACACTTGGCGATGACATGGCGCAAGCACAAGGTGACGAGGCAGAGGGGCCGAGTCTTCTTGTCGAGCGGGTGCAGATCCGTAGTAGATGGACGATCGGACGGCTCGATGATGGGAAGAACTTCGGCGGCGGCAAGGCGCAGACCACGGAGACGAAGAAGAAGAAGCACCACCCGGCGAATCCGCGATGGAATGAGTGAAAGAATTAGCGAATCGGGAAGAGGAGAACGAGATGAACACAAGGGCACCACGAAATACGGCGGAGGCTCACCGGAGAGGACGTAGGAGGCGGCGGAAGTCTCTCGTGCGGTGGAGCTACTTCGGCGAGATCTAGCTTCCTCCAGACGGCGTCTCATGGGAGAAAGTAGGGAAAATGGGCGGCGGAAGGAGGAATCTCGGGAGGTACGCGTGCACGCTTAAATAGCCTAGGGTTGCGGGAATAAAGCGCGAAGCCAAGGATGTCCGTCTTGTGGGCGGCGGGCGGCGCGCGCGCGGCGTGGTGGCGTCGTGGTCCGCGTGATGAAGATCGGCGGCTGAAGTTTGATCTAGGGTTAGGGTTAGTTGAGTCGGTCTGTGGGCCGAGGAAACGACGAATAGGAGCGGGCCGGGTGAATTGAATAGTGTTTTCGGCCCGAAGGGAAATAAGGGAAAAGAAATTAATTTCTGAATTAAAGAAATCCATAAAATCCGAATAAACTCAAATAAATAGCAAATAAATTCGAAAAAATCCCCAAAAATACAGAAAAATACAATGAAGCACAAGGAACCCAAATAAAATAAGAATTAATTAATTTGAGTTATAAATTAACCAAATTAAATTCTTGTTGACTTTAAAATTTCCGTTTAAAATTTGAATTTAATTAGAAAATTTTCACGGTTTCGAATTTTGAAATTCGAGTTCAAGAATTTGAAAAACGGAATGTTACAAACCTACCCCCCTAACAAGAAATCTCGACCCCGAGATTTGAAACTAACTAGGGAAACAGGTTGGGGTAGTCCGCTCGAAGTTCCTTCTCGCGCTCCTATGTGGCTTTCTCTTCCGGATGATTGCTCCACTGGATTTTCGTCTTGTGATTCCTAGTTGATGTGCGGAAAATAGAGAAGACTTCTAATTTAATTTTAGGTAAGCAGATGAGAGATACTAATACTTTCTACATGTCTCTTTTGTTTAAATAACTAGTATTGTTAATAATCTAATTTATATAGTGGTATGTGGTATGATTAGAATATTTGAGGTGAAAGAAAAGATGCATTATCATTACTCTCATTTGGGGAAAACTGAATGTTTAATATCAAGAAAGGTATTTGAATACAATGGTTGATCTGTATAATTCAACGTTAGCTGACGAATTGAGCTGAGAATAAATGTCATTTCGAGTTGACTTTAAATTGGAAAACATGTATAGATAATTCAAGTATTGGGTTGAGGTAAGAGGATTATAAGATGATTTATGGTGATTTAATTTGTTTGCTTACTTTGGTAAACAAAGAGTTTTCATTTTCTTCGGTTTTGAAAACTATGAAGGAATAAGATGTATAGACTGAAAAGATTGATTGTAGGAATTGAATACACAAGGGACGTACTCAATACCACACAAGTGCCGGTACAATCTCATAAGAAAGACGTTTACGTTATAGCCTCGATATCGAGGCGGGGTTGTTCTAGACACTTGATGTTTTCTAGGTCTTTGAGATAGCTTGGAAATTATTGATGTTTTTCTTGTCGAGGTGAAGCAAAATTCTTCTTAGGTAGGTGTTGGCGAAGTATTCAAGTTTTTCTTGGTTGATACAAGTGACATTACCTATTTTACTTGAAACAACAAAAGGTTGTTTGCTAATGATATAAAATAAATGATCGAAGTGACTAGGATCAAAGAGTTGATCTTAAAATTAAACTTATACCTGGTAAGGTTCAAATATATAAGTATCATACCTAGCACTACGCTGGCGGTCATAAACTTCTTTCGCGAATTCACGCTGTAGGTAAATGCCATGAACGATTGGACTAACATTTTGAGTTGAATTGATATATGTCTAAGGAAGTGTTTGTCTTCAAATTTTTGAGGTTGCCTTGGAGAATATTGTGTAGCTTGACGGGGTTGAGAATGAGGTGGAGTTTGCATCTTGCTTGAACAGCATTGGCATAATACTTATGTTTACCATAGCAAAGGCAAATAATATTGACTTTCCAATTTTTGTTTTCGAGACAATTATTCATTGGTGTTATTAGAAAGATGAATAGATGACGATTGAGATTGAGGATAAAGTCGAGCGAAATTCTTCTAGGACAAGCATCTTCGCTCAATCGCCTTTTCTTTATCTGCTTCTTTGGGTGAACTGCTTGATTTTATTTCTTCTATTCTTGGAGTTATAAACTTGACTGATGAAATTCTTGGTATGTCTCGACTATAGGAGATATTTGTTCAGCTTATGGACATCGTTTAGAATTTGTTCTTTTCGTGACAGGTTGAAGTATTCATGCTTTTCTCATGGTGTCATGTTCAGTTATTAGTATGCTTAATATTATCTTGTAAATTTCAATTTGTTGTTTCTCGTAACATTCTTTAGCCTAATGATTTTCTTTATCAGACAAGGAATATGCCATTGGAGATTACCATTTACTACTTTCTTAGTGAAGGTAGTTAGGGTCAAGTGTTATTTCTATAATTCCTTAAGTGATATTTCTTGTGTGACTGGTTTTCTTCCTCTTTTGATCACCAAATCTTGAGCAAAATTGTATTGGCGACTATCAGATCGAGGGGCATTGAACTAGACAATAATCTTGACATTCACAAGGGTAACAAGCGATATTGCTTATAGGATATTTTCTAGGAGAATGATTTCCTTCACAGCCGGAGCAATTGATTGCGCTCTCATCAACAACATGACCTATTTCTCCATAGCGAGTGCAAGCACGAACTTCGGACTGACTGGGTTGACAATACTTCAAAGAACAATGTGTAGGTATCAAATAAGATATAGAAGTAGGTTTCTAGTTTAAACCATTTCTTTTTCTGATAGAAGCTGCACCACTATTAGAATATCTTGTGCGAGTTTTTAGAACAGAAAGGTGTGCATTTGGTGATTTGTTCAATTATGGTGAGCATTTACACCATGGTTACAGATTCTAACATTTTTTTTTTGAATATTGAGAAAGTGGAGAGTTATGACGATTGCTATGTTGGAAAGGAAGTGCTCTAGCTAAATACAACGGATTTGGTTGAACTATGGTAGGATTATCATTTCTTGGCAGTGGAGTGTCTTTGCGGGGTTTCACGAATTAGATGAGGAGTGTTAGTAGTTTACACCGAGAATCATTAGTAAGACTAAGCTAATTTAAAGATATATATAGAGTATGTTAAAATATTTGAGATGAATGAAAGGTTGCATCTCAACCAAAGTTATTTGGGGAGGGTTGAAGGTCAATTATAAAGGCTAATAATTTTTTTTTACTCATTACTTTAGTAGATGTATTAATGAATTGTGTCGCAAACATCCCGCAACAATATTTATTAGAGTAAAGCTACTTAGATGGAATTACTTTGGGTTACACGGCAACAATTCGTCCTTTAAAATCTTATTTTAGGAAAGGTTTCTAGGCGGATTAAGTAGTTTTTGGCTTGGGTTATAAGGCAACGTTTCGTTCTTTAAAAACGTCCTTAATTAAATTTTTCTTGTTAGGTAGGGTTAACACATCGTAAATTTCAACCTAGTGGTTTAACATTCACGAGAGTAACCCGCAAACAATACAAAAGATTTACAACAAAATTTCAATAACACATAAACAATATGTATACATTTTGCTTAGTATGTAGGAAGGGTATCTATAGTTTTTCTTCTGCTTGCCGAGTCATACATATTTCTGCATAAGAGGTTTACTATATCGCTAGAATAATATGTAGCTCGCATATTGCTAGCTTTTATTGTAGGCTATTCGGCAACGAGTTTCTTTTGATTTTTTTTTTTGCACCACTTGTTGTGTTAGTCTTCCAAGGCTTCTATGAAGTCGAAGAGGTTGTGATGCTTCGCATTCCCCATCTTCTTGAAGTTGCTGATACAGACGTCATGATATTGCTGACTTGTTACCAGAATTCTTTTCAAAAGATTTGTTCGTGGTTTTCATTTCGCAAAAAGAATAAGGAAGGAAATACTTCTAAAAGGGATAACTTAAGAGTGAAGAAGGAAAGTTCTACACAAGGGAAACGAGTACATAAATAAGGAGACTAAATTCTACAGATTAGAAAAGAGTATATGTATAACTGATGCTACTCTCTTTATATTTCTTTTAGAAAAATAGGACTTTCAATTCTTCCAGTTTTCATTTAAACAACCATTCGAAGCTTTCCATTCAGAAGTATAGAACTTTTCTGGTTCTAGCTCATTTTTATGGTATATAATCTAGATAAGCAATGAGGTGAGTTTTAAAACATGATTAGAAATTATTATTGGATCATTAAGTTTTAACTAGCCTAAAGCAAAGATAAGCTAGTTTGGTGTTGCTAATGTGGTAAGATCTTAACTTGGTTTATATATGAATGGTGTGATCTCAAGCAAGGCTAAGATTAGTAATGGTGATCAGATTACTAATCTCGTTGAGGTTTGTTTTAAGATGACCATAATGGTTACACCGGTAAGAAGTTTTATGAAAAGGAGATAACTTTGTGGAAGTTTGATAGAGATAAGAGATAAACTATTTTATAATTTCTTAGTTATCCTATGGGTTAAATTTTCCATATTCACACATAAGGACAACTTATTGTGAAACTTTAACCAAGAGGTTAAGTTTACACATGAATCAGTCCTGACATTCAGAATAAAGACCAATTGCAAGTAGCGAAACATAACGACAACGTAAATTGCTCCATATAACTAGAGCGGAATAATATGCCACACGTAAGGGTGCTTATCTTATGGCAGGTCCTGATATATTCTAATCTTCCGCCTTTTATGTTGGGTGATGTTGTCTCTTCATGAAGTAAAATCTCGAACGTCATCTTCTTCATTTGGAATTCTTGAATAAGATCGTAAACTTAGGGATATTTCCGGAGATAAGATCAAATTTAAATTTCAAAATAGTTTTCAGAAAAGGGAAGAAGTAAGAACCTAAGAATAAGATAAGAGGAGACCAACTTCTAAATTCAAATTCGTTGGTTTGATTTAGAAAATAATTTTTGAAATTCTAACGACCGTTCTAACTAGGGTTGCGACCTACAGTCGATATGGCTCTGATACCACCTCTGTGGGGACCCGGATTTACCAAATCCGAACCCCCCTGTGTTTCAACCGCGCTAGTCCAGGAACAGCTAGCGCACACAGCATTACAGTGATGATAACACAGACATATCATAAAGTTCATAACAGTAATAAGCAAAAGAGTGCAACAACATAAACATCCATCATCACATTATTACAAGTATGGAGCCTTACGGCTTAAGTGTGAAAGTAACAGCGGAAATGTAGAACAAAATCGAGCCACTCGGTGTGCCCACAGCAACCGATCGGGCGCTCCCTAGAAGAACGAGTCGTCATCTTCTCCATAGTCCTCAAAGACAAATGTCGAGCGGTGGGTCATTGGCCCTCGATAGCCTCTTCCCCATCATCATCTCGCTTATGGAATAAGCGGCCCGCAATGAAAAGCGGGTGAGTATGCAACATACTACGCAAGTCTCGGAAACTTAATGCAAGTAACTAAATGCAATGGCTTAAACAAAGGAAGGCATAATATGGTTCATTTGCATAAAGCGAAATTGAAATTTGAATACAAGTAATAATTTCATAAAGCAAAGATTTAATAAAATGTAAATAGCATAATTAATTAACTTGAAATATAACAACTTTCCGTGTTCCAACTACCGGATGGCTCTAGCCGCTAAACTAATATCCTAAGCTCTAGCCGCTACTTGATTCCCAACCACATTTTCATTTTAAACCAAATCATCATTTTTTTCCATTTAAAACCAAAAACCGAAAATCTACTATGTGAAAGCGCCCACGCTTGCCCTTATCCGTAAACACGGCTACTCAAGTAGTTTTTAAGACTCTGCAGAGCTGGTACACTTTACCCACACGACATGATCAACCCTTTGCGCCAAGCATGCAATTAACACACTTCCTTTGGTGTGTCGGCAGGGAGATCATGACAAGGCCTTTACAATGCATATACCGCTACCGACTTCACCCGCTAAGGTTCCACCGCTGGTAGGGCTACCTCCGCCAAGTCCAGAAGCCCCCTCTTGCGCCTTGCAAGTGTCGCACCGACAAACCCGCACAGCCCACTGGCGAAGTCAAATAACGTTACATGCAAATTACTTAGCCAGGTCGTACCCATATAGACATGTGGTTGTACTGTATAGCATGGCCCATGGTGTCCACACGATCGGTTCTTAATTGACTAGGGCGGACAATCACATTCCAAAATTTTGTGCGTCCCGCACCCGCCATTCAACCAATCCGCCCCGGTCTAAACCATTTTTCACTTTTAATTTCAAATTAATACCGGCAACACCAATTGCCATATTTTCACAATTCCATTTGAATCAAAGATGAAAGCATTTCCATAATGGTAAGGTACCGACGTGATTAAGCATGGCTAAGCATTTTCTACCGTTCCCATAGTAAAATGTTTACCATTAATTACAGTAGTTAGTTTTCCTAGGGTGTCAATGGTTGTCAACATGAATATCAATGTGGGTATAACAATTTGGCATTTATCTAAGCATTTAAAATGACATTAAAGTACAATCATAAATAATAAGCATGCAATAATTTAAAAGACAAAATAGCATTTCATAAACTTGGGTTCAAAATGGTCAAGGGAGACTTGCCTTCAATCTCTACCGCTGCTGCTACCCTGCTGGATGTTCCTCTTGCTCAACCGGTGGTTGCCTACACGCTAAACACGCGAATCGAGGCAAAATAATAAATAACAGAAATAAATAAAATTCAAAAATTCACAAAAATAATACCAACAGATAGATCTTGATTTTAGATGAATTTAGAAATTTGAATCGTTCGAATCGGAGTTCGAACGGAGGAGAACGGAGCTTCCGAAGTTTTAAATGGGAGAAAATCAGAAAAATGCTAGAGGGTGACACGTGTCGCGCTGTGATTGGTTGATTTTCGGGTTTTTCGGATTTTTCAGCGATTAAACGAAATGTTCGTGTCGCTGACATGCGGGGCCCACCAGTCATAGACAGGGTCTACGTGAACCAAGTCCACAAAAGAGCTCACGGGTATGGTGACTGATCACGCTGACGCGGCAGCCACGTAGGAGCTAGGGCTGATGTGTCGGTGACGTGGCGGTGACATGGCAACACGTGGCAGTGACGTGGCGATGACACGGCAAACCACTGGCGAACGGTTCTGACGTGGCGCCACATGGCGGTGACGTGTCTGACACGTGGTTCACACATGGCTAACACTCGGATGTTCGGCTGACGTGGCGACGAGGTGGCAACCACGCAGGACTATGACGGTGGGGTGGCACACACGTGGCTAGCACACGGCAAGTACTGGGCAGACACGTATATACTAGCGCCTACATGGCAGTGAGGTGGTGCGTCGTGGCGGACACTTGGCGATGACATGGCGCAAGCACAAGGTGACGAGGCGAGAGGGTGGAGTCTTCTTGTTGGAGTAGGTGCGATCCGCCAGATGGACGATCGGACGGCTCTGACTGATGGGAAGAACTCGACGGCGAAGTTGCGCGCAGACCACGGAGACGAAGAAGAAGAAGCACCACCCGGCGAATCCGCGATGGAATGAGTGAAAGAATTAGCGAATCGGGAAGAGGAGAACGAGATGAACACAAGGGCACCACGAAATACGGCGGAGGCTCACCGGAGAGGACGTAGGAGGCGGCGGAAGTCTCTCGTGCGGTGGAGCTACTTCGGCGAGATCTAGCTTCCTCCAGACGGCGTCTCAGCCGGAGAGAAGTAGGGGAAAATGGGCGGCGGAAGGAGGGGAATCTCGGGAGGTACGCGGTGCACGCTTAAATAGCCTAGGGTTGCGGGAATAAAGCGCGGAAGCCAAGGATGTCCGTCTTGGCGCGTGGCGGCGGCGGGCGACGTGGCGCGTCGTGGTCCGCGTGATGAAGATCGGCGGCTGAAGTTTGATCTAGGGTTAGGGTTAGTTGAGTCGGGCTGTGGGCCGAGGAAACGACGAATAGGAGCGGGCCGGGTGAATTGAATAGTGTTTTCGGCCCGAAGGGAAATAAGGGAAAAGAAATTAATTTCTGAATTAAAGAAATCCATAAAATCCGAATAAACTCAAATAAATAGCAAATAAATTCGAAAAAATCCCCAAAAATACAGAAAAATACAATGAAGCACAAGGAACCCAAATAAAATAAGAATTAATTAATTTGAGTTATAAATTAACCAAATTAAATTCTTGTTGACTTTAAAATTTTCGTTTAAGCTGAATTTAATTCGAGAAAATTTTCACGGTTTCGAATTTTGAAATTCGAGTTCAAGAATTTGAAAAACGGAATGTTACAATTTTATAGCCACGATTTTTTTTACGTGGCAATTTTCTCCCTGAACAGGCCAGCTAGAAACTCAAATTTTCGGCAAGATCCGCTGCCAGCCCGTGCATGCGAAGGAACGATTCCAGCCTCCCGCCACGCTGCGTTCGCCTCCCCGCCGCCCATTCCTTCGCCTCACATTCCCGTCCGCCGCATTCCCCTTCGCCTCCCGCCTCGCTCCATTCCGCACCGGGTCGCCAAGAACCGGCCGCTCCGTCCCGCGCCCACGAGGAACATCGAGGGGGCAACGCGCTAGAGGTTGGGTCTCCTTCCGCACCGTTCCATCCAGCGCCGATCCATCCCGCGCCATCCAGGAGGCGAGGGGTCGCTCCTTCGGCGCCGCCCAAGAGCGAGCGCCGCCGCTGGTACCGCGGCCGCCCAGAGTCCACCGCTGCTCCATCCCACGCTAGATCTGGTCCCCGACGTCGTCCTCGACCCGGTCGCTCACCATCATCCTCTTCGATCTCGGCTTCACCGAGCGACCAGATCCACAAGGTTAGTATCCTTCGCAGCGGGATCGACTAGATCTCGCTTAAACTGTATATAGATTTGCAAATGTGTTTTGGTAGTCTTCAACCTTGTGCCCAACAAACAGGAAAGTTCTAGGATTGAACAAGGCCAAGGGCCATTGAGGTCAAGGTGGTGATTTGTGTCACAATTATGCACATACGAAAAGTAGCTCGAGAATCCACAATCGAACAACTTAATTATTCTAGTATCGCATCGTGTTTCGCTTGCATTGCAATCTTGATCATCTCTCCGTGGCCGCATTAATAAATTTTTGATACCAACTGTGTCATGTGGAGTACTTTTGCCTTAGGATGTATTTCCTAATAATCTCGAGATTAAAGCAAGAGGTTGGTTCCCTCGTTGTCTTGCCATGCTGTGATTCATTGCTAGTTGGTAGAGTGTGTCAAGTCGAACATTCGGATTGATATTCCCTAATGATTATGCTCGCTGCTTTTTGGATTGTAAGAATACCTGGTATCAGATTGGACATGATGGTAATCTAGATGGTTGTCTCTACTTTTGGGGCTTTTGTGTTGTTTGTTGCTGCTCTTTAATGAAGTAAGAGCTATAATCATCATTATCAGATTCATCCTTATCATCTGGTTGGCCATCATTCTTATTGAGTTTGAAAATCAGTCAATCTTTGTTCTGGCTACCATATCCTAGTATCAGAGGGTTCTGTGCCACCTATCGTGGACAAAAGTTTGGCTCACCGCTTGCCTTCCGCAATGTCATAGGGCTCTTTTCACCTCGGGTGGTTCTTTGTATAATTCATAGATGAAATCGGATATGAAGTTCGTAACTTATGCCTGCCATTTGTACCGACATTATTTGTTAACACAATTCAACTGAAGTGAAGTAATTCATTAGATATTCTGCATATCTTTTGATAGTTTATTTAAGTTGTACATTCTTTTTTGGTTCTGTCTGTGATATTAAGGTTTACAGTTGACAGCAACCCAAGGTGGTGTTGCACATATCTTCTTGATGCATCCGATCCTTTATTTGTAGAAATTGGGAAGTTGTTTATAGAAGAACAAATTGGAGGTACGGTTGGTTGTTTTACTCAAACTGATCTCCATTATTATAATGCAGTATATTTCAATATCAGACCTGGAGTCAATTGTTTCTTCTGAAATTAATTTCTTGTGTGGAAAATTTCACAGCAGATAAATCAATAAGTTCCTTTTCCTGTGGTTTTATTTTTTAAGTTGTTTAAGAACATCTAACAGATGATTGATGTTTATGTGACTATTTTCAATTTATCATGCAAGCATAGAGCCATTTGGTGTCCTACTTTGTTTCAGTGTGGTGAATGGCATACTATGTAGCTTTAACTGAGTGCACACATAAATACCTGTTTGCCATTTCAGCAACATTAAATCTTCAAGTACTGTTGTGCTTCCTGACATACCCTGTGAAACTTGCTATTTTGTCGAGATGTATTATTTAAATTATGAATCAGTGGATATATCTAAAGAAAAATGCAATCCTTTAGATATATGATGAAATTTGTTGTTCCTTGCACAGAATATGGTAGGACAAGTCACATATACAACTGGTATGTTTTTTTTATCATTCACATTATTAGAAGTTCCTGTTTGATGAACTCATTTCCTCATTTAGTGTTACCTCCTGTCCATCTAGTGATGAACCTTTAATCCTCCTTTTGTTGAGGTAACTAGGAAGCAAATATTTCACCACTGGATAAACATCTCTTATTTTTGCAATGGAATCCAAGTTTTTCCGGTTTCTGAAGCTTGTTGGAGTCGGATTCAAAGCAAGGACAGAGCAGTTCACTTTGCTGGCCATGAGGCCATGAGGTGTTTTCTGAAACTAGGTTTCTGAAGCTTGTTACAGCCATGAGGTGCAGTTCACTTTGGAGATAGATCACACGCAGAATTTGTTCAGAGCTTCAGTCTTGGAAATCATGACTTCGCCAAATTTCAGAAATTCTGACTCCCTAGCTTGTAGATAGACTAGTTAAGATATTGTAATCAGTAGGATATGCTGATCACAAGTTTTTCCGTTGTAGTCAATATTGATACCATTCTTGTCACTTTGAGGGCTTTGCTGAAATCCAAGTTTCATATTCACAGGTTCAATGGAGTGAAAACTCACAACTAAACATGTGGTTGAAAGGAATTGAGATATATGCATTGCTATAGAAAGAAAAAAGAATCATAATATTCCTTCATGAAGAAATTTGAGGTCTCATCAGAGGTTGATCCAAGTATCAAAACTTTGTAGCCGATGGTCTTGCGTGCAAGTGCCTCACATAGGAGCGATGACAATGGATTGCTCTTATATTTTTCTTGTTCTGAAATTTCTTGGTTGATGGACCTTAATGGGCTCACCACAGCAAACTAGGAACAAAGCAATACAAACCATTCTATAGTTTCTAGATTAAATTATTATTTTATTACATAATTGTTATTGTTGTTGGTTCCAGGTTGGCCTGAATCTAAGGTTGTTGCTTTCTTATGCTACTTTGCTAAGAACTGATGCTCACTTTGTCGTTTCAACTGCAATAGTGCTTTTTTCTATGGGTTACTTACAACGTGTTTTTAGTGCCCTGTTATTTCCCCCTTTTTTTATAAGTGCCCTCCTATGGCTGATCAGAGATACAGCAGTAACTGTTTAAACCCACATATCATTACTCCCTCCATTTCACATTATAACTTAAAAAGCCACTGTGGTATGCGTGCAATCAAACTTTACATACGTAGTTACATCTGAAGGTGTTGAGTGGTTTAGATCCTCATATTAGAATTCGTTTAGTATAAATGCTTAATTTCAGTAAACTTCTTGCAAAGATGTTGATACCTCGAGAATGTGCAATGGTCTGCAATTTAGTCTTGTTTTATTCAAGAACTTAATCTTGGTGATAATATTATTTCTTGAGCTGTAGCAGATCATTGTCAGTTTTTATTGGCTTGCACAGACTTAAATACTATTTTCTTATTATGCAGGCTAGGCTTAATGTTGGATATATTGTTAAATGCACTGTCAAGCGATTTGCTTCACATGAAAACAGTGCAATTCCAAAACAGGTTAAATTTACTGTTCAGCACTTGTTGTTATCCCCACGGTTTGCTTCACATGAAAGCTGTGCAATATCAAAATGGTACCACATCACCCAAATGCAAAAAACTGGGGTGTGTAAGCAAATTCAGGATTTTTGCTTCTGTGTCCTGAAATCTAGTCATCTAGGCTGACGCAGCCTAACCACAATATATGTTGAAAATGGTTATGTATCTTCATCTTCTTGAATTGTCATCAATCCAGATCTGATATAAGGGATTCATGAACACTGGGAATTTTAGCCATCTGAAATGCTTAAGGTGCACAAATTTATAATAGCAGTTGTCAAATACAGGAAACAGCTGATGAATTAATAGATCCATTTCAGGATACGAGCAGATTTTCTAGTTTTACTTTTTGAACCTGTATTGTACTGCTAAGTAGTATCAGCAAATGCATTCTAATTCTGTTTCCCTATCTTTTTCCCCTCTTGCTCATGCCGTCCTTGATGATGTAAATTGTTATGAACTGGGAAATACTACCCTAAGAGTAGCACAATGTCCATACACTATATCCATTTATGCTCCCTTTGATTTTGCACAGGATGGTATGAATGCATTAGTATTATGTGATTCGAAACTTCAAGAGCTGTTCGGCTGTGAGAGCATTCCTATTTCAGGACTATCAGACTTGCTTGCTCACCACTTCATCAAGAAGACATAGCATATCCTCTTTAACTGGTTAGTTTCCCAAGTTTTAAGGGTGTAATAAAGCATCAAGTTTTTTCTATTTTTATTTCCAATACAATGCTGTCTTAATGACAAGGATCTCCTTTTGTTGTGCAACCAGACACGTCCCCAAGCCCCAGTTGCAAAGGGGGGTGAGTGCTCAAGCACACCAAATATTTTTCGGCATCAATCACCACAACCTGCAATGCCAAATGGAGTTCGAAAACAGACCTCGCCTCCTATTCCAGGAATACTGAAAGGGCGTGTCAAGCATGAACATTAGGCGTTGAAATGATTATTAATGTTGTGTGAGCTACTTGGGTTTTTACTCCCCAGGCTTCTGTAACTTAACATGTAAAAAGGCTTGTAATTAGGTCGGTGGGGTAAAAATGATGGTCTAATTTAGCTTTGCAGCTGATGGTAGATTGGTCTGCGTGGTGAAGCACCCGATGCCTGACTGACTTGACTTCTAGTTCTAGGTTTCTTTCAATTCCTTTTCCCTGGTTTAGGAAACAAACTTGGTTTAGGAAATATGTTTCTGAATATTTCAATTTATTCGGTTCTTGATTCTACCTCATGCTTGGCAATGCAGAAATTTCACCTGCTGGAGAAATACTGCCAGAAGGTAATATACTCGAATTCATTAACGAATTGACTCTTTTGGTAGGCCTTCACCCTTCAGTGGCTATACTTGTGTGACAATGCAGGCTTATAAAAGAGTAGTTGACTGGTGTTCAGTAGCAGCCACTTCTTACACATAATAATGTGTTCTTTTATACATGAGATTCTTACACATAATAATCTGTTCAGTAGCAGCCACTTATTACTTCCTGATACCACAGTAATGCAAGTTAGCTCAGGTGGCTTGCAATTTGTTTTTTTATACCTGAGATATTGGTTCAGCCCTAGGAGCACCCTATTTTAGTGTGCAGTTTTAATCATCACTTGATGAGTTGAATGGGCCATCATAAATCACTGAATCTTCATATCCATATTTTTATACCTGAGATATTGGTTCAGCCCTAGGAGCACTCAGATTTAATCCAGGGGGTGCACTGTAGATACATTAGTTCCTATTTCCCATATATGAGATGACTCTGTTGCTCCACTTCTGATTTTGAGAACAGATCAAAAGTACACCACAAATATGCCATGCATTGCTTGTCCAATTGAGCATAGGATGAAAGTGACCTACCCAGATAGCACTGATGTCAAGTTGTTTATTCACTAATTCTTTTAAGATCCAAATGTTTATGCCCAGTTTTCTCTAATGGATCAGTTTCACCAACAATGTTTTCCTGAAAAAGGACAGATTAGTGGTGTCAAAATGACATTGCTAGATCTGTCATATTATTCTATACATTAGTTAGTTATTACAATCATGAAAATTCTGCAGTATATTAGGATAGAACTAGCAAAAAACAGTTATAATTATTCATGAACAGAACTAGCAAAAGCTGAGATAGTAGTAAAATCTTGGTGAAGCAAGTGGGCACAGCATTGATTAATGATAATGGATCTAGAACTTATAGTCAGTATGGTCAAATACAGAGTTAAGAGCTTCAGTGTGGTGCATGACTCTTAATTTTTCCCAAGGGGAATAAAACCTACTTTGCACCTTTTTATCAGAATAACCTTAGGTAATGTCCTGACTGGTCAGTGCATATATGCATGCATGCATGATATACACTCCAATTAGCACATACAGTATTCCATGCAAGATCAATCAATTCTCATCTTAATTAAGCTTTTTATATTAATTTAGACATGTTGTCTTACCTCTTTGCAGCCTTGTTTCAAATACTCAGGAAGCCCTTGTGAACTGGAACATGACTATTGAGAATGACGTTGGTGATCCTGCTGTCGTTCATGTTGCAGCGCCCCCCATTTTTGATCCACCCACTGGCAGGTAAATGTGACCATGACCTGTGATTATGTTCAGTCTTGTGTCAAATAATCTATGAAATTATAATGTTATGTTATTCAACTAATTTTAAAATATATTTTGGCAGGCTGACCGGTGAGAGTTGGACTTTACTATTTCAGTGTGAGGGGACACCTGCAGGAGAAGAATTCCATGAAATGGATATGGATAGAGCTAATATCTCCTTTTACAACTTGATGTGTTTGAAATCAAAGTTTGGTTACTCAGGGAGAGATTACTTGTTCTATAAGAAGCGATGTGGTAGGGATGTAGCAACTCTTGAGCCGATTGATTTTGAACATGAAGCACTTACAATGGTAACAAACAATGAGGCAGAGAGGAAGGTTCGATTATTAATGGCTAAGGATCCGCCGAGGGAGATGCAGGTTAGCATTACACCCATAAAGCGCTCTAGGGAGGCACCAGTCCAGGATGAATTTGTTACAGATGAGAATATTGATGCATACAAGCTATGGATTGAGAACCTGCAACGCGAAGAACCGAGATCTGTAAGCTATGTTGCTGCACTTTTCGCACTTCTAGGCATATAATGCATTGACCATACAAAGCTAACATGCTGATGAATTGCAGAATTTAAGGATGAATATAGAGAGGATACAATCAGAACATATAAGGAATGGTTGAGGCAGCAAGGCGACCTTCTAGACATTAGTAACTGGTTTTCTAACACTGAATACATGATATATTGTATTGTCCATAATTACTTACCGATGTTTGCATTGTATGCAGCTGCGTATGTACAGGACCATCGCAACAATCTTCCTAGCATACCTGATGGGGAAATCGATGACAGCAACCCATCAACAACAAGCCGGCCATCTCATGCTCGTCGTTTAAAGCAGAAAACTGATGGTAAATTGTAAATAAATGGTACTTGTGTATATTATTATGCTCAAATATGCCTCGGTGAATATATTTGTTTATATTCTTGATGCTATGTTAGCAGCTTCCAATCAAGGGTGCAAAAAAACTGGTCGTGGTACACTCAAAGGTCTAGCAGCAGCCAATAAGAGAATAAAATGGGCTCTCAAAAATGGAAATACAATTTTCATGAGGCCGGAGGTCCCATAGGAACAAACGCCCGCTCCTTTGTCGATGAAGTGGTAATGTTTACAAGAAAAAGGGCACCACTCATTGGAGTGAAAAAGTGGAAGGACATAAAGCAAATAGTAAAAATTCTATAGCTGCAGATGTCATGGTTCGTATAATGTTATTTGTTTGGTTCCATGTATATATTTCTAGTTACTAAAACTTTGATTTCTTTCGTGTTTTCATTCAACACAGAATAAATGGGACCTTCAAAACACCCCAATGCAAAGGAAAAGATATGGGATATTGCCAAAGAGTGTTACAGGATGGCGGTCAACATTGAGTGCTACATACAAGGCGTATAGTACTTATGCTGAGAGAATGAAACAAAAGCCTGAAGATGTAGACATTGTTGAGTGGCACTACTTGAACTTATATTTTGGGTCTGAACAATTTAAGGTTAAGCGAAATTATGCATAGCTTTTATTTTGCATACAACATACGGTGCTTTCTTTCTCTATTACAAGATTTTCTTCAAGCAAAAGGAAAAATTGACTATTTGGCATATCAGACAACCCATGCAACTTCAACAGGAATGCCCATGAAAAATTGACTGTACTTTATTTTTTAATATTTTACACTGCTACATAAAGTGCGTCTCTAATCTTTTTTGTATTGTCACCTACTGCAGAAGGTTAGCAACCAAAACTCTGGAAACCGCCAAAAACAAAAGACCAAGCATTTGATGGGTTCCAAACCTTTTGCTCAAATTAGCTATGAGCAGGTAAATATATGTTTGAATGCTCTTCTTTTCATAAATGATGTAGGATTAATATGCCATGTCCTTGCAATTTTAGAGAGACCCGAAATAGGTGAAGAGCCAAATGATGTGCACCTCTCGGATGAGCACTCACATGAAGAATGGGCAAGGGTCGACGACGCATCTAAAAAGTTTATGTGAGTACTTCTTTGATATTGGACTCACAATGTGTTTGTAATTTTTGCAATCTTTCATAACTTCAATATTCAATTAACTTGTGTTCTCATCACTTAGGACGGGCATGCGAGAAGATTTGTGAGGTAGAATTACAATGAGACAATGGCATCCTTTCACACAAAGAGGAAAACAATATTTTCCAATCAAGCTACAAGGAACTCACATCAAGCAAAACATCCCAACTTCACGGACAAGGATACTTGGCGAAACGTCGAACACGTCATCGAAGGATGCATGCTCAAATCGAACAACAAGTCCGTGTTATAAATGCAGCCCAACTACAAAATGTTGAGCTCCAAGGTGAGGTTCAAAAGTTAAAGAGCAACTTGCAAATGAGATTGCTGAAAGGGATAGGATAGCGTAAGAAAGTAGGCGATGATTCAAGAGGAGCAGAATGCAAGGCTTGCACTCAGGGAAGAGATGCTTTCATTGATTGCAGAACAGAGAGAAGCATCAATACAGCAGGTAAAAAAATTGGAAACAATTTAGTTCAATGATGGTTTTGCACATTATATGCGACCTTAATTTATTTTTTCATTTTTCTAATGCAGACTACCCCAACAAGCATCATCCCAAGTGATGATGCAGCTAGGACAGTTGTGGGCAAGAATAATCACAACACTCGAAGTTCTAATGTCAAGCGTAATCTAATCAATAACGATTCCAATGGGACACCGCGTTATATAACTACCCAGCAGTTGATGCAAGTTGCTAAAAATCATGGTCGGTGAAGGGCTGAACAAGGTATAAATTGCAAAGTTTATTTTTCAGCAATGCACTGTACATTATGATAATATACGGATCCACTATTTGTTTATGCTGAAAAGAATAAACCGTGCTTTTATTCAACAGGAGGATACAATTTGAGCGGAGCGTCTGGTCTCATCGCATGGTCATGTCAAGCAAGTCTGCAATGTGGAACAACCTATTCTCAAGTCACTAGTCAATAGATTAGTCCTGTTATTGCAATCTTAGTTGAGAAATTTAAAGTTTTTGTTCAGAGATTACTACGAAATTATTCTATTATTGGTCTCTTTTGCTTGATGTTTGTACATACAAAACAAAGATTGTTACAAATGCTCTTATATATGATTTGATGCCTATAATTGATATTTCTGTTCGTGAAATTTCTAATTTGAGTACATTTCTTTTGCAACAACGGTATATAAACAAATATTATTGCAATATGCATTGACGCCTCGTTGCGACAAAATGAATTGCTACAGATATAGGTCGTTGTTATAATTTATTGCAACGAAGTTATTTCATTGCAATACATCATATTGCCACGAAAATTATTTCGTTGCAACCTCACTTATTGCCATGGATTGGTTTTTGATGCAACTGTGGTCTAATGCAATGCCTAAACGCGTGGCAATAGAGATCTCTATTGCCACGACAATAAAAAAATATTGCCACGGTATTAAGGTCATTGCGACTACTATCTAATGCAACGCATGAGGGCGTGGCAATAGAGATCTCTATTGCCACGACAATAAAAAATATTGCCACGGTATTAAGGTCATTGCGACTACTATTTAATGCAACGCATGAGAGCGTGGCAATAGAGACTACTATTGCCACGGCAATTGAGACTATTGCCACGTCAAACCGTCATTGCAACTACGGACTAATGCAACGCATATTCTCGTTGCAATTAGCATTACAATTGCAACAAAACGTAAATCGTGGCCCAAACTTTGGACCACGCAACTAATAGCCACGCCTGCCAACGATTGTCATATTGTGGCTATTGGTACATATTGCAACGAAATGTGCCCTATTGCAACGATTTCTCGCCGTTGCAAAAGCCCGAATTTAGTAGTGCGCCATGATAATACATTATCTGTGACGGTTTATATTTGAAACCGCCACTGATAACGCTGTGACTATTTGTGGCGGTTGGTAGATGGAACCGGCATATATAATAAATTATCTGTGGCGGTTTGGTTTTATAACCACCACTAATATAATTATCTGTGGCGGTTTTAATTTAAAACCGCCACAAATAATGTTTTCTATATAAAGCCATTTGTTGCCATTTGTTTGGTCATCATCCTCCTCTGCTCTCCGCCCGAGAAGAAAAGTTAGCTTTTTCATTTCAGATTTTGTTTGGGCAAAATCTTGTGCTTCTACTTCCTAGAATTGTTCCAAGGTGTGTAAAATATGTCTCCTCTCTTCATTTGTACTTTAAAATTGCCATTAATGGTTTATTCCTAGCTTAATTAAGGTTTAGATGCAAGGTCTACATTTAGTTTGTTTTTTATTTACCTAGCAATTTGTAGATGATGAATTTATTACCTTGCTGTATTAGATTAAGTTGTCTACCTTATTTAGATGATGAATGTTTTGTCAAGCATATATCAAATTTATGTATTTACGATTATTGGATATTAATGAAAAATAAATTATAGTTAATATGATAGATGGGTGATCATGATGTTAATTGCCTTGCATTTTGAGATGAGGAAATTTATTATGTTGCCCTTCCGAAGGATATGTATAAAAATTACGTAGTTAATATTTTTTCTTAGTTACCATTAATTTGTTTCGTTAGCGCGTGCATATATCCATTAGTGGGTATTGTTAGTGAATTTTTATGAAGCATATAAACCCAATTTATGTAATTAAGATTGTTGGATGTGAATGATAAATAAATTTTAGTTAATATGGTAGTCGGGTGATCATGAAATTTTGAGGTGAGGAATTTATTATGTTGATCTTCCGGAGGATATATATAATTTTTGGTTACGTATGAGTATATATTAAAATTAATTAATTAAGTTTGCAACATTTACTTAGTATTAATGTTGTCCCGTTAGTGCATATTGTTGAATATTCAATAACAATTTATTTAATTAAGATTTTTGGATATTAATAAATTGCTTAAATTAATGAACTGTAGATAGACCGGAGATGGATGTACAATGCGAACCGTTGCGTACCAAGAATATATCAACGGTGTATCTGTTTTCTAAGGGCGTGAGGAGAACAAATTGCAAAAGAAGACGGAGTACATACACCGTCCATGCATTGATTGCAAGAATGAGAAGATGTTTTCGAACAAAAACCATATCCATTTGCACTTGATCCGGAGGGTTTTGTACCGCTATACAAGTTGGACAAGGCACGGTGAAGAGGAGATCATACTTGAACGTGATAACGCCGACGGCGATCGAGCCGCAATGTGGCAATGACATCGCTTATGGATCCGATGAGGATAGGTTGGTCGTCGATGACAACATTAACTGCTCAAATGTTGCGCGATGCGTAAGAGAACTACACTAGTCGAGAGAGTTTAATCAATTCACGGGTTTGATGGAGGATTCGGAGAAACCTTTGTTCCGGGTTGTAAGGAGGAATACACAAAGTTGCACACGGTGCTCTCGCCATCGAAATTGAAGGCAGCCAATGGTTGGTCCGACAAGAGTTTCACGGCGTTGTTACATCTCTTAGCGGACATACTGCCTGAAGGAAACGTGTTGCCTAAAACCACGTATCTAGCTAAGAAGGTTGTATGTCCCTTGGGATTGGAAGTAGAAAGAATACATGCTTGTCCAACCGATCATACTCTATCGCAAAGACTATGCGGATATTCATGTATGTCCGTGTGCAAAGCGTCGCGATACAAGCGTAAGGGCGATGACAGCGAAGCTATCGAGGTGAAGAAAGGAGCTCCCGCAAAAGTGGTGTGGTATTTGCCAGTAATACCTCGTTTGAAGCGTTTATTTGGAAACAAAAAGCACGCCAAATTGATGCGATGGCACTCGGAAGACCGTAAGAGGGATGGAAAACTGAGACACCCTACCGATTACGCCAAAGGAGAACCATCGATAGACTCTTGAGGAGAACTTCGAAATGAACCGAGGAATGTAAGGTTTGGCTTGAGTACGGATGGAATGAATCCTTTCGGTAACATGAGCAAAGATTCATAGCACTTGGCCCGTGACTCGTGTATATACAACCTTCCACCATGGTTGTGTATGAAGCGAAAGTACATTATGATGTCCTTGCTTATCCAAGGGCCGAGACAACCTGGCAACGATATTGATGTATACCTACAACCATTGGTGGAAGATCTTGTGATATTGTGGAACGAAGGTGTACAGGTATGGGACGAGTACAAACGAGAGTACTTCACTCTACGCGCATTGTTGTTCTGCACCATCAATGATTTTCCTGCACTTGGTAACCTGTCCGGCCGTACTATAAAAGGAGCGAAAGCATGCCCCAGGCATGGATGAAACCGCTAGTGTGTGGCTCAACAACTCGAGAAAATAGCAGTACATGCGTCACCGGAGGTTCCTTCGCAGAATCATCCGCATCGCAATATGAAGAAACAATTGACGGGACAAAGGAGGACGGTTTAGCTCCAAGGCGTCTTCGTGGGAAGAGGTGTATGATATGGTTAGGGATCTTAATGTTGTACTCGGAAAGGAGTATCGGTAATACATCGCGGTCCCATACCGAGAAGACCACGTGGAAGAAGAGATCCATCTTTGGGACTTACCCTCTTGGAAGGACTTGGAAGTTCGACACTTTGCATCGACGTCATGCATGTAGAGAAGAATGTATGTGACAGCGTGGTTGGTCTTTTCTTGAATATTCCTAGCAAAACAAAGGATGGATGAAGGCACGAAGGGATCTGGAAGACATGAAGATCGAGCCGAGCTACATCCTCAAGACACGGGAAAGGCCGGCTTTACCTTCCCCACTTGCTACACTTTGAGTAAGAAAGAGAAAATGAGAACTCGCAAGTGCTCGCATTGTGTGAAAGTTCCGTCCGGTTACTCCGCAAACATCAAGAAACCGGTATCGATGAAAGATTTGAAGTTAATCGGCATGAAGTCTCATGATTGTCATGTGATGATGACACAAATGCTCCCTGTTGCAATTAGAGGTATTTTGCCTGACAAGGTCCGAGAGGCAATCACGAGGTTGTGTTCCTTCTTCAACACGATTTCACAGAAGGTCATCGATCCCGTTGGACTTTATGAACTTCAGGCTGATGTGGTAAAGACTCTGTGCCAGCTAGAGATGTATTTTCTCCCATCATTTTTTGATATCATGGTTCATATCATTGTTCACCTTGTCAATGAGATACATATTTGCGGCCCCGTATTCCTGCATCAGATGTACCCATTTGAAAGGTATATGGGTGTTCTAAAGAAATATGTACATAATCGATCTCGGCCGGAAGGCTCAATTGTAGAAGGTTATGCAACTGAGGAGGTTATTGAGTTCTGTGTCGATTACATGGAGGAGGTCGAACCGGTAGGAGTGCCAGTATCTCACCATGAGGGTAGGCTAGGTGGGAAAGGTGTAATAGGAAAGAAATCTACAAATTCTTACGATAATATTTTGTTCGAACAAGCCCATTTCACAGTATTGCAACAGTCACTTGAGGTGTGCCCGTATATGGACATACACAAGGGTAAGCTAAGGAGGGATAACCGAGGAAAGTCAAAGATTTGGATAACAAAAGAGCACAATCGTTTGTTCAGTCATTAGTTCAGAGAGCACATGTCTGGTGAAGAAACGAGTGTTACATTGAGGTGGTTGGCAAAAGGGCCTTCAGGTACAATCACGACATGGCAAGGATATGACATCAATGGATATACATTTTACACGAGAGCTCAGGATAGCAAGAGCACTTACCAAAACAGTGGTGTCCGTATAGATGCCTACGACAACACAGGAAGTACGAAGAGCATCTACTACGGGTTCATAGAGGAGATTTGGGAGCTGGACTACTGCATTTTCAAGATCCCGGTGTTTCGATGTCATTGGGTACGACTCCCGAATGGTGTCAAGGTGGACAAGTACGGCTTTACTACTGTGGACATCGAACATGTCGGATACAGAGACGAACCATTCGTACTTGCGAATCAAGTAGCACAAGTATTCTACATAATCGACCCGGCAGATAAGAAGCGCCACGTAGTTCTGCAAGGAAAAAGAAGGATCGTTGGAGTTGAGAATGTCGTGGATGAGGAAGAGTACAACCAGTTTGATGAGTTGCCTCCTTTCGCAGGCGACAGCATCAGGCCCGAGGAAGAAACCACTCAAGAAGTTACCTATCATCGCGATGATCACAACGAAGGCCAAATTGTGAAAGAAAATAATTAGCTAGGAGTAATGGCAACATGTCGCCATTTATATGGAGTAATGGAAATGTGATGTAAGAAATGTACATTTCTGTCGAATTAATAGGAAATAAATATGCATGATTTTGATGAGAAAACTTCGAAACTTCGAAGTCTCGACTAGGCGATGGTGGAGTCTTGTTCAATTGAATTCAGGTTTCTATGGCTACTGAGGAAATGTAGTAGCTTGAATAATTCTATTTACTCAATTTTTATGTGCTCCAGATATAAACAGTTAAATGCTTCTAGGACTTATGTTATACATGCTTCATATGTATTAATGTATGGAAGAAAAAATCATGTATTGTCATATGCAACATGGTTTATTATGATTTCTGCAGCTTTTAGAGTTATGCATGCTTCTCGAGTTTATACTGATTGTCATCTGTATCTATGGTGTGGGAGGGGTATCTGGCGGTTAAGAACAATAATCATCACAGATAACGATATCTCTGTGGCGGTTAAGAACAATAACCGCCACAGATAACGTTATCTGTGACGTTATTGTTCTTAACCGCCACAGATATGTTTATCTGTGATTGTTATTGTTCTTAACCGCCACAGATACTCTCTACATATAGCTCACTCAGGCGCTATCACGCACTTCGCAAATTTCGCTTCCCACTCCTGTGCCTAGCTCCTTGCCGCCATGGCCTTCCTCAAGACTGCCAAGGCCAGTCAAGGCTGCAAGACGCTCACCGGCGCCGCCCCCCAATGACTTGCTCCAGCCGACCGTCGTCCGTCTGCGCCGCCCTCCAAGCGACCGTCCCGTCCGCGCTTTCCCCACCGGGCCGTCCCTGCCCTCCCCCACCGGGCGCCCCCTTCAACGCCCTCCGCATCGGCGCCGCCCCTTCAACCCTACCTGTAAGCTACTAAGCCACGATTCATTGTGCATGCGTCCGTCGGGTTCCCTACTTTTTCAACAAGTGCATACCGCACCGACCACTCGAATGCAAGTTAGATGATTCTCTAATTCTAATGGCAAAATGATCACACAAATTTCAACTACTCTGTTTTCTATTTTGTGCATTAGCGGATTAGGTTCACTTTATATCATTGCTGGATGGAAAATCCAGTTGGTGTAAAGTCCAGGGTCATGCCGTTGCTTGATATGGATGTGAGATCAGAAAGTTCCAAATAAATGTTTTAGCAAGAGTTTGTTCCTGAAGGGTTAAAATTTTGATTTATATTCCTATCAAAATGGAAAATTTTATTCTCCTACCATGAGATATGTATTCCATGTTGGATGAAAAATGTGAGCAACTTCACGCACAGTGATCGCTATTCAAATCCTTCCACCTCAAAAGTGGAGAAGAATATTGGCAAAAGTTTGAACAGAATTTTGTTATCCGTGGTGCTTGATTATCGATTGGAATTTGGTAATATGTGTCATGTCTTTGTGATTGATATGTGTAGATTTGTGCTAGATATCTTCTGTGCTGAAATTTGCTATTTGTAATATGGTTTCTTTGATTTCGCTAGTTGTATGATGTGAACTCATTTTGCCAAAGAATGTGCTATCATGAATTTTCTAATTTTAATGGCTATGAATTTTATTGGTATTTGATGGGTACATTGTGTCTCACCGTAATTTGTTACCTTGCATTACATGAATCATTTATATTTGTTGCTTTTATGCAAATTTTCCCAGTGGTTATGTAACGCAAATAGAAATTGTAAAATGATCGAGATGGACTTGTTCTTGTTGGTCGATGTTAGTTGAGCTTCATGTGCATGATGTTAGTTGAGCTCATCTTCCCGGTGGTTCTCGCACTTGTTCTTGTTGGTGAAGGTTTGGGTGTTGCTCTATGATGATATTGGGTTAAGAATGATAAGAACAATTATTATGTGTCTTGGGCCTTGAACCGGTGAACAACATGCTTCAAATTGTTTTCTCATATCCATATGGCATCTAAGTAGTTAATTTTCTTTCTGCAGATCAAAGGATGATACTTTCCTACCCTCCTTGGAAAATCAAGGCATTTTTATAGTCAAGAATCGCACATTTTCTCACCTATGGTAGAATAACATGCTTGAGAGTGTTGTTTACATCAACGCTGATATTCGATAAGTATACTCTCTTGTGGTTAGTCGGCTTGTCGTTAATTCAGAATCTGTTGATATTTAGTATCCGCTTTGAACTATGTTTGTTATCAATCGATCATAGATATTTAACAAAGGAAATTCTGAACAACTCTTTAATTGTGCATGCTAAGGTGGTAAGGGTTCAAGGCCCTAGTCACTAAATAATTTGTTAGCCCATTTGTGATTGTGGTGAAAATTCTTATTTTCATCCAAACCCTAAATCTGAGAGCAAATCATTCATATCTCCTCTCTATGTTGCTAAGCATTATTTTGTCTATGTTGATATCTCTGATTGTGTGCTGTTATCAATATGATACACTTAGTACATGTTCTATCGTATTCATTAACCACATAAAACTAGATATGTAGAGAGAGAAATATCCAGCCATAGAACTGCCATGTAGGAACCATAGTACTTGTCTTTTCTTGTTCCTGAATACTATAGAAAAACAGTAAACAAATACGAGGTTAATTGTCTTTGTAATTGCTAAGTTCTATATTATCTATGTCATTCTTGTTATTAGTGGATTATTCCATTTGTGACTCTAAATGAGCCATGGACGGGCACTTTAAGGATCTAATTTAGTCCTCGGTTTGTACATCTTCTATCTTAGCACATCTTCTATCTTATTCCATTTGTGACTCGAAATGAGCCATGGACAGCACTTTAAGGATCTAATTTAGTCCTCGCTAGTACATCTTCTATCTTAGCACATTTTCTATCTTATTCCATTTGTGACTCGAAATGAGCCATGGACAGCACTTTAAGGATCTAATATAGTCCTCGGTTAGTACATCTTCTATCCTACTCCTCGCTTAGTACATATTTTCCTCAAGTGCTAATTCAATATGATACACTTAGTTATTCTATCGCTTAGTACATATTTTCTTTCCTCTCTCAAATATCTCCCTTTCTATTGAGTAGTTCTAATGGAGCCCAAATCGAGCCTATAATGGAGGAGAGCCCGAGGTACCTTACCGCCCACCCAACCACCGGTTGCCGAGGCCTCCACCGCTGTTCCCGGGCCTCCACCGCTGTTCCCGAGGCCTCCACTTCTGTTGCAACACGCCGAGGACGAGGGAAGACTAAGAAGCCTGAAGGCCGGTACACCATCACGGAGGTCTCAGATATCGGGTCCCTCGTTGCAATCAAAAAAGGCAGCAAAGAAAATACAGTCAACATGGGTACATCGTAGGGAGAAAGTGCCAATCACCTATTCGGATTGGCATAAAGTGCCCTAAGCCACCAAAGCGGATCTGTGGACAGAGCTCAAAGGAACCTTCGCATTCCCCGAAGGAGTCGAATAACTCGTGCGTCGCGATACATTGATGACCATGGATGCGGCGTGGAGAAACTTCAAGGCGAGGCTGAACGTAAATTATGTGAAGCAAAAACGGTCAGCCGTCGGAGACTACCCAAGATTACAGACCATACCGATGAGTTCGTGGCGATGAAGCAATCTGAAGCGAAGAAGGAAGTCTAGTGAGGACCACATTAGCATCGCAAGAAGGAATACTCACCCCACAGACTTGGCATGAGTGGGTACACTGTAAAATTGCTCAATGGGACAGTAGGAATTACAAGTGATCCAACAGACGGCACAAGTCCCTTGGTCGACTACGGATCGAGTGAAGCACTACGTGCTAGCGAGGGCAAATCTCTTGTCATCGAGTTTATCATTCAAGAGCAAATAAGACGAAGCAATGGCGCAAAGAGTTCATCAATTTTACGCCCGATCCACCCAAGGATCCTTCCACCCAAACAGGAGAAAGACGAGCTATCGCCCCCTCGAAACAAAGAGCACCCCTCGAACACGAGGCGTCGGGGTCAAGGTTCCATGGAAGATGGGATTCTCGAGCACGAAGACTCTTATAGGAGTCGGAAAAGAGCTAAAGAAGAGCAGTCACGCAGAAATGGAAAGTATGAAGGAAAGGGTTCTCGAGAATTACAACCCACCATTCACGAACAAGTTCAACGACAAGTACAAGAAGCCTTGAGCGACGCAGTCGAAAACGCTTTCTCCAAAATTTCTACAGTGTCGTCGCAGCGAGCTATGGTCCACGCCAAAGACAAGTGGACCTAAACCATTATGTTGTGGACGACATACAGGACCCCACACCATGTCAGCTCAACGTGCCCGTGATGAACATCTTTCTACATGCTACTACAGGGGTAGCTTATCCGTGCCAACAAGGGGGTGTCTTGCACAATGCCCCGATAGCGCCAGGTTATGCAAAGGTCCAGGTGGACACAGTACTTGCACAATTTGCTGATATCAGGCTAGAAAAACCCGCCAATGACGAGATAACAACTCTAGGAAGTGCCGCCCACTCATTCATCCAAAGGCATAAGCGTGACATCGTCTTGGACCATCCAGTGGCAGCCTCTCCTGACATCGTCTTGGACCATGCAGTGCCAGCCTCTCCTGCAGTGCAATTCACGCATCCGTCACCAGCACCTAAGAGTGAAACGGTGAAGAAGCAAGATGAGGTACCAAAGAAATCCATTGAGGACCCCATAAAGATGGCCACCGTTAGTACTTCAACGCGAAACCAGAACACCCGGTACTTCAAAGGACAAACCTACAACCCCGATCCCAAAAATGGCACATTAGACAAGTCGACGCCTAGATCGGGGAAGCCAGACCGAGTATGATGTCGTGCGAGAAAAAGTAAGGGCAAGGCAAAGTCGATGAACAAGAAAATCAACCAAAATTGAAATTCAAGGTTGGGAAGCCCTTAGTCACCGATTCGGTTAAATAGTCTAACACCCATGATGCAGCGATTACATGCATGGTACATGGAGCGATCCAACCAAGAAGTACTCCCGAAGGTGATCACTGCAGTGTTCCGTGAGGAACATTTTCACCATGAGGGCTATGGCTACTTCTTAATAGAATTCGATAACATGCACAACTTGTTCTATCATGACGCCCTCGACATATGTTTTTTGAGATGCTGGACACTGTAAGTGTCTAATATATCAATCTTGGTCTACATTCACGTAATACCGATAAATGTCATGTCTAACTATTTCGTTATATAGATACGAGATTCAAGAACTACGAAGAACCAAGGGACCAGTGGGATTCCTCGACCCGGGAACGGTTTTCCAAGACGAAATCGTGAGAGTACCAAAGGAGGTCGAGGAGTACGATATAAAGCTTTGCTTAAACTACAAGACAAGGAGTTTATACTTGTACCATACAATTTTAAGTAAGTTCCTCACTAGCGAAGTTAAATTACTCGTTGGTTTCGTTATTTACTCGACGTAACGACTAATGGCTATGGCATCCAGATTCCATCGATTCTCATAGTAATTCATCCGCATAAGAGCAAGATGTCGATCATGGATCCACCGGATAAACCTAAAGCGGACTATGAAGTGATGACACGCTTAATCAACGAGGCGCTCAAAAGATATTGTCAAGAGCACGAGACACCGCCCATACCGTAAAAACCCTTACAATCCGTACTAAATTTCCGATGACGCACGCAAGGAATATTCTTATATCGTATTTCATAGTAAATAGCTCCTTCGACGACATCTTAGTTCATTCGATTTTCGCGGTCACAAGCGTAGCAAGGAACAAATCTATGTGGGTACTTCGTGCCAAGACATGCGGAAATCTTAAGTTGCACAATAAAAGACAATGACGTGGAGGTCAGTCATGCTGACATGACACATCGATTCGCGCCACTCGATTTCTTTATGCTCTCTTAATTCTGATTTTCATACCTACAGCGCCTCAAGTCGCTTCACGGTAGGATCGCTTGCTCAAATCCAAGCCGCTCAGGGCCACCGCCTACTTCATCATGAAGGAAATACTCAACAAAAAGGCGAGTTTTATGACGAAGACAACAACGATCCACTCCTCCATACTCATGTCTCACATCGCGTGTCTCCAAGCTCAAGACCCATAGGCTTCTAGTTTAGAAAACTAGTTTAGGCTTTTGTTACTTCAATTCTATTTCATTACAAAGTGTAAATAACTCTTTGTACCTTTGAAATGGGAGCCCTTCTTTCCTCAATGCCACTTCTCTTGTCGCTGGTTCTGCTCATCAGTAGCATGTATGTTTGTCTTCTTGAGGAACACATGTACACACATGCAGTGGCACTTCTAAATATTTCATGTGTTTGCCTTACATGGTTATTTTTTCATATGAAGTTATTTCATGTGTTTGTAATAGTTTGATAAACTAACCAAGTGAAAAAATTACTTGGTTATTTTGATAAACCAACCAAGTGAAAAAATTACTTGGTTAGTTTGATAAACTTTCCTTGTATGCTCGTATTAACCGCATCGATGTTTGTTGTGAATGGTGGTAGTGGTTTCAAGCTACTCGAATTCAATGAAAGGCTTTCTTGATCCCTAAAACTGCCGCAAAAATACATGTGAGTTTAAATCATCTATGGAGTTCTTTTCTTGTTCTGTCCAAATAAATACTATAGATTTTGATGGAGCCTCAATTGTAGGTCTTGGGAACAAAATTCCAAAGCAAACTTCTTCAACTAATAGCAAGGTACACATTTCCATTTAGAACTGCTTATTATAGTTTCTTAATCGTAAGGACTTTTTGTCCTATTGCCGTAATGATTAATTTTTTAGGCTTTGCTTATCGTTAATTTTGTATAACGGATAACTTTTGTGATTATTCTTGTAGTGGGTCATTGAAATATCGGACAAGCTCTGGCAAAAAGAAGCTGAACCAAAGATTCAAGGTTTATGTTTATCCTTAAGACTCTTAAGCGGGTTGTTTATTTTTTCTTCCAAATTTTGGTAATACAATAAACTTTAATGAGGAAGTGTTCTATAATTTGAGCTCGATGACCATTTTGTTTTATTATTTGGTTTGTTTGTCTCTTGTGCTCTAAAAGGACTGGCCTGTGATGTAATAGGATTCACACATGTCAAAGTAGCTCCGTTGTTTCATATTTATTTGGAACAATTACTATTTGGCGCTTTTATCCGTTGTGGTTAGACAACTACAGAATTGCAGATATATGTTAAGCCCAGTTTTCCGTGTTACCAATCTTCCCTTTGGTTCTATTTCTTGTGTCACCTTACTCTATTTACACTTCCTGGTAACTCATATTTGTCCATTGCTCCTTACAGATCTTTTGTACAAGGACTACAATTTTGACCAAAAGTTTTCTTTGTCGACATCTAGCAATTCTGGTTTGGTACGACATTCATGTTTTTTGTATCATGTAACTCCTCCTAGAAATTTTATGAAGAGATGTGCTCACAACTTGTATTTTTATCATAGGGTTTCACATCCAGTGGTGTGAAGATCGATGAACTCTTCATTGCCGACATACAGCCACAACATAAAAGCGGTAGAACCACTGTTGATGTTAAAATTGATAGTGATTCTAAAGTAAGACCCTTGTAAATTTGAGTTCTCTATCTTTAGTGTTCTTTGTGAGCTTGACTTTAGTTATGTGCAAAGCCTACATTATAGCACGAATCTTTGTTTTCTGGAACAGGGCCTGTTAGTTTTAGCATTGTTATCATTACATACATTTGGCATCAGGAGATTACTTACCATATAGTGAGGAACTAGGGAGACATTTCTAGGAGACGATAGCAAGCAGCAAATACAGTGCTAAAACATTCCACAAGTAGGACATACATTTTAATTTAGCTGGTGTTAAGACATCTGAAATTGATGAATATATATTAAACTGGATGGCCTTTAATTTTTAGGCTATAAAGGATTTGCCAACTTAACCAACCAGTGGATTTCTGAATGTGAGATTTAGATGCTGGCTGTTACATCATGTATATGCAGCTGCATTTGTGCATCCACAATTGCTCAGTGCGACATTTCTGCTTTTGATTTAGTGCTTTAGCCATGAATTGCTTTCATTTCATCTTAAGATGCCATACTCAAGCTCCCAAGTTGGATTTTACATCGCAGTTCCAGGTATGTTTTTGTATTTTAGCTCATGTATTCATATAACAGGAACTAGCAATCGCCTGTGTCTTGTGGGAAAACTGAGACCTTAACATATTGTCATTCATTCATTTGGTCTTGTTCTATCCTGATGTTACTTCAGCCTTTTGACCAAAACGTTAGCTATGTATGTATTACTTAATGCTTTGTTGAATGCAACTTCTTTTTATTTCAACGGATCAATATCGGAATCAGGAAATCAGACTATGTTCAGTTGTCCACTCTTAAGAGACCCGTTTGGATGTGCAGGGTCTTTGCTAGTAATGCTGGAAAATGCAGCCCGGATAATGCTTTCAGATCCAGATCAAGTGCTTGATCAAAAGATGATGTTTTCTTTTTTTTTCTCATAGGATTGGTCGTGCCAGCAAATGTCCTTGTAAATCTAGTCCTTGGGGGAAATTTAATCAGAACTGCCTTACAATAGCTTACTGTTAACATAAGGCATTCAGATAAAAACTTTTTGTGCTTCTTGAAGAGTGGCTATGGATTTGACTTACTGTTGCCTTTTGGGGTTGATTTTTTTTCATGTGCTTTTATATAGAACTCTAGAAGGCCACCTATTTTGTGAATTATGCTTCAATCATATGATATCTCATTTGCCCCTGCTTTTGTTGCTTGCTAAGGTCAAGGCTTTGCCATTCACCTGATGAATATTATGGAATCCCAACATCATCTTCTAACAGAAACTGGCAACCATTTGTTAACTTAATTTCATTGTCTAGTTCTACTGCTACCTTTGTTAGCTGAGAAATGGCCTACCACACCTCCACAACATACTCCTTTCTATGCCCAGCCACAAAGGTATGCATACACCTTCCAAAATTATGTCTTTGTGATAAGTGTTTTCAGTGATAGAATGGTAAGTATTTCTTTGCTCAAAACCTGCTTGGATGTATTTACGCTCTCATCTTTTCCAACAATCCAAAGACACATATGTCTGTGATTATTTTCAGATAGAGGGCACGGCTAGCATCGCCGAGGCTAGCCACAAATGCCGCTTTTTATTTTCTGTGTCGGACTATCGGTGACGGTTCGAGCAAAAACCGCCATCGATACTAGTACTATCGCGACGGTTTTTGGTAGAACCGCCATCGATATCACGCATCGCTGACGGTTCTAGCCAAAAACCGTCACCGATAGTACTAGTATCGATGGCGGTTTTGGCTCGAACCGTCACTGATATCACGGGTATCAGTGACGGTTCCAGCCAAAAACCGTCACAAATAATGTTATCTGTGGCGGTTCTAGAACCGTCACTGATAATCCTGGATTATCAGTGGCACTAAATTTGTGGCGGTTCGAAAACCGTCACTGATGGAAGTTTCGAACCGCCACTGATTACCTTTTTCAAGGTAGTGTAGTGTATCATGGATTGCATGCTTCGTGGAGTATGAGCTCTAATTGTGATCCGGACGCAAATATAAAATCAGTGGTGTGAATATGTACTGCACGCTTTCTAAAATGCCGTATAGTTCTGAATGGACGGAGTGCGGATTAAAAATAATACATTCTTTCAATACATAAAGCATTTTTTTAAAAAATATGGCTAGCGTGTTTGGGATAAATGACTATAAGCACCCACATAAATCCTATGATTATAAATTCTAAAAATCCCTATATTAATCGAAGAAAATATTAGCGCTATAAATTAATTAGAGAAAAAAAACATCTGTATGGGCTTTAGTCCCGGTTGCCAAACCGGGACAGCCCATCCGGGACTAAAGGTCTGTGACCTTTAGTCCCGGTTCCCCTAACCGGGACTAAAGCCCTCTCGCATATCAAAAAATTATTACGAACTCAAGACTCGAACATGGAACCTCCTGCATGCCATCACAGACACTACCAACCCACCCACCCACGTGTATTGAATAGACTAGGATATGCATTCCTTTTAAAGTATATCGAACGAGTTTAGTACCGGTTCGTAACACGAACCGACTAAAGGTACTTTTAGTCCGGTTCGTAATACTAACCGACTAAAGTTTGTTTTAGTCCTGTTCGTAACACTAACCGACTAATGTGCCCGCATACCGCTCGCTAAGCACTCTTATTCCGTTCATGGCACGAACCGACTAATGTGAGCGAAAAATCACGCTTTTAGCCTAGTAGCCACTTAACCGGATCATTGCTACTATTAGTCCCGGTTCGTGGCTAATCGGGACTGATGAATCGGTATGAAAGATCGTTTCTCTAGTAGTTCTAGCGCCCTGTAGAAAATCTAATCGGAATGAATTGAATGACATTCAGAACTAAATTAAAACTGGAAATAAATTTAATCTGCACTTGTATTTGTTATATCTCTTATATTTATAAATAATTAATCTGCACTGTTATAATCTGCATCGACCAAAATAACTGGTGGGGATCCTTCTCTTTTTCTTTCGATTAATGTGAGTATTTTTAGATATTTTCTTTTCATTGGATTATTGTGAAATTTTCTTGCTCTTAAAGCGAAGGAGATGTCTTGAATATCACCGATTGTTTTTATTTATATTGATAAACCAAGAAACTATGTAAGCAAGTGATTATATTATACGCGAGCAAAGACTATAGAGAATATAGGAAAGAGAGTAGAAAAGAAAATGCACATGTGCTGTACAATAACACTACAATATCTACTACAACATGCATCACAATATGAGTGTTTTGCATTACATGTATAGAAAATTTTACTTGAGCAAACTAACTCAAAGCTTTCCTCTTCTGACAATGCTTGTTCCCAGTAACCACACACTTTGACCAGTGAATCTCACAACTATAAATGTAGCTGTAATAAGGCAGTAAGTAAGATTTCCACACTAGGACCTCAAGTTTCCCATGAGGTGTTACACTTCCAGACAATCTCTTGCAAGGTAATTTTGGGTGCTTCTTCATGAGCAAGCCCTACTCGACCTTGGCCGTAGATTTCACAATATATACCATCTCCAAAGATTGTCGCAAGTAAAGCATTTTTTCTATTCACCCCAAAATCACTTGAACAACCAAGTAGCAGCTGATTCTTCTGATCCTTCTTCCTGAGGCATTCAAGAACCCTGCGCCAATGCCGCGCGTTATCACCAGCTCT
This sequence comes from Guadua angustifolia, assembly GCA_036346375.1. NCBI lineage: Eukaryota > Viridiplantae > Streptophyta > Magnoliopsida > Poales > Poaceae > Guadua > Guadua angustifolia. The sequence continues at coordinate 270,765 of JAYEVE010000534.1, read as the reverse complement.
GAGACAGTAAGCCAGGCTGTTTGAATCTATGAAAGGCCCAAAATACTCTTGGTCAAAATACTCCTCAAATATCTCCACTGCCATGGATGCTAGCTTTGGTTGGTCTCGGGGATCCGAGCTTCCAAACACAAGCACCTTGAAGAAGTACAAATACGCTTCTCGAGACAAAAACCTTAGATGGAGAGCTTGTGTCGTTCCAAACTTTGTGACCTCTTCAGATTGACTCGTGATTACGAGTTTACTGCCTGGTGAAAAGCAGTCTCGAGAAGCAGAGTACAACTTTCCCCATGTATTCTCATTGACATCCCCAGCTAGCTCAATAACAACCAGGAGCCTTTCTTCATTTGAGGAGGAGGTACGTTGATGTTTGATTACTCCCCCATCTCTTAGTGTGCATGGTTTTTCTTCTCTAAAATCATTCTCACTAAAAAAGATAATACGAGAAAAGTGGCTGCACACCCTTTCGTCAAAGCAAACATGCTCAACAAGCGTACTCTTTCCAACTTTTGCTGCACCAATAATTGGTAGGACACCCAAATTGTCAGTCCCTGGAGGTTCTCTATCCAACAAGAAATTGACAACCCGTTCCATCTCCATCTGGCGGCCAAACATGCACTTATCCATAAAAATATACATGCTATATGGTTGGCGACACAAAGGAGGGTAGTTCTTCAGAAATATAACAAATTCATTCATACCAGTAACAGTCATCTCTACACTTTGGAGCATCTGTTCCAACTCATCTTTTCCGTGTCTACTGCCAGAATAGAAATGAGCACGCTTGCCAAAATTGAATTTTGACAGAGTAGAATAGCTCACTTCATTGCCTTTATGGGCTTGGCATCTGAACTTGTCGAGCACGTAGTAGCCCCTGTACATCTCTTCTCTCAGTACGTTGAGCTGTTGAAGCATGGCATGGCTTGTGATGTGCCTCCCCTCGGCCTCCTCGATGGCAACGCGAACCCGGAGCAGCATCAGCTGTAGTCTCCGCAGGCTCTCCTCCTTGGACGACGCCTGTGGCTTGCAGTATTTGTCAATCAAGAAGGAGTGGGATCTGCTGGCGAGTTCGCCTATGACTGCAGATAAGAATGTGTCCATTGGGAAACCTCTCTCACCAAGAGAAGAGGTGATAAGAATTTATATATGCGATGCGAAATACTCTTGGTTTCGTGTAAAAGTTGTTGCTTTGATTTCTTTGACCGGAAGCCTAGTGAAGAGGACATGAATGAAGAGGAAACAGTCTACACGGTACCTTTCTTGATCAGCACGAAGGTTGAAGAAGTGCTATGTTCAATGAAAATCAACGAGTACCTTTCAAAGTTGAATGATGATTATTTGTGTTGTAATTCTACTTGTGGTATATACATGTGATGATTAATTTAACAACAATTTATGATGGAATAATTTATAAAGACAAAAGTGCCAGTACGCTTCTCGACTAAAGAAGCTTGAAGAAGTACCAGTACGCTTCTCAACTCAAGAACTGCAACCTTGTTGGATCGACTCGTGGCAATGATTCGTCTATGATCTGTAATGCAACTTTTGGAAGCTTAATTATACCCTGATCAATGTCCCCATTCTCCTTTCTCCATCCAAGGCACGGTTTTGATGCTTAATTATACCACCATCCTTGGGACTCTGTCATGTTCCTATCAGTAAGATGTTCTCTGCTGAAGAACACGATTTGTGCGAAGCGATTACGCACCCTTTCGTCAATGCAGGCATGCTCGAAAGGGTGCTCTTTCCAACTTTTGCCGGGTCAATGATCGGTAGGACAGCCAGATGTTCAGCAGGTGGAGTCTCTGCTTGCAACAGAATGCTGGTTGGGGAACCTCTCCTCCTCTTACAGAGAGGCACTGCAATATAAAACTATAGATCACCGAGAGCTAACCAACTTTCTTTTTTAGTGTCAAGTGTTTGCACTATCTTTCACTATAGAATGTCTTGTGTGTTCAAACAAGCAATGAATGGTAGGAAGTCAACAGCAGCCGGCGCGCCATATCTTATTGGCTTTGCATGCGTGAGACGTGGGCATCCTGCCGCCCGCTGGCACAGGCATGACCGACCGCAGGCCGCCAGCTACCCGCACTCACCTTCGGTTAGTCGAGATACGACACATTAGCCAGTCGTGCAAGCTTAGTTTCATTCCATTTACATTATTACAAAGATGAAAGGAGATGGATATATATAAAGTTAAAGCAGTGAACACAAATATTAAAGAAAAGAACTAAATTTTATTCGCTTTTGCTTGGGGACACCACGAACTCATTCACATCTCGGATGGTGGTTTCTAGGCCTCCAACAATTTGCTGCAGCTCTTTGGCAGTCTGATGACTGCCACTAGACAAACAGACAAGCTTTGCACGATTGAATCCTGACAGGGCAGAACAGCGAGTCACCTGGTGCTGGCCTTTGGCCTTGTCTTCTTCATGGGCTTGGCATCCGAGGGTGTCGCCGTCGGGTTCAGGTATTTCTCGATGAGAAAAGACATGGATCTACCAGCAAGTTCACCTATAATAGCAGAAATAACTACCTCCGTGTTGAGAACTTACGGTCAAATATGGATCCAACAGGGGGTGTTTGCCTTACTGATTGTTGCCTTCGACGAAGTTGAGGTTGTAGTTGGTGTCATCGCCAACGGTGTTAGAAGTGTTGGTGCCTACACGTCATTCAACAGGAAACACGGCAAACAATAAATAGCAAGTTTTCAATAAGGGTAAAAGGAATTTAGATATAAAACCAAATTAAAATCTATTATAGAAAATAGGGGTGGTTTGGGGTTTGGCTAGGGTTAGGGTTTAAGGTTTCATGATTTATGTGTATGTGTTCTATTTTATGTGTATGTGTTCTATTCTATCTTTTAAGCATGACCTAAGCCTTAGGTTCATCTTATGACACGATATCCTTTTTTTTGTATTAATAAAATTACGACATAAGGTCACCATGCAATGTACTGTGTGCAATTTAGCATTTCACCCTAAATGTTTTTACAGATCTAGGTAGATCATCACTCCTAGTAAGCGGTCGGCTGGCGTCAATTGGAGTGGTCCACCGGCGGCGGTGAAGGGTGGCGTCCATTGATGGCGATCGGCGAGTGAAGTAGGGCACAGCTAGAGCTCGACTAAGTATTAATTAAGCATCTATGGGATGCAAGGAGTTAGATTTAATACCTGCGTGCGCGAAATTGCCTACGGAGTTCCCGCCGTCGCCAGAGTTGGGGAGAAGCGAGTGTCACACCCGGGTTTTGTGAGCCGAGTGGGGCGCAATTGACTGGGGGGTTTTGATCACCGATTGCTCAAGTGGTTGAGGATCTATTCAATTTGGGAAGTGAGCTAACGTGAATGCTTAATTTGGTTCTTCCCCCTTTTTGGGTGGCTGCGGTAATGGGGAATTTAGGCGCCGTGCAGTGGGTTGGGTTACTTGATTGTTTATAGAAAAATATCTATAAAAATTTTTATAGATATTTTTCTATATTTATTTATCTTTACTAATTCAACATTAAAACAAATTTTATGCAAAAATCCAAGAAGACCGATAAATCAAGAAAATTCAGAATTAAAACTCATTCATAATTTTGGATTTTTATTCTCATTTTCTTTGAATTTTGAGGATGTTACAGTGAAATACAATTATATTTGTTATATAACTCTTATATCTATATAAGATTAATATGTACCGTTATAATCTGCACCCACCAAAATAAATGCTGGAGATCCTCTCTTTTTCTTTCTATTGATGTGAGAATTTTTACATATTTTTTTCTTAGGATTATTGTGGGATTTTCTTGCCCTTAAAGCGAATGAGATGTCTTTAATATGACCGGTTATTGTTATTTATATATATGTAAAGAAAACTATGTTAGCAAGTGATTATATTACACGTGAGCAAAGACTATAGAGAATATAAGAAAGAGAGTAGAAAAGAAAATGCACATGTGCTGTACAACAACACTACAATATCTACTACATTTCGGAGAAAACAACATGCATCACAATTTGATGGAGTGTTTTGCAATACATGTACAGAAAAATTTACTTGAGCAAACTAACTCAAAGCCTTCCTCTTCTGACAACGCTTGTTCCCAGTAACCACACACTTTGACTCGTGAATCTCACAACTATAAATGTAGCTGTAATAAGGCAGTGCGTGAGATTCCCACACTATGACCTCAAATTTCCCATGAGGTGTAACACTTCCAGACAATATCTCTTGCATGGTAATTTTGGGAGCCTCTTCATGAGTAAGCCCTACTCGACCTTCTACTCGACCTTGGCCGTAGATTTCACAATATACACTACTTCCAAATATTCTCGGAACTAAAGCACGTTTTCTTTTCACCCCAAAATACCTTGGACATCTAAATAGAAGCTGATTCTTCTGATCCTTCTGATCCTTATTCTCCCTGAGGCATTCAAGAACCCTGCGCCAATGCCGCGCGTCACCACTAGCTCTAAGAGAATAAGCCATGCCATTTGCATAGATGAAATGCCCATAGAACTCCTGGTATTTCTCTTGGTCAAAATACTCCTCAAATATCTCCACTGCCATGGATGCTAGCTTTGGTTGGTCTCGGGGATCCGAGCTTCCAAACACAAGCACCTTCAAGAAGTACAAATACGCTTCTCGAGACAAAAATCTTAGACGGAGAGGTTGCATCGTTCCAAACTTTGCGACCTTGTTAGATCGACTGGTGATTACGATTTTACTGCCTGATGGAAAGCAGCTTCGAGAAGCAGAGTACAACTTTCTCCATGCATTCTCATCGACATCCCCAGCTAGCTCAATAACAACAAGGAGCCTTTCTTCATTTGAGGAGGAGGTACTTGATGTTTGATTACTCCTCCATCTCTTAGGGTGCATGGTTTTTCTTCACTAAAATCATTCTCACTAAAAAAGATAATACGAGAAAAGTGGCTGCACACCCTTTCGTCGAAGCAAACATGCTCAATAAGTGTACTCTTTCCAACTTTTGCTGCACCGATAATTGGTAGGACACCCAAATTGTCAGTCCCCGGAGGTTCTCTATCTAGCAAGAATTTGACGACCCATTCCATCTCCATCTGGCGGCCAAACATGCACTTCTCCATAAACATATACATGCTATACGGTTGGCGACACATAGGAGGGTAGTTCTTCAGAAATATAACAAATTCATTCATACCAGTAACTGTCATCTTGTGAGACCCCGTTCTGATGAACAGGAACCTCCATGTGATTACTGTGCTATTCCCTGGATCAGTAGCTAGCACTCACATGTTTACAACAATTGGAAATCACAACCATACATTTTAATAATTAAGCGGAAACGATTATACAAATAATATTACAACTCAGAGAAGTATAGCAGCAAAAGAAGCAAAGCCTTGTAGTGTACCCATCCATTCCCGCAGTAACCCACGAGCATAAACTTCAGATAGAACACGACGGAGAAAAACCCGCAACCTACGATGAACAACTTCGAAGCCTCGCTAACTCATCCACCTACATATAATTAAGCAAGGGTGAGTACTTTACGTACTCAGCAAGACTTGAGCAAAACCTACAATATATGCAGGCCATTTCAAAGGAAAGGCTACTACGCTTAATTTGCATAAAGCGATATTGAATTTGTAAATCAAGTTATTTGCAAACGGAATTTATGAGAGCATTTGATTGATAACAAATAAGTAAAGCATAGTAACACTCACGATCCTCCATGACGTGAGTGGCGAATCATGAATTCTTGAAATCCAACAATGTCAGCCCTTCGGCATAAAGCACAGTTGCCAAAACAAATGAAACCAACCCTTTTGAAAATAATAAAACATTTAACTCGCGCAGAGTTCACCAAGACACCCATGACCGCTGCACGGCTAATCAATTAGATTTAAACTCAGAGAGGTGTACAACTGTACCCACAAGGAATGATCAACCTTTGCCCGGCACACTTCCTTAGGTGTGTCGTCCAGGAAGACCATACATAGCCATTAAATTCCTAGACAAGGCTTTACACCAGCCCGGGACGTTAACCCCCGCCCTGAAAACAGAGACACTCACCCAAGTCGTGGATCCACATTTATCACACCCAACACCACGTCTCTGTCCATGGCAAGGCGTGCACGTTGTAATCGTTATGCATTTACCCATACGGATGCATGGAAGCCCTAACAAGCAAATCCATAACGGAATGCCTCGCAAGCTCCCACCTACCAATGAGCAAAGCCATGTCTAAACAATTTAATAGGCTAAGGCTACCCCATTCTCACCCTCGTGGTTTGTACAGATTTTCTTGGATCAAGCTACACGACGTTCGGTCCTTAGTCCGACACGGGCGACACTTCACCCTACACTACGTGCAATTCTGTCGACATCCGCTATTGCCATTAATCGCCCGTATCAACACATAGTTTTTTTTGGGTTTTAATCAAAGTACCCACAACCAACAAAGGACATTTTCAATGTTTTCAGGAAACAATTATTGAGTTGATCATGTACATCATTGATTCTAAAGCATGACTAAGCATGAATAAAATGAACGCATATACCCATGATGACATTAAGTAGTGCCTAACCTCAATCTATGGTTATCAAGGTTCACATGTTCGTAAAGCATCAAAGGAGATTCACAAGACAACAGGTATAACTACCAAATCCACAAGATAGCAATTTACATAAAGTAATCGCATGCATGAAACAATTTGATGCACAAAAGGAATATAAAATACTGGGATCAATTTGGTCAAAGGATGCTTGCCTTGCTTAATCATTGCTTACGGTGAAGACGAGGATTGCGGTTGACGACGATGACGACGAAACTTGAGACGTCGGGTTCTACACGTCGATCAACGAAAAATACAGTAAAATACTAGGTTCAATAAGGGCAAAAAGAAAGGAGATAGAACGAACAATTAAAACTCTTTTCAAGAAACAGGGATTGTTCTTTTATGAATTTATTAATCTTATTTTACAAATTCAAGACGCAAAAATAGGTTAAGATTAAATAGAGTTAATCATTAGTTGCAAGCTTCCATTGATTTACTATTCATGATATGAGTTTCTGCCAATCCTTATTACTTACGGGTTTTACTCTATTAGGATTCAGAGTCAAAGCAAGATAAAGTAAGAATATTTTCTTAGATTACTGCAGATCATATTTTAAAGATCAATTCTAGGCTATTCTTTACTAAATTCAGATTTAGATGAGCTGCTTTGCAAGTTAATGAAAATGCTTATATGATCACATTATATTATGAATGAATACTTCTTTATCTTTGATTGATTTCGCTTAGAATTAGTTTTACACAAGTTAAATCTATTGATTTAGGCTACTGGACTAATTTACATGATATTTGAGAAGGTTCTGGTGATAAAATAACTTAACTACAGGTTTCATCATTCTTACCGATTCATTTTATAAGGTTCAGAAAACTTAACACTTAAGGTTATTTGGCTATTAGGATTTGTATGCAAAACATGATGAAATATGGCTATTTCTTCATAATACGATGATTTATACTTTGTATAACAATCCTAAGCTAATTCCATAAATTTTAGGCTTTGGCTGATACATTATATTCATTGTTGAAAAAGCTTAAGTAGCATTGTAAAGTTTACGTTTACGAAATCGGCAAGAATACGAAGTGAAATGTTAACGCTTAAGGGTTTTGAGCTAATGAGATTAATATGCAAACCTTAATGAAATAAGATTCTTTTTACAGATTATGGTAGTATAAACTTTGTAGAGTGTTACTAAACTAGTTTTACTGATTTTAGTATTTGGATGAGTTATTTTATCTACTACTGAAATAGCATAAATGACCACATTTGAAACCTTAAATCGGCCAAGTTTCAATCTTAATTTCCAACTAACCTATACATGATTCTTGATTCATTTTTCCGGTATTAGTAGAGTAACAACCTAGAAGTGTTTTAAAGTTGGTTTGGCATTATTTTAGCTTTAATTGCAATGGATTATATATATTTATTTGCTGTTGTTGATTGCACTTTCTTGCATCAAAGAATGCAAGATAAGTTTCATTTTAAATATTTTTACATAATTGGTTTTCTATTGATTCCAGGAACTGCATATAAATTAATTTATTGTTTTATGAGGTATTCTGCTACTATTCTTACTAATGACCATACTAGGGTTTATTGATGATTGCAAAACAAATAATATAAACTTAATTCAACAATTAAGAATTTTTACATGTTTGAGTCTATTATGATTCCAGGACACATATAAATTTATTTAATGATTTTTGGATTTACATTTCTTTGAATACAACAACATCCATAATAATGTTTATTCCTAATTAAATTTTACTAATTGTTTTGTGACTCAAATATTAAGTATTTATGTATATTTAAATACATTCTGATCCTAACATCTCATGAATATTGATTTCATCATTTCATCACTTATTATACACAAATTCTCATTACACCTTATTAGCACCATAATCAAAGTTTAATACCAATAATAATCCTATACTTCAAAAATTAAATACTTTTGCATATTTGGATTCTTCTGGATTTTAAATGAATATAGAAATTTGTCCTACTGAATTTTGATTTAAATTGCAAAAGATATTCAAACTTGAATTGCATTCAGTATGGAAATGGAATTAGAAATTCATAATATGTTTTCACAGGAAGGAGGCGTCTTCTGGGCTCTGCTCTTCTTCTTCCTCAAGCGCCTGGCGATTCGGTCCCACCGCGCAGAGATAGAAAACAGAGGCGTGGCTAGGGCTGGCGGCGAAGGTAGCTCCGGCGATCCTCCGGCGAAGGCGACGGCACCAGGAGGGAGAGCTCGACGAGGCGCAGCTGGAGGTGGTGTCAATTCGTCGGAAGAGACACTGGAGCGGAGCGCAGCCGAGGAGGAACGGCGGCGAAAATGGCGCTCGGTGGAGGAGACAAGCAAAAGCATTAGGGATTGAATCGGTGGCCTGGTGAGCATCAGGAGGTGCTACGGGTTTCGTTTTCGAAGTTCACCTGAAGGGAGAAGGCCGGAGGAGCTCCGCCCACGGCGGCCTGAGCTGAGGAAGAAGGGCGCATGGCGGCGGCTTGATTTCGCATGAAGGAGACCAGATTTTCTTGAGGGCTTAGTGATGCTATGGGCTAAAGGAATTTGGAAATGGGAAGTTCTATTGCTCGAATTGCTCTCGGCTTGGAGCTCTGAAGGTCTCTGGCAATGGCGGAAATGGGGAAAAGCTTCACGCGTGCAGGCTGGGAGAGAAGGAAAAGAAGTGAGGGAATGAGGAAGAGGCTCACTGCAAACACTGAGAAGCACTTTATAGCCAAGGAACGCAACGGATGAGCCTGCCTTGGTTGCCTTTGTCTCGGACGGGAACTTCACTGGAAGCGACCAGAAAATGGCGAGCTGGCGGGCTTAGCTTCTGCGGTATGGCGCGAGAGGCTTCGTGGCAGTGATCGAGCTCTTGTTGACGCAGCTGGTACAAGGAGCAGGTGAGGGAGTTGCTGGAAAAGAGAGAGAGAACGGAGGGGGAATGAACTCAGCTCGGTCAGCTGCGCTGGACTCAGGACTGCTCCACTCGGTCACAAGAACAGGGAGGAGGAAGAAGAAGGAATGAGACTGACAAATGGGACCAGGACCCACCGGCAGTGGCTAAGTCTAGCACCTGAATTTATTGGGCTGTCAAATGGGAGTAGAAAATATCCAAACTTTTTGACCATGGTCTTAGAGAAGGTTTTGATGTCTGGTAAAAATCTGAGGTTAAAATGAGTTACCGAAAAATTATAAATATTCTGACAACAGTGACTGCTCCTAAGTTTTGGTTTCGGATTTTGATTTTTCTTTGAGATTAATTAAAGTCTATTATTTTTGAAATTTTGTTTTTCAAATGGATTTGGTCTCAGAATGCTTATGTAAAATGTTCAACTCAAGATATGGTTCCATTATTTTATAAAAATTCTGACACTGAGATTTCCAGATTTTCAGAGTTTCTGTTTTTAAATTTTGAGAAGTCCTAAATGACAATATTAATTAATAATATTTTTACCAGAGGTGGATATTGCATTGAGGGTTTCATTATAAATTTTTCAGCTCCATTTGTGATTCCAATATTTTATGTAAATTCTGACAATGCATTATTTTGATTTAAAAGTTGTCTCTTCATTTTTGTCTCTTCATTTCTTTATGCATAAAATTTTAATTGTTGGCTGAAATGATTTAATTGAATGATCAGGGTTCTCATGGCAAATTTTCTAAATTTTTACTTTTTACATTTTTGCCTTTTCTCCTTTTCATTCTTTATTTCCATTTGTTGAATTTTTCTTGCAACATGAAAATCCAAGAACTCCAAATAAAAATCAATAATGCCAAGAAAACTCAGAAAGATTAATATTCAAATTCAAAATATTGATTTTTATTTTATTAAAATTTTGGGATGTTACACATCTCTACACTTTGGAGCATCTGTTCCAACTCATCTTTTCCGTGTCTACTGCTAGTATAGAAACGAACACGCTTACTAGGATTAAATTTTGACAGGGAAGAATAGCTCACTTCATCTCCTTTATGAGCTTGGCATCTGAACTTGTCGAGCACGTAGTAGCCCCTGTACATCATTTCTCTTAGCACGTTGAGCTGTTGAAGCATGGCTTGGTTTGTGAGGTGCCTCCCTTCGGCCTCCTCGACGGCGACACGAACCCGGAGCAGCATCAACTGTAGTCTCCGCAGGTTCTCCTCCTTGGACGACTTCGGCGACTTTAAGTATTTGTCGATCAAGAAGGAGAGGGATCTGCTGGCTAGTTCGCCTACGATTGCAGATAAGAACGTCTCCATTGGGAACCTCTCTCACCAAGAGATCGAAGAAGTGATAATAAATATATGTGATGCGAAATACTCTTTGATTTCTTTGACTGCAAGTGGAGAGGAAACAGTCTACACGGTAGTAAAAACTCAAAGTTTTAGTCTACGCAGTCGCTATATATCTCCATTCTGCACATCGCTAGCAGCTACTTTTCTTAACTAGTAGCATTATGGCAACCATTTTAACGGGTAGTCAATCTTATAATTTTTTTGGGATTAATTCACAATTCTGAAATAAATTCATGCTCAGAATATTCTACAAAGCGTAGGAAATTAAATGTTAAATTTGATTTGTTTCCAGCTAAATTCAGTCATCAAGTTACAAATTTGATTTTATAATGCGTGTTTTGATCAGCACGAAGGTTGAAAAAGTTCTATGTTCAATGAAAATCAAAGAGAGAAAATGATACAAAACCTTTCAATTAAGTGCTTCGAGAAGTTGAATAATGATTATTTGTGTACGTTAATTTTAGAGAAGTCTTACAGTCGATAACATGGGTAGTAAGTAGTGCCGGTAGAAATCAAATCTAACTATTCATTTCTCAAGGATATTTTAGACTTTTCCTATCCATTCATCGGGGGTATTTTTTATTTTTCCTAGGTCGTTTACAGTTTTGGATTCATCGAATACTTGGTGATCTTCAGAGGCTTCTTATCTTTTTATCTGCTATTCATCAGGATCACATCATGAGGTTTACCGTAGAGGACAAATAGTATGATAGAATTTTTTACCCTTTTACCCTCTCTGAATTTTACTACCAATACTACAGGTGGTAGTATAACTAGATCTAAATTGATTTCAACTATTAGATTCAAAGGAATGGACAGCTTATATATATTGATTTTAATCCACTGTAAAAGAGCTCTAATTCTATTTGTGGTATATATGTGTAATGATTAATTAACTTGACAACAATATTTGTGATTTTTTTAGATAAAGGATAAAAATCCGGTCTCTGCAAATGCACACAACCGAGTTTTACAACGGTAACAACCGTGTAACATTATTGTAACAGAGTATGCTAATATAGTTGTATATTAAAAACCAATATTTGTGATGGAATAATTTACCGTGTAACAATATTTGTGATGGAATAATTTATTTGTGGAAGACCAAAGTACAATGTTGGATTCATTTTTTATTTGTAACAGGAGATGCAGCGTAGACGTGTGCAATGCAAACTGCAGGTCTGGAGAAGCCGCGCAGGAGGTGCAAAGCCTGGGAACAGCACGCGAGTCGCGCAAGTGCAACAAGACGGTACGCGAAGACGTTCACACGGACGAACGTCGCATTGTAATGATCAGCAAACTGTGCAGGCGAGCGAGTCACACAAGAACAACGAGTGGGCCGTACATGTGCATGTGTTAATACTAGACTGCGTGTATACATGTATTAGAACGGATCATGTATGCTTTGGCCAGCATGTAAGCATGCATATTAAGACATGTGATTAGAATAAAACCCTCTTGCACGCGACTGCAGAAAAAGCAAGGAGGTGACGTGCGCGCAGCTCTGTGATATGCGCGGCTGACCGGGAGCTACGTGACGGGCAGCAGCAGACGTCAAGTCTCGGCGGAGGCTGTGCAAGTGAAAAAGAGAGAAGGAAAAAACAGAAGAAGAAAAAAGATGAGGACAAAAGGAGAAGAAAAATTAAGAAAAATTTGAGTGATTATTTTAGGGTTGGGTTTCCGTATAAAAGGATATTTATGTGTATTCTGTATTTCTAATTTTAGGGATAAATCAGTAAGTATAAATTCTGATCTATTAGTTTTTATTCTTCATGTTTTCGTACCATTGGATGACACCGAAGGCTTGCAGTATTTGTCGATCAAAAAGGAGAGAGATATGCTGACGAGTTCGCCTACGATTGCATGCAAGAACGTCTCGATTGGGAAACCTCTTCTCACCAAGAGAAGAAGTAATAAGAATTATATATTGCTGATGCGAAATACTCTTGGTTTTGTGTCAAAGTCGCTGCTTTGATTTCTTTGTCTTGGAGGCTAGCGAAAAGGACATGAATGGAGAAGAAACAGTCTACACGGTAGTAAAATGTAACGTACCGGTTTTTTTTATTTCCGGAAACTTGAATTTTAAAATCCGAACCCGTGAAAATTTTCTCGAATTTAATCTAGCTTAAATGGAAATTTTAAAGTCGTCAAGAATTTAATTTGATTAAACTATACCTAAAATTAATTATTTCTTATTTTATTTGGGTTCCTTGTGCTTCATTGTATTTTTCTGTATTTTTGGAGATTTTTCCGAGTCTATTTGCTATTTATTTGAATTTATCGGATTTTATTCGGGTTTTATTTGCATTTTCTAATTCCGAAATCATTTTCTAAATTCTTTCCTCTCGTATGGGCCGAAACTCCTATTCATTACCGCGGCCCAACACTGTTTCTTCCGTCGGCCCACTATTGTGCAGCGCCGGCCCAGCCATCACAAGCCAAACCCTAAACCTAACCGAGCCAACCGTCGGATCTTTGATCCAACGGCTAAGAATTTCGCCGCCGCGCCTCACGGTGAAACCCTAATCTTGCCGCTCTAATCTCCACCGCCCGATCTTCATCGCCTGGGATTTACGCGCCACGTCGCTCAAAACCCAGCCACCACCAGAACTCCACCAGCAATGACCAACCTCGCTTATGCGTGCTTTTTCCCACATCCCTAGGTTATATAAGCTCCTCAGAGTCAGCCGCTCCTAGGTTCGCCACTCACGCGCCATTTCTCCTCCTCTCTCACCGGCGGAGACGCTACTTGGTGCTCACACGGTCTCGCCGGAGTATCACCTTCCTTCCGAGCACTTCCGCCAGGATTTCTACTTCCGGTGAGTCTCCGCGACATCGACACATCTTCGAGTTCCTCGAGTCATCCTTGTTCTTTGCGCCAGATCCGAGGTCTCCTCGCCGTGTGTTGCGCCAAACGCTATCATCTTTCTTCCGTCCGGCGACAAAGAACGCCCCTCGCCGTTGTTTCTTTCGCCAACCTCCACCGCTCGATCCGCAACGAACCGCCCAGATCTGTGCCTTAAACCCTTGGTAAATCATTTCACCGTCTGCTTATTTTCTTGCACCGCACCGTCGTTGCCTCGTCATCACCACGCGTCGCCGGTGTCCACCGCGTGTACGCCAGATGTATGCCATGTAGACGCCACCTCCTCACCACGTCGCGCGCGGGTTGGCCACTTCACCGCCGTAGCGTGCGTGTCAGCTACGTCATCGCCACGAGGGTGCCACATCGGCGCCACGTAAGCCCTAATCCTCGCGTGGCGTCCTCGTCAGAGACACCGTGTCGCCTTGTCGCTGTGCTGCGCCGAGTCATCCGCCACCTGGCACCACATGTGAACCACGTGCTAGCCATGTCATGCCCCGTCAGCCCTTTGTCACACTGTGTCAGCCACGTTCGTGACACGTTTCGCCACGTGCGAGCCACGCGTGCGCCACGGTCTCGCCACGTGTTCACCACGCCAGCACCACGTCGCCACCACACCCTTGCGTGGCTGCCACGTCGCCGTACGCCATGAACCCGGTCCATGTGAACCGAGTCGATGACGAGTGGACCCCGCATGTCAGCGACACGATTTAATTCGTTTAATCGCTGATAAATCCGTGAAAATCCGAATTACCAGCCAATCCTACGCCGACACGTGTCAGTCTGATTAATTTCCGATTTTCTCTCCATTTAAATTTTGGAAGCTCCGTTCTCCTCCGTTCGAACTCCGAATCGCACGATTCAAATTTCTAAATTCATCTAAAATCAAGATCTATCTGTTGGTGTCATTTTTGTGAATTTTTGAATTTTATTTATTTCTGTTTATTTATTGTTTTGCCTCGATTCGCGTGTTTCGCGTGTAGACGACGCACCGGTTGAGCGAGAGGAGCATCCAACGGAGGTTGCAGCAGCGGTAGAGGGGGAAGGCAAGTCTCCCTTGAACATTTTGAACCCAAGTTTATGAAATGCTATTTTGTCTTTTAAATTATTGCATGCTATTTGAATTATGAATTGTATTTTAATGTCATTTTTAAATGCTTAGATAAATGCCAAATTGTTATAATCGCCTTGATATTCATGTTGACAACCATTGACACCTTAGGAAAACTAATTACTGTAGTTAATGGTAATTAATCTTGCTATGGGAACGGTAGAAAATGCTTAGCCATGCTTAATCACGTCGGTACCTTACCATTATGGAAATGATTTCATTCTTGATTAACGATGAATTTTGAAATGTAAGGCAATCGGTGTTGCCAATATTAGTTTGAAAATAAAAGTGAAAAATGATTTAGACCGGGGCGGAATTGGTTGAATGGCGGTGCGGAATGCACAAAATTTTGAATGTGATTGTCCGCCTAGTCAATTAAGGACCGGTCGTAGTGTTACCTTGGGCCATGCTATACAAGACAACCACATGTCTATATGGGTACGACTGGCTAAGTAATTTGCATGTATCGTTATTTGACTTCGCCATGGGTCAGGCGAGTTTGTCGATGACACTTGCAAGGCGTAAGGGGGGCGTGAGAGCGAAACCTTAGCGGGTGAAGTCGGTAGCGTATATGCATTGTAAAGGCCTTGTCATGATCTCCGCCGCACACCAAAGGAAGTGTGTCAATAGCTTGGCGCAAAGGGTTGATCATGTCGTGTGGGTAAAGTGTACCACTCTGCAGAGTCTTAAAACTACTTGAGTAGCCGTGTTTACGGATAAGGGCAAGCGTGGGCACGCTTTCACATAGTAGATTTTTCGGTTTTTGGTTTTAAATGGAAAAATGATGATTTGGTTTAAAATGAAAATGTGGTTGGGAATCATGAGCGCTAGAGCTCCGGGTTTTAGTTTACGGCTAGAGCCAACCAGGTAGTTGGAACCTGGAAAATTGTTATACTTCAAGTTTAATTATTTATGCTATTTACATTTTTGTTAAATGCTGCTTTATGAAATTATTACTTGTATTTAAATTTCAATTTCGCTTTATGCAAATGAACCATATTATGCCTTCCTTTGTTTAAGCCATGCATTTAGTTACTTGCATTAAGTTTCCGAGACTTGCGAGTATGTTGCATACTCACCCTCGCTTTTTATTGCGGGGGCTGCTTATTCCATAAAGCAGATGAAGACATCTGTGGTGAAGACTTTGATGAGAAGGATCAGCCGGACTACTAGGGAGCGTACCCCAGTCGGTTGCCTGTGGGCATACTGATTGGCTCTTTTTATTCTACATTTCCGCTGCTACATTTTCACTTAAGCCGTAAGGCTCCATACTTGTAATAAGGTGATGATGTTTACACTCTTTTGCTTTATTACTGTTGTTTACTTTATGATATGCCTGTGTTATCATCACTGTATGACTGTGTGTGCTAGCTGATCCTGGACTAGCACGGTTGAAACACAGAGGGGTCGGATTTGGTAAATCCGGGTCCCCACATAAAAGCACCGAGGTTTAGGCCCCGCTTTGGTACGGTTCCGATTCTAGTAGAAACGAAACAGCTTCCGATTCTTGGTAGAAACGCTTTGGTATAATCGTAATCCGGAGGAACGGGTTGCTAGCCGATTCGACCACGGCGCGTAAAAATCGTAAACGCTTTCGCTTTGAAACATTCCGAGTCCTATTCCGCTTTGGTTGATTTATTTCAGATTCTAGGAGAAACAATCCGGTTCCAAGTTGCCAAACGGGGCCTTAGTCTACGCAGTTAACTGCTTCGAGAAGTTGAATGATGATTATTTGTATACGTTAATTCTATTTCTGGTATATATGTGTGTGATGATTATGTAACATCGTGAAAATTTTTATAAATTAAGAAAGAAAATATTAAATTTTGAATATGATTTATTTCTGAATTTTCTGGCATTATTTGTCTTTCTTAGAATTTGTGTTCTAAAGAAAAAGATATTTTAAAATGAATTAGTAAAACAAGATAAAAGTAAAAAAGTACAAGTACATAATGTCAGAAAAAATTCAGCAAAGGTTATATTTAATATAGGAAATATCTGGAACTCTTTTTCTAGCGGTCAAAAGCAATATGGACATATTAATTGATGATACGAAATGAATATTAATGATGTTTGACTATAATGTCATATTTTTTTAAGAAAAATCTACATAGTTCACCTCGACCTTAAATTTTTACCGTATCATCCTAAGAGCAGTGTTAACATCCAGTAAAAAAAGAACATCAAGCTTAAAAGGGTGAATGTTAGTTAATCTTGATGTTCAGAGTTTGGTGGGTGGTTGGTTTGTTTTCGGTTTATGTTTTGCTAAGTCTGGAGTCTTGTTATCTTCAGTAGTTGATGTCGTACGGTGCTGGGAGTCTCAGCAGAAGAGTTTTAGTCGTTGCCAGATGGCGAACAGTAAATCGTCTGAGTTGTCCGAGTAGATTCGTTTTTGGTTATAGAGTTTGAGTCGGGTAAAAGAAATCTGAATGCAGGGTTGTTATCCAGAGTTGGTTGTAATCCGTAGAATATATAAGAAAAGGAGAAAATGGCAGAAAAGCTACGTAGGATTGGCAGCACCATCTTTTGATCTTCTCTGTGTTTGCTTTGCTCTATATATGTTCTGTGCGCAGGGAAGAAACTACGTACATGTATCTGCTGTTTTGCTTACAAGATTTCAGAACTTGTGAGTCTTAACAAATTTTACATGAGCAAACTAACTTAAAGCCTTCCTCTTCTGACAATGCTTGTTCTTAGTACCCACACACTTTGCCTCGTGAATCTCACAGCTATAAATGTAGCTGTAATAAGGCGGTAAGTAAGATTTCCACAACGTGATCTCGAATTTCCCATGAGGTTGAGGTGTAACACTTCCAGACAATATCTCTTTCATGGTAATTTGGGGAGCCTCTTCATGAGCAAGCACGACTCGTCCTTGGCCGTAGATTTCACAATTTATACTACTTCCAGATATTATCGGGAGTAAACCAAGTATTCTTTTAACCCCAAAATCAATTGAACATCTACAAAGTAGCAGCTGATTCTTCTTATCCTTCTCCCTGAGGCATTCTAGAACCCTGCGCCAATGCCGCGCATCACCACTAGCTCTAAGAAAGTAAGCCATGCTGTTCACAGATATGAAATTCCCTGTGAATTTCTCTTGGTCAAAATACTCATTAAATATCTCCACTGCCATGGATGCTAGCTTTGGTTGGTCTTCGGGATTCGAGCTTCCGAACGCAAGCACCCTGAAGAAGTACCAGTGTGCTTCTCGAGACAAAAACCTTAGATGGAGAGGTTGCGTCGTTCCAAACTTCGCGACCTCTTCATATCGACTCGTGATTACAATTTTACTGCCCGGTGAAAAGCAGCCTCGAGAGGCAGAGTACAACTTTCTCCATGCATTCTCATCGACATCCCCAGCTAGCTCAATAACAACTAGGAGCCTTTCTTCATTTGAGGAGGAGGTACGTTGATGTTTGATTACTCCATCTCTTAGGGTGCATGGTTTTTCTTCACTAAAATCATTCTCACTAAAAAAGATAATACGAGAAAAGTGGCTGCACACCCTTTCGTCGAAGCAAACATGCTCAACAAGTGTACTCTTTCCAACTTTTGCTGCACCGATAATTGGTAGGACACCCAAATTGTCAATCCCCGGAGGTTCTTTATCCAACAAGAAATTGACGACCCGTTCCATCTCCATCTGGCGGCCAAACATGCACTTCTCCATAAACATATACATGCTATATGGTTGGCGACACATTGGAGGGTAGTTCTTCAAAAATATAACAAATTCATTCATACCAATAACAGTCATCTCTACACTTTGGAGCATCTGTTCCAACTCATCTTTTCCGTGTCTACTGCCAGGAAAGAAACGAACACGCTTGCTAGAATTGAATTTTGACAGGGAAGAAGAGCTCACTTCATCGCCTTTGTGGGCTTGGCATCTGAACTTGTCAAGCACGTAGTAGCCCCTGTACATCTCTTCTCTCAGCATGTTGAGCTGTTGAAGCATGGCTTGGTTTGTGACGTGCCTCCCCTCGGCCTCCTCGACGGCGACACGAACACGGAGCAGCATCAGCTGTAGTCTCCGCAAGCTCTCCTCCTTGGACGACGCCTGCGGTTTGCAGTATTTGTCGATCAAGAAGGAGAGGGATCTACTGGCGAGTTCGCCTATGACTGCAGAGATGATCGTCTCCATTGGGAAACCCCTCTCTCTCCCCCCTGGTCCGTACAAGATGTTGCAACGAATCAACAGGAGCAGAGAAAAATATGTCGTCAATTGATAATGTGCTGGTTGGGGAACCTCTCCTCTTGTAGAGAGGCACTGCAATATGAAACTATAGATCACCGAGAGCTAGCCAACTTTCTTTTTTAGCGCCAAGTGTTTGTACTAAACAAGCAATGAATGGTAGGAAGTCAATAGCAGCCGGCGCGCCATATCTTATTGGCTTTGCATGTGTAGACGTGGGGCACGACGGACCACAGGCCAGCGCCCGCTGTACCGTGCCAGTCTCACTCACCTTCAGGGAGTCCAAGTACGACACATTAGCGAGTCATGCAGATTTAGTTCCGTGCCATTTAGATTATTACGAGGAGATGAAAGGAGATGGATATGTATGAAACTAAGACTGTGAACGCAAATATTAGAAAAAAAACTGAATTTTATTCGTTCGGATGAACTCATTCACATCTCGGATGGTGGTTTCTAGGCCTCGAATAATTTGCTGCAGCTCTTTCGCAGTTTGACGACTGCCACTAGACAAACAGACACGCTTTGCACGATTGAATCCAGACAGGGCAAAAGAGTGACTCACCTGGTGCTGACCTTTGGCCTTGTGTTCCAACAAGTAATGAATAGTTGGAAGTCAACTGCAGCTTATTGGGTTTGCAGATATAATATGCAGGCCACGTTGCTTTCGCTTCGTTTTTAGTACCACTCAACCTAATTACTGGTACAATCCATACAGAATGAAATCTATGAGGTGAGCATAAATCAAACCATCAAATCTCTAAGTAATTTTCAAATCTAACCCTTAAAAATTTAGGGTACACCAAGGATGAGCAAAATCACGATTTGCACCGTACAGTAAGAGATTATTCTGCTTGAATTCTCTGATGCTTGCAAGAGCCATGCTCCAGAACGGAGTGTTGAAATTTGCTTTCAGTAGTCTAATGAAGCACACATTCGTCTCCCTGGCCATGTCCATGACTATTGATGCCAACTTTGGGTGCTCATCTGTATACATGCTTCCAAATGTGCGTACCTAGAAGTACCAATACGCTTCGCTAGTAAACGTTGTACTCTAAGAGGTTGCGTGGTACCAAAACTCGTAATCTTGTCAGATTGACATGAGACTATAATTTTAGTACCACTTGCAATGCGAGTGTTGTATAGTGAGTACAATCTAATATCCATCCCCGAGAAATATCTGATTAACTGATGATATATACATCTGAATCATCTATTACTGATGGATTATTTGGGCCAAGCCCACTTAATTGAGACAAATAAATCCTAGAAAATCTCAAAGGCCCATTCATGAGGAGGCATGTGTGCAAGCAATAGTCCCACATTGCTAGTCTATAGTGGTGAACACCAGTTTATATAGTGGAGTGTGATTCACCATGGTAGAACCATGTGGAGAAAGGAGAAAGCCCACACGCGCCGCCTCATTGGCCGGGCACGGCCGGGCGGGTTGTTGCTTTCATTTTGCTACTCGATAGACACGCTTTGCGATGAGATACGGACTCGAATGCATCCGATCGTGGCACGCTCGAGTCACGTTCGTCACGGTTACGAGTAACCCTATAAATACCGCGTCGTGCACCCGTAGATATGCACGTAACACATCGCTAGGGTTTTGCCACCTCGCCGCCGCAGCCGCCGTCAGAATTCTCCATCCCGAGCGCCGACGCATCTCGCGAACGGAGAGCAGTGTCTCCGAACCCTTCGCCTTCGAGATCCCGCACCGGAGAGAGCGAATAAGGTTTTTGGAAGCGCGCGATCGCTCAAGATCGCTACCACGGCTCGTCTTCCTGTTTCTCTGCTGACGCCGCCAGTAGCCGACTCTGCGACGCGCGCCACCAACGCCGTCTCGCTAACACCGCAACCAAGATCTACTACATCGACACCGAACCGCAACCGCATCGCAACACGCCGTCATCTTCTTCGCCAAGACGTCTAATCTGTCCTAACCTCGTGGTTAATCAAGATGATCATGATGTTCGTGCTATCTAGTATGTTAGAGATATACATGCTAGTTTCGCTATGCCGTTCATGATTTATATTCGAATTTAATCGCAAATGTCAAATTTCTCAACAATCCAAAAACCTTATTGTAGACATTTTATCGATTAACAATGGCTGGATTTGCCGACGACCGAGGCCGAGAAATTCTCGTGTGCACTTTAAGAGGTGGCAAGTCAAGGTCACGCTCGCTTACGGCTATGAATGTATTCTGGTAAGTAAAGGCAAGCTCGAGGTGATCTTCTCCGAAAGCAGCGAAGGGTTTCACGGATGCCAATACTCTTCGTGGGATGCATTCTTAGCGTTTTGCCGAATCGCCGTGTGATGTGTACATGCACATAATGACGCCAAGGTGCCGGGATACATCAATGCCAAGTTCGTGCATCGGATGCGTGCAAGGAACTCGTATGTCATGGAAAACTTTCATGACTATAAGATGGCCGATAATCGCTCTGTTGTAGAGCAAGTCCATGAGATACAATGCATTGTCAAGGAACTCGAACTCTGGAATGTGTCTTACCCGATCCTTTTGTGGCGGATGCATCATTGCAAAACCGCCTTCCTCGTGGAGGAGTTTCGCACTACTCTAAAACATAAGAGGACAAAGATATCACGAAAACCTGATAGCGCCCCTTGATGTTGAAGAGAAGGCTCGCTAAGGATTTCAATGGTAAAGGAGCCGAGGGCATCCAAATACCAACGTGGTTCAAGAACTACGGCAAGAACAAAGGGAAAATAAGCCTAACAAGACTACCAACTTCAAGAAGAAGAAGATGAACAAGGCCGAGCCGACCGCTTCACATGTGGTGAGGTCGGACACTTTTCCAAGGAATGCCCCGATCGTGCGCACGCCGAGGAAAAAGGCCAACAAAGGACGACGTCCAAGGTCACAACACAAGGACCGCTAGCAATGCCGAGACGCAGGTATGGTAATTTACCTTCAGATTCTCAGATTTCATCTTCCAGTTGGTGGATTGATACGGTGCTAACGCTCATGTGTGTTCGACATCAATATGTTCTCTTCTTATCGTGTCATTCGGGATTCTTCCGCCCCGATGGGGAATGGGTCACATGCTTCGCTCATGGCACCGCACAAGGATCTCAAGTTCACTTCGGAAAGATCGTGCGCTTGAGGAACGTGCAAGATGTCCTTCTATCAACAAGAATCTCGTTAGTGGCTCCTTCTATGCGAGATGGGTTTAAGGTAGTGTTAGAGTCTAATAAAGTAGTTGTGTCCAAACATGGACTATTTATTGGTAAAGGCTATGAGTGCGGAGGCTTGTTCCGCTTTTCCTTTCAGATTTCAATAATAAGTCTGTGAACCATATATGTGGTAGTGTTAATGTTGATGCGAGTATTTGGCACTCTCGCTTATGCCACATTAATTTTGGTCTTATGAATCGCTTTCCAAAGATGAGTTTAATTCGAATTTCACTATTGCCAAAGGTTCTAAGTGCCATAGTTGTGTGCAATCGGCAACCTCGAAAGCCTCACAAGGCGGCCGAGGAGAGGAACTTGGCACCTCTAGAACTCATACATTCTCGATCCTGTGAGATGAATGGTGTGTTGACAAAAGGTGGAAAGAGATATTTCATGACATTGATTGATGATGCGACTAGATTTTGCTATGTTTACTTGTTGAAAACTAAGGACGAGACGCTAGACTACTTTAAAATCTACAAAGTGAAGTTGAAAATCAACTAGAGAGAAAGATCAAACGCCTTAGGTCGGATCGTGGTGGCGAATTTTTTCCCAAAATCTTTGATGATTTCAAGCGAACATGGTATTATTCATGAGAGGACACCTCCTACCCGCCTCGAATCAAACGGGATTGCCGAGAGGAAAAACCGCACGTTGACCGACTTGGTGAATGCCATGTTAGACACCGCCGGTTTATCTAAGGCATGGTGGGGAGGTCAGGTTGACTTCATGTCATGTCCTCAATAGAGTTCCCAATGAAACATGGAGAAGACCCTTACGAGAAGTGGGTTGGGAGAAAACCATCACTTTCTTACTTACGCACATGGGGATGCTTAGCGAAAGTCAATGTACCGATTAACAAAAAGCGTAAGCTCGGGCCTAAGACTGTGGACTGTGTCTTTCTGGGATATGCTCAGCGGAGCATCGCTTATAGATTTTTAGTAGTTAAATCTGATGTGCCTGATATGTATGTTGATACTATTATGGAGTCTCGTGATGCTACGTTTTTTGATAATGTATTTCCGATGAAAGACATGCATAGCACTTCTAGATTTTCTTCTGAGATAATTCCTGAAACTATTACACCTATTGAGTCTTCTGAGCAATCACTTGAGAAAATCCTAGAGGAGGATGACAATGAAGCTCCTAGAAAGAGCAAGAGATGAGGATTGAAAAATCCTTTGGCAAGTGATTTCATTGTGTACCTCGTGGATGATACTCCCACGCCCATTGCAGAGGCATATGCATCTCCAGATGTAGATAATTGGAAAGAAGTCTGTCCAAAATGAGATGGACTCGATTCTCGCCAATGGGACTTGGGAGGTGACCGAACGGCCCTATGGTTGTAAACCCATGGGTTGTAAGTGGGTGTTCAAGAAGAAGCTTAGGCCCGATGGTACTATTGAGAAGTACAAGGCTCGGCTTGTGGCTAAGGGTTACACCCAAAAGAAGGCGAAGATTTCTTTGATACTTATTCACTGTTGCTAGAATGACCACCATTCGAGTACTACTTTCCTGGCTGCCTCAGATGGTCTTCTTGTTCATCGATGGACGTGAAGACAATTTTCCTTAATGGAGAGCTAGATGAGGAAATCTATATGGAGCAACTGATGGGTATGTAGTAAAGGGTCAAGAGAGCAAGGTGTGTAAATTATTGAAATCTTTGTATGGCTCAAACAAGCACCTAAGCAATGGCATGAGAAGTTCGACACCACTTTGACCTCTGCGAACTTTGTCATTAATGAGGCCGATAGATGTGTATACTATCGCTATGGTGGGGTGAAGGAGTTATATTGTGCCTTTATGTGGACGGTATAACGATTTTTGGCACAAATATTGATGTGATCAATGAGGTCAAGTCTTTTCACAAAGAAATTTGATATGAAAGATCTGGGAGAAGCGATGTAATTCAACATCAAGCTTATTATGATGAGAATGGGATTACTCTTTCGCAATCCCACTATGTGGAGAAGGTCTTGAGTCGGTTTGGCTTTATGGACAGCAAGCCCTCCCCCACTCCTTATGATCCCAGCAGACACCGAGAAAGAATAAGAGAATTGGCTTAAACCAATTGAGATATTCTCGATTGTCGGTTCGCTCATGTATCTTGTCAGTGCAACGAGACTGATATATCATTTGTCAGTGAGCAAATTGAGTAGGTTCATGTCAAACCCGGCTCGATCATTGGCATGCACTTGAAAGGGTAATGCGCTATTTGAAAGGTACTATGAGTTATGCGATTCACTATTCAGGCACCTGCAAAGGCTTGAGGGATACAAAGGACTCGATCGGATTTCGATGTAGATGAGCTCTATGCCACCAAAGGATATGTGTTTACTATTGGTGGTGGTGCAAAGGTCATGGAGGTCTTGCAAATGCACCATTTTGACAAGATCAACCATGGAGGCGGAGCTCATCGCTTTAGATACGACCCATCAGAGAAGCAGATTGGTGCGTGAGCTCTTGATGGACTTGCCGATGGTAGAAAAACCGACACCGCTATCCTTATGAACTGTGATAATCAATCATGATTGCTAAAGTGAACAGTGCTAAGGATAATGCGAAGTCATCAAGACACGTTAAAAGACGCATCAAGTCTCAGAAATTGAGAAACTCCGAGTAATAAGTGTGACTTATATTCAAACAGCATAAAAACTCCGCAGATCCTTTACGAAGGGACTATCACGGAATGTGATAGAAGGTGCATCGAGGAGATGGGTATGAGACCCATATAAGTTGCAATAGTGGTAACTCAAATTTTGTGATCGGAGATCCCGTCAATTGGGTCCCGGGTAAAACAAGCTATTGCTAACCGAGGAGAGTAATCTGTTACCCTCTCTAAGTGAAGATGCAATACTCTCAAAATGCTGTAAGGCAGGATGGCGATATGCCTTAATGTGTTTCTATTGGCTATAACTAGCGAAGATGCTGTTCTACAGAGCATTCTTGAAAGAACACACCTATATGAGCCCGACTGTCTAAAGTCGCAGTCTATGAGACTCGGGTGATCTCTAGTAAGCTCATGAAGAGACCATGGAGTACGACTCATATGCTCCACCATGAGAAGGCTACCGCGCACCAGTATCGCTTATGACTTTGAGTGAAACCTGTTCACACAAAACTTGCAATTCAAGGCGTAGTCCATTGTTCAAGTTGTGGATGGGTGTAGCTTGGAGCTCTAGGCAGAAGTTCAACTTAACAGTCTCTGCTGAAACGCTGGTATATTAAACAGTAGTGAGTATTGGCAAATCTCTAAATGGACCTTGAGATCTGGTGGGGGATTGATGGATTATTTGGGCCAAGCCCACTTAATTGAGACAAATAAATCCTAGAAAATCTCAAAGGCCCATTCATGAGGAGGCATGTGTGCAAGCAATAGTCCCACATTGCTAGTCTATAGTGGTGAACACTAGCTTATATAGTGGAGTGTGATTCACCATGGTAGAACCATGTGGGAGAAAAGGAGAAAGCCCACACGCTGGCCACGGCCGGGCCGGGCACGGCACGGCCGGGGCGGGCGGGCGGGCGGGGCGCGCGCGACACTGCGTGAATGGTCCGCCGAACCGTCCAGGCCCTTGCGCAGACACGCCTCCTTTTTGTTTTTTTTTGCTACTCGATAGACACGCTTTGCGATGAGATACGGACTCAGAATGCATCCGATCGTGGCACGCTCGAAGTCACGTTCGTCACGGTTACCGTGAGTAACCATATAAATACCGCGTCGTGCACCCGTAGATATGCACGTAACACATCGCTAGGGTTTTGCCACTCTCGCGCCGCCGCCGCCGTCAGAACCTTCTCCATCCCGAGCGCCGACGCATCTGCGAATGGGAGAGCAGTCTCCGGAACCCTTCGCCTTCGAGATCCCGCACCGGAGAGGGCGAATAAGGTTTTGGCAGCGCCAGGCGATCGCTCAAGATCGCTACCACGGCTCGCCTTCCTGTTCTCGCCGCTGACGCCGCCAGAAGCCGACTCGCGACGCCGTCACCAACGCCGCCCTCGCCAACACCGCAACCGCATCTACTACATCGACACCGAACCGCAAACCGCATCGCAACACGCCATCATCTTCTTCGCCAAGACGTCTAATCTGTCCTAACCTCGTGGTTAATCAAGATGATCATGATGTTCGTGCTATCTAGTATGTTAGAGATATACATGCTAGTTTCGCATATGCCGTTCATGATTTATATTCGAATTTAATCTGGCAAATGTCAAATTTCTCAATAATTACTACCGTCATTGAGTATGCACCCTTTATTTGCTTCAATCTCGGACAGTTCTTTATCACATGACCTTTCTCGCCACATAGATAGCATACACGTGTGCCTTTGCTTTTATCATTCATCTTCCAATAACTCTTGTTTTTGCCTGCAACACCTACCGTAGCCAATGCTTGATCACTTCGATGTTTTTTAGGACTCTGCCACCAATAGATATACAACTGCCTCATTGAAGTTGAGAGTGTCTTTTCCGATAAGAATATTCATCACTAATTGCTCCTAATATGGTAGTAGAGATGATGCCAGTATGACAAATTTATCACTCATCACCAATTGCTCCTAATATAGTGGTAGAGCTGATGCCAATATGACAAATTTATCACTCATCTTAATTTTCTCATCCACACTAATCAATTGTATAATAAGCTTGTTGAAGACATTGAGATAGTCAACGAACAATCACTACTACAGAATTGGCCTTTGATACCGGGTCCATCGCTGTTGGTTGGGCTCGAATCGACCGATAGTTACAACAATCCCGGTTCAATGGCTACCGGGTCAAGGGGCTCTTTAGTATTGGTTTAAGCACCAACCGCATCGATGATGTTACATCAAGATCGGTTAGAGAATGAACCGGTACTAAAGAGCCACGGCAGGCCAGCTGGCATGGGGGCTCTTTAGTACCGGTTCAAGGAACCAATTGGTATTGATGATGTTACATCGAGACGGTTCGTAATGAACCCAGATCGATTCTAATTTAAACTTTTTCCTCCCTCCCAATTTGAAACCGCCATAAATAATAAAAATATAAAATTTTAAATATTGCTAATTACCTCTCCTGCCTTCTAATTTGAAAGAATTGAAATTAAATAATATTACATTTGAAATAATTGGAACTAATATTCCATTTACAATAACTGAAAAGAATGGCCAAAACAGATTCAAAACTTCGGAGGCCGTTTTGAAGCCCTAAACGACGTTTTTTGGAATTCCGTCACCGCGTGCGTACTCACACAAACCATCAGGATCCGACCATCTAATTTTGGTTCGGGTGCTACTTTTTGTTATCTTTCAAACGAGCCAAAGAACGTCCCGATCGGAGTTACGAGTCAAAAGTTATGACCATTTTAACAAAAGTGCTCGGATTTTATATTTGCAAAATAGAATCGGTGCCCAAAAGAATATAATCGGAGAGCTCATCGTGTGATGATTCTGAAAAGCATAAGAACACTAAAATCGAAGGTACGAGTCAAAAGTTACGGTGTTTTTACAAGTTTCGTTAATAGTAATGGTACATATATTGCAAGCATAATTAATAGTCAAAAGTATGGAAAATAAATTTGAAAGTTTTAAATTTTGCTAATTACCTCTGTAGTTTGCTAATTACCTCTATAGTTTGCTAATTTGAAATAATTGAAAATCAGTGTTCGGGTGCTTCACAAGGTTAAGGGGAGGAGGGACGCATTATATATCAGATGTTATCATATCACTACTAAAGTACCGGATCTTATAAGAGCTCTAAAGTTAAGTGTGCTTGAAGAAAAGTAGTAATAGGATAGGTGACCTCCTGGAAAATGAAGTCCTTGTATGACATTAAAAATGTCCGATGAACAGAAGAACTAATATGTGTAAATATAATACATTAGTAGTAATTAAAGTTGTACACAGGGAACCGGGACTGATGTGCTTGAGTATCAGTCTCGGATGGCTTGTACCGGTTCAAAAACCAGTAGTAAAGACCGTTTTTAACAGGTACTGAAGGCCAGTTCGATAGTAGTGAATGTACCTTTCTCCAAGCGCAACCTATACAATTGTCATTTTAGCACCTACCGGTTTGTTAGCAACTTTGCTATATACAATTCTTCTTAGTCCTTCCATAATTTATGCGGCGAATTCTCAATCACCAAGTATTCTACCTCATTGGAGAGACATAGACGAATTGTACGGACAACCTTCTGCTCTATAACCTTTCATTCTTTAGCAGACGTCTTTGTCGGTTTATCCTCTTCAAAAACAGCAATTAACTCTTGCTAGACAGGGATATCCTCCATCACATATTGCTGATATTCCCCCCCCCCCCACCAATTTTCTACATGATTCCATGTCACCGACATCGATTTTGATTTTACGCCACCTAATGCCTTACAGATCTTCTCATAAATCTGATTAATTTGGGCAAAGCTTTGATACTATTTGTTACACTCTGATACATGTACAGAAAATTTTGTTAGTTAATCTTGATGTTCGGAGTTTGGTAGTTGGTTGGTTTGGTTTTAGTTTATGTTTTGGTAAGTCTGGAGTCTTGTTATCTTCAGTAGTTGATGTCGTATGGTGCTGGGAGTCTCAGCAGAAGAGTTTTAGGCCCTGTTTGTTTTAAGCATCTCCAAGAGGAGCCTTAAATAGGTTGCTAATTGTAATTATAGGGTTTTGATGGAAAAAAAAGCACTCCAACAAAGGTTGTATTTTGAGAAAAATTATCAAAATAGATTTAGGACTCAGAGCCCTGTTGCTATATTTAGCAACTCTCCTCTCCAGCCCCATAGGGATGAATGAAGGATTGGAGATTTAGGGTCTAATTGTTGGAGTCAATAGCTATCTTGGGTCCTAATTTTTTTAGTTTAGGCCCTATTTTGAGGTATAGGACTCTATTTTAAGGCTTGACTATTGGAGATGCTCTTTTTTTTTAGATAATGGATCAAAATTCCGGCTTCATCCCTCTTTGAGAGAATCAGAATTGGAGATGCTCTTAGCTTTTAATTCTGGATTCTGGCCCCAAAAGCAGAATCAGATACAAACAGCCTGAATCTAGAATCCGATTCTCACAATCTTGCCCACCCATATACACTAAAATCTACAATCCACCTCATATATGCTTTTGGATTCCAGCTTTTGGAGAATCAGCTTCTCTACAATCACAATCCAGAATCAGTTTTTAGAGAATCCAAAGCTAAAACAAACAGGCCCAGTAAAGCGTCTGAGTTGTCCGAGTAGATTAGTTTTTGGTTACAGAGTTGAGTCGGGTAAAAGAAATCTGAATGCAAGATTGTTATCCAGAGTTGGTTGTAATCCATAGAATATATAAGAAAAGGAAAAAACCGGTAGAAAACCTACGCAAGATTGGCAACACCATCTTTTGATCTTCTCTGTGTTTGCTTTGCTCTATGTTCTGTGCACAGGGAAGAAACTACGAAGAAACCGCAAGTATCTGAAGAAACTGCACGTATCTGCTCTATGTCTGTGTTTTTTGCTTGGTCTGTGACGTGCCTCCCCTCGGCCTCCTCGATGGTGACGCGAACCCGGAGCAACATCAGCTGTAGTCTCTGTAGGCTCTCCTCCTTGGACGACGCTAGCGGCTTACAGTATTTGTCGATCAAGGAGAGGGATCTGCTGGCAAGTTTGTCTGCGATTGCAGATAAGAGCGTCTGCATTGGGAAACCTCTCTCACCAAGATAAGAAGTGATAATAATTATATATGTGATGCGAAATACTCTTGGTTTAGTGTCAAAGTCATTGCATTGATTTCCTTGACAGGAAGTGGAGAGGAAACAGTCTAAATGGTAGTAAAAGCTCAAAGTTTTAGTATACGCAACTGCTATCTCCTTTCTGCCCATCGCTAGCTACTTTTCTTGACTAGTTACATTATGGCAACCAATTTAACAGCTAGTCATTTTTTATAATCTTTTTGGGATTAACTCACAGTTCTGAAATAAATTCTTAATCAGAATATTCTACAAAGCCTAGGAAATTAAATGTTAAATTTGATTTGTTTCCAACTAATTAAATTCTGTCATCAAGTTATAAATTTTATTTTATAATGCGTGTTTTGATCAGCAAGAAGGTTAAAAAGGTGCTATGTTCAATGAAAATCAAAGAGTGAAAAATGATGCAATACCTTTCAATTAAGTGCTTCGAGAAGTTGAATGATGATTATTTGTGTAGCACTGAATTTTAGGAAAATGCGGCGATGCCTTTCAATTAAGTCTGAGGAAAATATAAGATGATTATTTTAGGAAAGATAATGAAATGAACAAGATAGGTAAACTGGCACTAAATCTACTTACATATGGCTTATAAAAAGGAAAATGTCTAAAAAAATAAAATGTTTTGTAAAATGGATAAGGCATATTGCATTCACAGAGGGCATGGAAGAGATATAGTCCATATTACTGCAGTAAACACATTCATCTGGTAGAAAAAGAACCACCTGTACTGCAGTACACGAAGGATCGAGCGCACGAAGACAAAGTATGAATTGGTGCAAACTAACACTTTCATCTATTTTTTATTGTTTTTATTAACTCTAGGAATTAATAAAATAATCAACAAAACGAAAGAATCAATCTAGGATAAAGGGATATAAGCAAATAGCATTTGTACGAAAACACAAAGAACAAAAACTAAAGATCGGAATCCATACTCATTGATTTATTTATCAAATTAGAGGTACATAACATGCACAAAGGTCCCTTTTCATAGAAGAAAACCCTAGTATAAACTCTCGAATTTTCCTTAGTTCTTTTCACTCATTTCCCTCTTTCATCTTCTTTTTCCACTCTTGCGTTCTCGTGTTTCGCTAAGGCCGACAACCAACAAAGTGAATCCAGCCGTCATCTCAGAACTGCAATTGCCGCTAGGTGTAATCAGATCGGATAATTTCGACCGCCGATCGACCGATATCTTCGGATCGGATTCGATAATTTTTCGATAGTTCTCGATTTGGTATCTGTTCGATACTTTATTTCGGATTCGTGAGATCACTATCATCGGATTAGAATATTCCAAATCTTTTTCAGATATAACCGATAAAATTTATTCGGATATCCAACCGATCCTTACCAACCACCCCCCGTCCTCTCCACTCCCCGTCTCCCTCGAGATCCAGCGCCAGACCTCCCACGCCGCCTATCACACCACCAGCCGCCTCCGCCCGTCCCAGGCCTCTCGGTGCCCTCCGCCTGAGTCCCGGCACCCTCCGTCCGTCCTTCGCCCGAGTCCCGCCGCCCTCTGCCCATCCCATTGCCCAGCACCCTTTGCCCCGAGTCCCGCTGTCCTTCGCTGGTTTCATCCCTACCCCCTCTGGCCCACCCGTGGCTCGTCGTCTTCCTCCCCTCCCTTCCCCTCCTGCTCCTTCCCACCGTCACGGAAGGAAATCCACTGCTCCCACCACTTCCGAAAGGTTCTTCTCCTCATCTTCTCTACCGCTCGACCAGCCGTCGCTTCTTGGCGGTGATTTATCACCCAGCTCGGTGGCTGTGGTGCTGATTCGTGGTTTCTTGAATTGCTCTAGGGTTCGGAGGTGGTAGGCTCGGGCTGCTACGATGTTCTCCAGGATCTCCCAGCTTGGGGCGCGGCTTCTGTGCGAGTCTAGAGCTAGTTGGTATTTTCCTCCTGAGCTCCTGTTTTTTATTACCTTTATTGATTATTGCTCAGAAATCAGGTGAAACGAATTGTTGTCTTTGGCCTTATCCTGTGGCAGAATGGTTTAAGAATGATCTGTTGATAAATGTGATGTATGCCATATGCGTGGAGTAATTTGTGCTTGCACCTGATGCTTAGCATACTGAGCGTGTTGCAGCTGCCATTCTAATTAGATAGTCGTTGTAGATGCTAGCTAATTGCTGACTTGACTCATGTTTTTTTATTTTTGGTCGAAATGCTCCTGCGTTTATACATGGTGAATTTAGTTAATTTTTAGATTTGGTGCATTCTCATTCTCGTTGATTACTTTTGTGCAGTAGGCAACTTGTCGAGCAATAAAAACAATTATTACCGGGGTCAACTCATCTAGCATTGGGCCCCCGTAATTAGTCCTATTATACCATCACTGTTGCGAATCCGAGTGGAGAACTTAGATAAACATGCCCATTGTATCTGCTGTCACCGATAATATAACAAAGTTATTGATTAATGTTAACTGCTTTTCTATGCATGATGTTTGCATAGTAATTCTTCCTGTTTCAGGTTAAGTTCACAGGATTTTTTTTAAAAAAAATGTGCATTCTGAAATGACTATTAGAAAGATATACTTTTCTCTACCCACCACTTATATGTGCAAACATTGCCTTTTGATGAATACTGTTCACTTATATGTGCAAACATTGCCGAGCAGGCAGGCTGGAGCACCAGACTAGTGCGACCTTGGCAATGTGGTGACACCATCTTGTCGACCCGGCGTGGTGCCCTCTCCTACAAGATCTCATAATCCAAGCAACCAACAAGGTAGCAATTAAAGCTAATTGTCTGGCAAACACCTAGGATTTCAATTTTCAGGATAGGCATTAGCTCGGGAATAGCTAGCACTAGCAGTACTGCATTGGAAAAAGGGCATCTGTGCTTGGCAAAACTGTATAAATACAGTAATTACTAATTAGTACTTGCTTGCTCTGAAACATTGTGGCATGTTTTCGTTTACATGAGGAATATGTCAGTTGTGATAGTGTATAAATGACGATGCTTGTGTAATGATGCATGAATTATCCTGCCCCAAATGGAGAAACAAAGGAGCTTGTGTACTGGTGCATGGATTACATTGTATATTTTCTTGGTTACTCTTTGTTCTATCTACACTTTGTCCCATAATTCATTACCTTGATACCCTGCATAGCTGACAGTAAAATCTCAAGTAGCCAAAAATAGCTAATTGTGTAAAATGTATACCGTTCAAATTTAGTGTATTTTTTCAACTTTGTTGGACTGACTAATAAAATGATTTGTTAGATTGTGATAATCTTGTTGCATGTTGAACTCATACGGTTGGTTAATAAATACTATATGTGTGTTTTATACGATATCTGTTTTCACATGTTATCCGACAAAAATTATTCAATACCATATCATTTCTACTCCGTATTCGATTCGAATCTACGACCGATATTATCTGTGCCATATGCGTATCCGGTACTATCCAAATCCGATTCTGAATCCGACAAAAAATATGGTTTAACATATGGAAAGAGCTATATCTGACCGAATCCGAGCCGATTGCACCCCTAGCTGCCGCACGTTGCTTTTCCTACTGCAGCAACATGTCATTTTCCTTTGCTACAGCAGGCCGTCAGGAGCGATTGCCTTGCTTTTTCTTTAGAGCGCCGCACGACCCTTTTTTCTATACTACGGCCGCACGCCTAGAGCCTGGAGGTGGAGGTCTCAGTACTAGGGTTAGAAACCTCGGTGAGATTTCGTGAGATCTCATCGAGATCTTGTTCTTCAGAGCTGGGCAGTCGTAGGAATGCCGATCGAACTACAAAATTAAAAAAAAATGTATTGCTGCAGTAAACTCATTTTTCTCAAAGAAATCTCACTATTTTCACCCGTATCTCATCATTTTGACACGGAATTACAAGTTTGATGCCCGGATTTGACCGGATTTAGGTCAATAACCCTGAAAAAGGTGATCTTCCATGATAATTTGTCAAAAAACCATTATTTGAGACATTTTAAAATTTCGATAGAAACACTTTCAGATTTTTTTTAAATTGTAGAGGCCTTTCCATGCTATGAAAATTTATGGTACCATATAAACAAGCCTAGGATCACATAGAAAATTTATTAAAATATTTTAACTTAATCTGTTATATTTAAAAAAATCAGAATGAGCATAAATGAGGTATTAACAGTGTCAGAATTTTATAATTTTTTTTAAAGTTTGATCATGATCTGAAATTTTTATAAGATCTTAAGAATTTCCTCATAACCCTTTTGTAAAAGTTTCAAAAAAATTAAACTTTTTTGCTTATTTAAAAATTGTAAATTTTACAAGTAAACTCTCTGAAGTCCGAAAACTGTGAAGCACCAATTTCACATTTTTTAGGAATTTGTTATGTTTGATCATGATCTAAAAATTTTATGGTAATACCATGGATGCTTCAAAACTATCTACAAAAATTTTCATAATTTTTGCATGCTCATAACTATAGAAAAAATGGAAAAATGTGCCAAACTTGTGACTCGAACCTGAGACCTCCTCATTGAAGGATTTTGACCTCACCACTAAGCTAGAACTGTTGTTGCGTGGTAGCTCTCAGGACTTAATCATATAAAAATTTTATTGCAAGATTAATGATGCATCACGACCATCCAATCAAAATTTCAAAATTTTCTAACGTAGTTTCAAACAATTTCCATCCAGGCATTACCACTGTCCGAATTTTTAAAAATCCCTCAAGCTTCACCATCATCTAAAATTTTTATGGAAAGATTAGTGATATGTCAGAATTATGCACAAAAAATTTCAATATTTCTAACATGGCTTGTCCTATTTTTCATTTGGTTCAAAATTGCCGGTCAGCGTTTTATCAGGACAATAGAAATTTTTTAATTTTTGAAAATACCACAGGCTC
Organism: Guadua angustifolia; assembly: GCA_036346375.1. Taxonomy (NCBI): domain Eukaryota; kingdom Viridiplantae; phylum Streptophyta; class Magnoliopsida; order Poales; family Poaceae; genus Guadua; species Guadua angustifolia. Next base: position 236,011 of record JAYEVE010000534.1, on the reverse strand, counting down.
TATAATTATCTTAAATTCTTATGAAAATATCATCAATGTGTCATGAACCTCTAGAAAAAATTTTAAAATTTTTTGACTTCGTTTCGACCAGGTTTCACTCTGTCTAGTTTTGCCGAAATCACGGTTCTACTGGTTGAAATAAAACCAAATTTGAAAATCCATTTATGTGTTTCATCCGGAATTTATCCGAAATTTTGAGATCTCGTCGAAATTTCGTTCTCCGGCCACCTCCTATATTTCGAGCGAAAACGAGATTTCAATCCTGCTCGGGACGAGTTGCCCACCGCATGGAGCCACAAGTGTCATGTGCATGTGGGAGTCAGAGTATGTACAATATATAGACAGTAGTTGTCTGTAATATATTTCTATATCATCTATAGATAACACTAAAAATAACTCATGTAATAGATCGTCTATATAGTTATCGTTAATAGTCTCTCATCTAATTAACAGCCTGCCTATACAATAGTGCACAAAATAGAAAGCTATCTATAAGACCGTCTGTTAAATAATAGATATCAGTTTTCTCTCTTCTTCATATCATCTAAAATTCTATGTGATATAGTTTACAGACAGCTGATACATACCATTCTATGTGATATAGCTCACTCTGACATGAGGCAGCAGCTGGGAGTGGCGGAGCCAGAAAGTTCTAAAGAGGGGGCTTAAAAAAGAGACATCCAAAATCAACTATTATGACTATCGACATATTGTAAAATAGTTGAAATTTAAATTGTGTGCAATATAAGTGTGTAACTATGAAAAGAGAAAAACGTACCATTCATTGCTTCAAAAGAGTTAACGGTTTATATTTACGAAGTTTTCACTTGCCGCCACGCTGCTCCTGAAAACTTTTTTTTGGTCGGGGGGTGGGCTCTAGCCCCACCCAAATTTATACGACAACTCCTCGCTGCTCAAAGACTGTTAGAAGGAAGAGATTCAAGGCTGTTTGACACTAAGGGCATTCCCAATGGAGTTTCTTAGATGATGTCTTAGACATTAATTACTATGCCACATAGGCACTATGCTGAGTTGGCAAGTTATTTATTGATGAAAGAGATTGAAGTGATGTCTTATATATGAAACCATTCTTGTAGAGAACCAATGCAGTTAGAAACCACTGAAAACAGCATTGGGATGGCCTGAATGTCTCCCCTACATATTTTGTAGGCCCCACATTGATTTGTTGTGGCATTTGGATCGTCCTGCGCACAAAATGTTTGTCATTGTGGCTTGCTAGATCAAATGTTTATTAATCCCGTGACATGCTTAATTGTGTGATCAAATGTTTGTCATTGTGGCTTGCTAGATCAACCAATATCCTATATATCTCTTTCCATATGCGTACAAAATAAAATACACAACACAATTGAGGTTTGCATTGGATCAAAACATCTAGATAATTAATGCCCTTGGATTACTAGTAGACACCACCCATTGTGGTATCTTACTAGAGACACCACATACTTAATACATTTACTCATCTGTAGATACCACCTAAGGGCATCTCCAATAGTGCCACTTCAGCTAGCTATAAGAGTGCCATATCAGCATTTTGCTTAGGTGGAAGGGAGAAAATGAGGAGAGAGATATAGACTGGCTACTAATGTATAGCCAGGCTATAACTGATTCCAAGGCACTTATTACCTATTACATGTGGGCCAATATTTAATTTTATAGACAATGCTATAGCTAATCCATTGGAGATGTTGTCTATATGCTATCTATAGATGACATGAACATTTCTTATAGCTAGCACTATTGGAGATGCTCTAAGAAACTATCCATTGGGAATGCCCTAATCACGGGCTTTGGAGGTAGGGACGACAGCTCCTTGGACCAGTTGAGATGAAATTGGGTCAAGGGGTAAGTTCAAGAGACCAGGAGGAAGCTTCGTGCTCAGTGAATCAGAGGAAAAGCTCGATCACCGAGGTGAAGCAACTCGACAGACACTCGGCGGTAGAGGCGACGATGGCAGTTGATTAACTTCGGGTCTGGCCAGGCGCGTCCCGATGCACGCACAGTGGCGAAGGGCGCTGGCAGGTGGGCCAGGGCAGAGGAAGAGAGAGAGAGAGGGCTGCTGGAAGCTGGGCCCGGGGAAATGAGCTTGCTGCCAGGTGGTCCGGCGACGTTAGTAGGACAGCCAACTGACGAATGCGCCCACTAGACAGAGAGACAGAGGAGAGAGAAAATGTAGAATCAAAATTTGACTTTAGGCAGCCTTCAACTCTAGAATTTATTTGAGTGATCAAACCAAGTCAACAATTTTTTAAAATTTTTGTAAGTGATCATGAGATACTTTCTTAAGTGCCATTAAAAGTACTTTCTTAAGTGCCAAAGTTTCTGAGATTCAGGAAACTAGTCGTCAATCCGTGCATTCGCACGGCCTACCAATTTTAGATTTGTCTCATCAGGTTAATTACTAATATTAATTTGTGTTTCACATTTATAATGTGATTTTTTTCAAACTTAAACACTAAATGATATTATAACTCATGATGAACAATATAGTAGCAACAAATATTCATCCTTTTTTATGTTACATGCTAAACTTTTCCCCATTTTGAAACTGTACACCATAGGTGTTATGAGTAAGATTATAGAGCCTCGTGCCAGGCCGATGACCAGCACGGACTCTGGTGGACGTCGATGCCGCCGTGGCTGTCAACGGAGTTAGCGAACGGAGCTACCGGCCTTGTTCTACGGAAGGCACCACCAAGAGGTAATATTTTCGGCAAAATACTCCATGCCCTTTTCTTTTATTTCCTCATATATTTATAAGTCTATCTAGCTGATCTCCAACGATCAGATAACAATCAAAGATACTATTTTCCTAACCGAATAGCTAACTAACAGATACTTCCCAACTATGAATAAAACTATCTGCGCCTGCCTTTGTTGGCTTAACGCAGATCACAACCTTCCTAAACGTTATCCTTTCCATACTTATGCTTTCTGTAATAAACCTGATCATATCCTATAACATTATCCCCCCCTTCTGGACCCAGCTTGTCCGCAAGCTGAAAAGAAGGGTAAGAGCGACGCAAGACCGTAGCTTCGACCCAGGTGGCTTCCTCTGCTGACTCTCCTTTCCATCGAATCGGTTGACGCTTGCCCTTGACAAATCGCTGGCCCGCCATTGGTGGTTCTGCTGACATGGCTCTGGAGCGGTCACCACATTTGAAGGAAGCGAGGGAATTGACGGAGGGGGGTCGCCTTTGTATGGTTTAAGCAATGAAACATGAAAGACATCATGAATTCGTGTCTCGGGTGGAAGGTGAAGCCGGTAGGCAACCTTACCAATCAACTCCAGAATCTGATACGGCCCATAATAACGTGGAGACAATTTGTGAGTGGCCGCCGAACGGAGAGAGGATCTGCTTGCCGCTGCAGACGAATCGCACCCAATCGCCCATAGCAAAAGAAACGTCGCGATGATGGTTGTCATAATACTGCTTTCATGCGATTTTGAGCGTGGTGTAGATGTTGATGGGCATAGTGTATAAGAGCATCCCTGTCAGTCAACTGACAATCAACGGTGTGAAGAACAGTAGCCCCCTGGTTATATGGAAGGAGTGGTGGCGGCAGCCGCCCATAGACCAACTCAAATGGCGTCATGCGATGAGATGTATGGAAGGAAGAATTATAGCAGAACTCGGCCCAAGAGAGCCACTGAACCCATGTGGTCGGATGATCTGTTGTCAACCAACGAAGATACATCTCCACCGTTTTATTAACTGCTTCCGCCTGGCCATCGGTTTGTGGATGATATGCTGTTGACAGAAGCAATGTTGTGCCACAACGTTTGAAGAGGTCCTGCCAAAATGCACTGGTGAAGACTGGGTCGCGGTCGAGACAATAGATTCTGGCATGCCATGCAGACGGACCACTGAATCAAAGAAAAGCTGAGCCACCACAGAAGCCGAGGAAGGCTTGGTGAGCGGGATGAAATGTGCATATTTAGATAGCCTGTCCACCACCACGAGAATTGCCGTCTTCCCTTGCGACTTGGGCAACCGGATTATGAAGTCCATGGAGATATCTGCCCATATTTGATGTGGTATAGGGAGCGGTTGGAGCAACCCTGCCGGGGACAGAGTGCTGGCCTTGTGGCGCTAGCAAGTGTTGCAGCGGCCGATGTAATCTGCCACAGGCCGGCGTTGATGAGGCCAATAGAAGAACTGACGCAGGCGATGGAGAGTCTTCTAGACGCCCTCATGGGCCAAGTTATGGACGGTGGCCACAATTTCTGAAATCAATGAAGAGGCTGCCGGAATGACAAGGCGATTATTGCGGTATAAAAACCCGGCATGGACGCGCCACACCGACCCGGACTGGTTGGTCGAACTCCCCGGTCGACCATCGACAATGAGGCGAGAGGTGGATCGGTCACGCCGCACGCCCGATGTGTTGCCGCCATCGCCGTGGCGTATCTCGTGAAGTCCCTGAAGGTCGATCGAATCGCCGGGAGTTGGTCACCAATCGGGCGGTACGAATAACCACTGCGCACACCGTCGAATGATTTCCGGATCTGCTCGCAGGCAGTCCCGCCATTGCTCGGCGGCCAGTAAGCGAGGACTGGAAAAGGCTGCACAAACAGGAGTGGCTTCTTCAATGCGGGACAGGATGTCTGCTGCTTGATTGGTCTTTCCCGGCTTGTATTCGACTTGGAATTCAAACCCCATAAGTTTGCTTAGCCAGTGCTGCTGCGGTGGAGTGATGAGTGCTTGTTCTAATAAGAACTTCAAACTGGAATGGTCTGTTCGAACCACAAAGGGCTTAATTTATAAATATGGCCGCCAATGACGAAACAATTTTAGACAACCCAAGGAGTTCCTGCTCATAAGCGGCCACTTCATATGGCGACCGCCAATTTACGGCTAAAAAAGCGATGGGATGGCCTTCTGTTGAAGAACAAATTTCCCCAATCCCATGGCCAGATGCATCACATTCAACAATGAAGGAATGGAAAAATAGGCAAACGGCTAATCGTGCCAAGTAAGGTTCATCTTGAGGAGTTGAAAAGCCCGTGCCGCCTCGGGCGCCCAATGAAAATTGTTGCGATGTAACATGGCTGTCAACGGTTCAGCAACATCAGCATACTTGTGAATAAACCTCCGATAGTAACCTGTTAAGCCCAAGAAACCCCGCAGCGCCGTGATGGTAGAAGGTCATGCCAAGCGTAAACGCCAACAATTTTTCAGATCACCACCACCCTCAGATTCAAATAATGTGACCCAAATAGGCCAACTGAGTTTGAGCAAAGGCACACTTGTATTGCTTCAAGTAAAGGTTATGGTGGCGAAGACGCTCAAAGATCACTTTCACATGTTGCAGATGTTTTTCGGCCGACTGACTGTAAATGAGGATATCGTCAAAGAATACCAGAATAAATTTTCGAAGAAAGTCTTGTAAGACATCATTCATGAGGGCCTGAAATGTGGATGGAGCATTGGAGAGTCCAAACGGCATCACCAAGAATTCATAATGGCCATGATGAGTGCGGAATGCCGTCTTCTCGATATCTCCCTCGTGCATACACACCTGGTGATAACCCGACCGCAGGTCCAATTTGGAGAAGAACTTGGCGCCGTGCAATTCATCGAGTAACTCTTCTACTACGGGAATGGGAAATTTATCTTTGATTGTCTGAGCATTGAGTTCCCGGTAGTCGACACAAAAACGCCAAGAGCCATCACTCTTTTTAACCAACAAGACTGGTGAAGAGAAGGGTGAGCGGCTATGTCGTATAATACCTTGGCTGAGCATCGCAGCACATTGGCGCTCAATTTCATCCTTCTGGCGATACGGATATCGGTACGGCCGCACCACCACCGGATCTGTGCCCTCCTTGAGACAAATACGGTGATTACAAGGGCGGTTTGGGGGCAACCCATGCGGCTCGACAAATATATCCTGGAACTCTCGGAGCAGGGCAGCACAGGGCTGATCACCGGAAAGAGCCAGAATATGCGGGTGCCGACAAGAGGTAAGACCTTGGACTAGCACCGTCTTGCCGGTATACAGAAAGGACATTGTGAGAGTAACAAAATTCCAATGAATATTGCCTAATGTCTGAAGCCATTGCACACCAAGAACGACATCGAATCCGTCCAAAGGAATAACCAGGAATGATGCAGTGAAGGAATGATCATCCATGCTGAAAGTTTGATTCGGCACATACCCCAGACAAGGAAGCTGATGGCCATTGGCCACTTTCACGTGCTGTGGAAGTCCCGGTTGCTGCTCCATATCCATATGAGCCGCCGCATGACTGCTGAGGAAGTTGTGTGTGCTCCCACTGTCAATAAGACAGCGCAGAGAGCATCCCTTCATCAATAACATCAGCTGCATCGTACCTCCTGGCATGGGCCCGAGCGCTGCCAACATAGATAAAGAAGGTTTCCCTGGTTCTTCATCGTCGGTATGACCATCGACAGGAGCTGATGTGTGGTCCTCGTCCATGTCGGTACTGCAGATTTCAATTGCAAAAAGGCGCTTACAGCGATGCCCTCTGGAATAGAAGTCGTCACAATGAAAGCACATCCCTTTGGCTTTTCTCTCGGCCAGTTGGTCAGCGCTGAGCCGAACTTGAGCTGGGAAAGCCGGAGTCGAGGATGCGCTAGAAAACCCACCGGCGGCGCTCTTGGTAGCCCTGCCTGGAACAGGGAAGTGCTCGGCGGAAGTCCCCCGGGTGGTGCCGTCCTAGATGCCAAGGAGGTCCGACCGGTCCCACCAGCCGATGCGTCGGGCAGCATCCCGCCAACTGCCGTGGTAGAAACAGAGGATGCCGTCACTGAACGGCATGAAAGCACGGCCAGAGGCCCGAATCTCGGGTCGCTCGCCAAATTGCGAGGGCACTCCCTCTGAACATCGGCCGCGATTTCCCTTGACAGCCCGGCGGTAAAGGTTTCCACCTAGTCAGCCCTGGCCATGCGCGGAGCTCTTGCAAGCAAGCGCTGGAACTCGCGGGCGTAGTCATCCACGCGACTGGCGCCCTGCTTGAGGTTCACCAGATCGCCTAGTGGCCCTGCCCCTGAATGCTTAATGAAGCGTTGAGGAAAAGTGTCGAAGAAGTCCTCCCAGGAGATCCACTCGGTTTCAAGCATCCAATTATCAAGCACTTCTTGCGCTTCGCCGCGAAGATGGAGGCCCACTAGGTCGACGTACTCCTGTGGGGGTATCTGATGGAGATGAAAGAAGCGCTCGCATTGCCGGAGCCAGGCGAGCGGGTCATCGGAGCCATCATAGCTCGGAAGTTCAAGCCAGGGGGCTCGGGGTGCCCAACGCCGGTGCTGGAAGGGATCAGCCTCCTCCATCTGATGGTGGCGATCCGTTGAGGGACGCATGTAGCCACCGGACTCCCAAGGTTGCCGGTCGCGACGAGCCCGCTCGACGGCACGCGGTCGGCCTGGACGTCCTGTGGGCGGTATGACACCTCCCGGAAGATCCACCAAGGCCAGGCGGTCGCGGCGGTCTGGCCATGGATCGGGACGCTGATGGTTGTCCGCCGTGGTCTGGTTGGGCAGGCCGGACTCCCCCGTGGAGTGCTGCGATGCCCTCGAGATGGCAAGCAACTCCCCCAGGGTATTCTTCAATTCTTCCATGGACAGCTCCAATTTGCCAACACGATCATCAATGGTGGACGGCTCCATGGGCGCAGGATAGGATGAATCTGATGCCAAGTTGTTATGAGTAAGATTATAGAGCCTCGTGCCAGGCCGATGACCAGCACGGACTCCGGTGGACATCGACGCCACCGTGGCTGTCGACGGAGTTAGCGAACGGAGCTACCAGCCTTGTTCTACGGAAGGCACCACCAAGAGGTAATATTTTCGGCAAAATACTCCATGCCCTTTTCTTTTATTTCCTCATATATTTATAAGTCTATCTAGCTGATCTCCAACGATCAGATAACAATCAAAGATACTATTTTCCTAACCGAATAGCTAACTAACAGATACTTCCCAACTATGAATAAAACTATCTGCGCCTGCCTTTGTTGGCTTAACGCAGATCACAACCTTCCTAAGCGTTATCCTTTCCATACTTATGCTTTCTGTAATAAACCTGATCATATCCTATAACAATAGGAGTCTGCATTTTTTTCTTGTAAGGAAGATTAGTTATCTTCTTGTTAATGGCATACCTCAATATGTTACCTTCTACCGTGCTATCTAAGACATTGATCTTTTATTGGATTAAATTTCATGATATATCAAATAAGGAAGTTCAAAGGACTCCATCAATTTCAATCATGAATTGCAAAGAGTCCAGAATAAACAGGGCATTAGAATTGATCAAAAACCTTTATTGTTAATAGGTGGGCCTGTACAGAGATTGACTTTCCAAAGGAGATTTACATCCATAATATTTCTTCTAGCTAAAATTATTTTCCTATTAAGGAGAGTTCGTTCATATGCGTCCCAAAAAGGCGTAGCAACAAAAAGGTCACAATTTCATCAGGCCAGCTTCTACATGTACGTAGCCACCACAGCATATGACTATTGACTGGCCACAATTCTTCTACCAAATCCTTATCATCTCTGTGCCAGTCTTGGTAAAGTGATACATAGTAAGCAAGCAAGAAATTTGCTGAGCCTTGAACTCATATCCTCTCATAACCATGCACCACACTGTTGCATACATATATATTTTAGTGCAAGTCTCTGTTTGGGCAGCGATCTATCAAGAGCATGAGCCACTCCTGGCTATTGTTCAGGATTAACTCTTCTCTGGCAACCCAAAAGGTTATGATCCACATATCTGACAGCAGATCTAGATGTCTTAAGAACTTATTTATCTTCACTTGCAGTAGCATTCCTGACCATCTTTCAGACATATATTTTTACCTTTGTTGGTACATTCACTTCCCAATTTTTCCTCGACTATTTATATGCCCCAAAGGAGAACTGCTACTTGCATTCTGGCCAAAAATATAATGATGCAGAGCCAGTTAATACACAGTTCTTACCAAGAGATTTTCATAGTTAATATGCAGTTCTTACCAAGGAATTTTCATTCTTTTCAAAGTACCAATCCTCGACAACAGGGTATGGGGTGTCTTAGGAATTATAGTGGAGTCAGTGGGGGAAGAGAAGGCTGCAGTGACATAGAGATTAAAATTGGGGTTTGCCATTCCCATGAATTACCGAGTAATTACTATTTTATGAAATTCCAATCCGTAAAATTATCAATACTCCCAATTTGACTCCCTTAGCATGTAGACATCTAGTAGTGTATACATTAACAATTGAGCGGACAGAAGACCACCGAATTAGATCAAAGATTGTCATCTAGGCATCTAATAATGTATAAATTAGCAATTGGATGGATAGAAGACTTATCAGATTAAATCAAATCAACAAATAATTGAAGAATTTGGGACATGTAGGAAGAGAAGCAGAGGAGCAGAACTACCGATCGGTGGCGTCGTCATCCTCCTTTCATCATGGTGGCTGGAATACGGCCAGTGGAACCGACCTCCCTTCATCCCTCCTCAAGAATAGAAACATGGCGTTGCTACTTCGATGGATCTTCATAGAGGAATAGAGAGTCTGCACTTGAGATCGATTGCAAGTCTGAATCTCCCGTAGCTGCCTCGGCGACGTTGGGAACGGACTCCACGAAGGCTCATCAGTGACTGGAGGCTGCCTGCAGCGAGGCATGGCAGTGGTTAGGACGGCGTTGCTGGTGACGACAGCTTTTCATGGGAATCCAGTCGAGTTCCTCATCCTCTTGCTCTGCTAGTGACAAAAGAAAGAGGCAGCGTTGGTTTTATATGAAGGGGAGAATAAAGGAGGCAAAGAAAAGTAATGGACACGAGTATAAGGCTTGGGCTGATGCTTAGTATGGGTGAAATAAAAAAAAGAAGAGTGTGAATAGTGTCTGATTAATTTATTTTGGAGTTGACCTAAGCCGTTATAACTTGGGTACACCAGATAGATGGTCAGATCTTTCTAGTTTTATTTTTTTGAGTTGATCTGAACCGTTATGAAACGACCCCTATTTTTACATAGACTGCAAAAATGGGAATCTCATATGCATACAATACTAGTCCCTGAATCAGTAGCTAGTACGCACATTTACAACAATTGGAATCACAACCATACATTATTAATTAAGCGGAAACTAATATACAAAGAATCTTACAACTCAGAGCATAAGGCAGCAAAAGAAGCAAAGCCTTGTAGCGTGCCCATGCATCCCCCTCGCTCTCTGTAACTGTTTAAGAATAAATAAATTTTAATTCTTTTCCTATAATATTTGTGTCCACTACCTCAACTCCATGCGTCTCTTGCTCCTTTCCTCTCGTCGCGCGCAATAGTGCAAATGGGCCGAGTCTGACCAGCACGGCACGAAGCAAGCATGAAATGCAAATAGACCGTGTCTGGGTTCGCCGAAGGCGAGCCGAGTCGGCACAGCACAACAGACCGTCACAGTCCGATACGATTCAAACATAAAGCATAATAAACCTATACCGAACCAATCTAACATGACACGACATCCACTCTAGAGGTTAGCGTCGTGCAACCTTAAGCATGCAAATTGATTGGTCGCTTATGTCAGCGTCATGCAACCGTCCGCAGGCAAATTAATTGGCCGGCTGAGCATTGGACTCTGGACCTCGGTTTTGTCGCCAGCATTTACAGATAGAATCGTACTTCCTACATCCGAAAATATAAGGTAAAATATAAGGTGTATTTTAACTTTATATAAGTATTTAGATTGTGCTGAAATTGAAAAGTTATGATTGAAAATGATTTAGATGTCTCACTTAATTGTCTTAAAAGATGAGAGATAATGATTTGTATGGATGGTAATAAATAAATACATATTGTTGAAAGAATAAAAAGAAGTATAGAAGGAAAGAACTCATTAAATCTATATACAAACCTTAATTATATTTATCGACAAGACTATTAGGAAATAAATCTTACAGACTAGGACGGAGGAAGTAACCGATTGAAATAAATCTTTTTTTAGGCGGTTTCAACCGAACGACTAGCAACTATCTAGAGCTCCGATACGAAAAGGTGGATAGAATCGATGGTGCACGCGCAGGCCAGCCCAATGCGGGAATTGAAGCAGAGCCACGTACGTGAAGAAAAAGCAAGATAAAAGAAACTAGCAATAAGCTGTTAATTTCTTAGTCTACTGCCTCTTACCGCCGATTCGTGACGTTCGGGTTCTTTATTATATAAAGAAGACTTGAAGGTACATATATAAAGAAGTCTTTCTTTATTACACAAGCAAATAGCATATATAGGAAAGAAGATTAATTCAAATATACTGTACAATATCATTCTCCATTATTCAGAATAAACAACGACAACGTTCATCACAACATTAGTGATTTATATACATATGTACAGAAAATGTAAATCAAACCGTAGCAAATTAACTAACTCAAAACCTTCCTTTTCTGACAGATCTTATCGTCCGTGGTCACATGCTTGAACTCATGAATCTCACAGCTATATATGTAGCTATAATAGGGCGGTAAGCGAGATTTCCACCACACAATCTCGAATTTCCCATGAGGTGCAGCATCTCCAGACATGACATCTTGCTTGGTGATAGAGTCCTCTTCATGAGAAAGCCCTACTCGACATTGATTGTAAAGCTCACAATACCGAGTAGTTTCAGCTTTTCTCGCAAGCAAAATATATTTGCTCTTGATCCCAGAATCACTTGGACCTCTGCTAGGTACAAGTTGATTTTTCATCACCCCAAGCTTCACTCTAAGGTGTTCAAGAAGGCCTCGCATTTTCGTCTCGTCAACAGTACTAGCTCTAACTACGGAGGCCATGTTGCTTAGATCTATGAAAGGTCCAGTGAACTCCTTATACATCTCTCGATCAAAATACACATCAAACATCCACATTGCCAGAGATGCTAGTTTTGGTTGATCTTCGGGATCTGAGCTTCCAAATGCAAGGATCTTGAAAAAGTACCAGTATGCATCTCGCGACAAATATCTGAGACGAAGAGCCTGCGTCGTTCCAAACTTCGCGATCTTGTCCGAGCGACTTGTGACTATGATTTTACTTTCGTGAGGAAGGCTACTCTGAGAAGCGGAGTATAACCTTCTGCATGCACCCTCGTCAACATCCCCAGCTAGTTCAATTACGACCAGCAATCTTTCGTCATTTGAGGAGCTATGCCTATGTCTGGTCACTCCATCCCTGAGGGATTTCTGTTCTCTAAAATCACTCTCACTTAAAAAGGTAATACGAGAGAAGTGATTGCGCACCCTCTCATCGCTGCAAACATGCTCAACAAGTGTGCTCTTCCCAACTTTTCTTGGACCAATGATCGGTAGGACACCTAAGTTATCAGCAGTGAGAGGTTCTATATGCAACAAGAAGTTGATAACCCGTTCTATCTCCATTTGACGGCCAAACATGCACTTTTCCATAAACATATAGATACTATATGGCTGGTGACGCATCATAGGGTAGTTCTTCAAAAGTACAACAAACTCAATCATGTCGGTAATGACGGCCCCTAGATTATCAAGCACCTGTTGTAACTCTCCCGTCCCATGTCTACTACCAGCAGGGAAACGAATGCGCTTGGCAGGATTGAATTTAGACAGGGCTAAGTAGTCACTCACTTGATGACCATGCGCCATCTCTTCTTCTTCATGTGCTTGGCGTCTGAAGGTGTCGAGCATGTGGTAGCCTCTGTACATCCACTAGATCGGGATAGAGCATCACAACCGGCCTATTAGAAGCGGTTTGGTGCGAACCCGTTGTGATGTTCGCACTGAAGCGGTTCAGAGATTAACGGTCCGAGAGGGCTTTGAAGCGGTTTGAGACACGAACCGCTCAATGTTGAGTTCTAGAAGGTTCTTGTCGCAAACCGCTTCGATTTTTAGAAGCGGTTTGAGACAAGAACCGCTTCTAGAACTCAACATCTCAGAAGCGGTTTGTGTCTCAAACCGCTTCTGGAAGCCCTCCCGCGCAGCTCATTTAAACCCTTCTTCCTCTCCGAGCCAAGCAGAGTACATCGAATGAGAAGGGCTGGCCCAGCGCTGTTTCTTGGGGAGGTGCTGTCCAAATTTTTAATTTGGGGTGATTAGCTCCAAATTAAGTGTTTCAAGGTTAGTAACATCATGTGAACATCCTTCTCACCTAGAGATTGCTATTTTTTTCAATGGATGTGGAGAAATCTTGAACTTTTTAAGCAAGATCACCATGATCAAAAATTAGTTTTGTATGCTTGTTTTTGTTGTTGTATGAAGATGTAGGTGGAGATGTAGTTCAAAATATGACATTACACAAGGTAAAGGTGATTGGAAGCTTTAGATCTAGGTGGTTGTTAGATTTAGAATCTTAAATATCACAATATTGCAAGGAAGTAATTATTGGTGTATGAAATAAAATAGAAAAACATGGGTAGAAGGATAAAAAAATAATTACAAAGGTAGGAAGGGATACAAAATAATTAGAAAGGTAGGTCTTTAATTGGATGACGGTGGAGGTGGAGGTTTTTTGTTGGGTTTAAGTGGTCAGAGCTTTAGATTTTTAAATGTATTTATAAGTTACGCTTCTAATTTTTGTAATCTAAATTTGTTATAATTTTTAATGAAATTATAACTTGGTGTAGATGAATCGGCAATGGATGTACAATGCGGACCGTCGCCGAGAGTTCATTAATGGCGCAGTGCTTTTCTCGATGAGGCCGTTGCATTTTTGCCTCCAGGCAGCTTCATATGTTGTCCGTGTGTAGATTGCAAGAACGAGAAGGAGCACTCCCAGCGATGGCAAGTTATGAACCATTTGATCATGAGAGGTTTCATGCCAAACTATACCTGTTGGATCAACCATGGCGAAGTTGAGGCGATTAGCGAGGAAGACGATGAAGAATGCGAGGAAGAGGAAGATGGATTCAACAGTATCCCGGACGGCACGCAATACTGTTCCGCGGAAGAAACACTTGGTGACTTTGGTGATGATGAGCTAGACCAGATGCTGCGTGACGGAGAGGGAGACTACACAGATGAAAGACAGCTCGAGAAGTTCCAAATAGATGTTAGAGGACCACGTAACTCCTTTGTACCCAAACTGTAAGGGGCCACACAAAGTCGCTGCATCACAATCGAACTCATGCAATGGAAGGCTACAAATGGTGTGTCGATAAGGGATTCAATGAGTTGTTATCACTCAGAAAGAAGTTGCTTCCGAAGAGAACACTCGCCTCGAATCTACATATGAAGCGAAGCAACTCGTCTCGTCCTTTGGGATTGGAAGTACGTAAGATACACGATGTCCTAATGATTGTGTCCTCAGATCGTAATGAGTATGCCAATTTGGATGTGTGTCCAGCAGCAAAGAGTCACCAGATAAGGTGAAGCGTGATGATCCAGTGAAATAGATGGGGAGCGAAGAAGAAGAGACCTCCAAACTAAAGTGTTGTGGTATTTCCTGTGATCCCCGATTGAAACGTATTTTTGCTAACAAAGCGCATGCCCAGATGATGCGTTGGCACAAAGAAGAGCGTAAGGACGACGGATGCTTAGACACCCCGCAGATGGCTCACAAGGGAGGAAAGTCGACCGGACGCACCTGCACTTCGCAGATGAGGTGAGAAACATAAGGTTTGGGTTGAGTACCGATGGGATGAATCCTTTCGAGAATTGAGCAGCAGCCATAGCACCTGGCCTGTTACACTATGTATCTATAACATTCCTCCATGGCTGTGCATGAAGCGAAAGTATATCATGATGTCGTTGTTGATCCAAGGCCCCAAGCAACCTGGAAATGACATCGATGTCTACCTGAAACCATTGGTTGAAGATCTTGTGGAGTATTTCACCCTACGTGCATTGTTATTTGTAACAATCAACGATCGCCTCGCTTCTCAGAACTCCGTCCGCCTAACTGTCAAAGGATATAGAGCTCGATCCAAGGCTTAGATGAAACGGATGGCATGTACCGAAAAACTCTCAAGGTTGTGTACATGGGTCATCAGAGGTTTCTTCCTACGAGTCACCCGCTAGGAAGAAAGGCAGAAATTTAACGGCAACCTGACCGTCGTGCAAGGCCTCAAAGATCGATCGGGCCACGTGTTTTTGCTATGGTGAAGGATTTGAAAGTAGTATTTGGAAAGGGTCCCGAAGCAAACATGTGCGTAATGAGGATGGTCAGCACCCATGTGGAAGAAGAAGTCAATATTTTGGGACTTGCCTTATTGGGAAGTCATGGAGGTTCACACTCACTTGACTTCATGCACATCACGAAGAATGTCTGCTTGAACTCGCTAGGCTACATAGATATGTACGAAAATCGAAGATACACCGCAAGCTCTAAGGACCTTAAACTCTTGGAACCGAGGAACCACCTACATCCCAAAAAAGAGGGAAAGGACAACATTACCTACATCCTCGAGCTACACTCTAAGCAAAGAAGAGAAAAAGCATGATAGAGTTCTGAACAGCAGAAGGTCCTTCCGGATACTCCTCAAATGTAAA
Source organism: Guadua angustifolia (assembly GCA_036346375.1). Lineage (NCBI taxonomy): Eukaryota > Viridiplantae > Streptophyta > Magnoliopsida > Poales > Poaceae > Guadua > Guadua angustifolia. The sequence continues at coordinate 220,533 of JAYEVE010000534.1, read as the reverse complement.
GAGACTCATAAACACGAAAGAGAATAAAATCGCATACATGAAATCCCATGACTGTTTTGTGTTAATGACACAGCTTGCTTCCAAAGGGTCGTGGAGAGGCATAACGCCTGAGTGGGTACGGGGACATTCACAAAGTCGTGTTCTTTTTTCAACGCTGTTTCACGAAGGTCATCGACCCGGATAAACTAAGTAAGCTGCAGGATGACGTGGTACAAAGTGTGGTTAGTCTTGAGATGATCTTTCCTCCTGCATTCTTTTGATATTATGGTTCATCTCACTGCTCACCTTGTCAAAGAGATAGGTATTCTCGACCGTGTATCTACACAATATGTTCCCTTCGAGAGGTACATGAGTGTGCTAAAGAAGTATGTCCGTGAACTGCTTCTCGTCCCAAGGATGCATTGCCGAGGGTTATGGGACAGAGGAGGTGATTGAGTTTTGTGTGGATTACATTAATGATCTAAACCCGATCGGCGTCCCTATATCACGCCATGAGGGGAGGCTACGGGGAAAAGGGACACTAGGAAGGAAAGCAATTGCATGCAATGATCTTCTTACATTTAAGCAAGCACATTTCACGGTTTTGAAACAATCAACCGTAGTAGCCCCGTATGTCCTTGAGCACAAGAGTATTCTACGCCGCGATTTCCGGGAGGTCTCGAGGATTGATAACACCAAGCACATGGATTCTTTCGCGCTTGGTTACAAAAAAGTACATCCTTTTGAAAGGGTCGACAATGAACAGCTTGTAACGCTTTGGCTCGGGACCATCTAGTGAAATTGTGACATTCAAGGGTACGAGATAAATGGTTACACATTCTACACCGATCCCGTGATAACAAGAGCACCAACTGAATAGCGGTGTCCGTGATAGACGCCAAGACAACAAAGGCAAGGTGGATACATATTATGGTTTCATAGAAGAGATATGGGAGCTTGACTATGGACCTTGAAGGTCCTCTATTTAAGTGCCAATGGGTCAAACCGACTCCAAGCGCGTGAAGGTCGACAAATATGGTATGACAATCGTGGACCTTACGCAAGTCGGCTATAGGCGCGAACCGCTCGTCCTCGCGAACGATGTGAGATGTGTCTTCTACGTGATGGACATGTCAAGCAAACCTAAGAAGCGTATGACAAGCGTAAAGATTGTAGTACTAAGCCAAAGCGACACGTGGTTCTCCAAGGCAAACGAAGGATTGTTGAGTTGAGGACGCCACGCACGAGGAAGAGTATAGTCATTCGATGAGATCCTCCTTTCACCGTGAATGTCGACATAAGCCTCGCTAATGACACAGATGTGGATACTCCTTTCAGACGTCGCGATCATAATGAAGGAACACTTGTAAAGACAAAGTACGCATTACTTAAGATGTACCACTACAGTATGAACTATGTATATGTAACACTGTCTTCTATCAGATGAAGTGTTTGTTTGGAATGAATGTAAAGTGGTAAAAGCTTTTTTAAAAATTATGGAATGAAACCAAGTGCTAAAAGCCTTTTTAAAATTATGGAATGAAACTAAAGTGCTAAAAGCTTTTTTAAAAATTTTGAATGAAACTAAAGTGCTAAAAGCCTTTTTAAAAATTTAGAATGAAACTAAAGTGCTAAAAGCCTTTTTAAAATTTGGAATGAAACTAAAGTGCTAAAAGCCTTTTTAAAAATTTTGAAATGAAACCAAGTGCTAAAAGCCATTTTTAAAAATTCTAACATTAATTTTACAAGCGGTTGGTACTAACAACCGCTTGTATATATTAATATTACAAGCGGTTGATAATACCAACCGCTTGTAGAAGACTCCAGAAGGTAAAAAAGAATGGCTGGGGGCGCGAGCGGGTTCGAACTGGTTGGACGAGCTCAAGACACTCAAACGCCACGCTAGCTGTGGGGAGGAAGAGTTCCTTTATAAGGAAGAGACCAAATTTTTCTAAGTCCCCGCCTCGGCCCCGAATTTTTCTAAGTCCCCGCCTCCAGACCTCCTGTCGCCGCCGCCGCCTCTGTGTTCTCCGATCATGCGGTGCCGCTGCCGCCTGCCGAGACCCCGCCCATTGCCCTCGCCGACGCCACTAAGCCCGCCACACCGCCGCCACCCCGGAGGACCGAGGTACACCAGGCACGCGCTGCCCTCCCTCTCTAATTCGCTGCCCACAAGGTGTTCGTGAAATGCCCAAGAGGTGTAAAAACGAGTTTTAGGTGTGGTTGTGGGTAATCGGGTATGAACCGATTGGTATCTAGTAGTGGTAGGTCGGCTTTAATCCAAGAAAGGGCAAGAATGGCCGAATGGGCTTGCTCTGTGGTTTTGGGTGGAACTAGTGTAGTGTAGTTGTGTTGCATTGCAATGCCTCCGATGGATCTCGCAGATCTTTATGTGCATTATGTTATCATTAAGCTAGGATTTGCTTTAGATGGTTGGCTTGTGGCTTCATCTTTAAGTTGTCTTACATATACACATGCATATCTGAAGTATGAACCATGTGGAAGTAAAGAAACAGAGCTTGTTTTGAGAATAAGATAATCAAATCTCCTCGCCGAGATCATTTGTTAGTTGGATGCTATATGTTGGCCGTGGTATTCAAATATTGCAACCGGTCAGTGGTATTCAAATATTGCAACACATTATGGAATTGACGCCATCAGTTATGCTTTCTCATTCCATTTTGTTATTCTTTCTCATTCCATTTTGTTGACTACTAAACAATAACCGTAAGATGCTAACATTGTGTATGAATTCTTCCATGATTCGAGCTTAAGGCTCATGCTTTTATATGTTTTCTCTAACCTCGTAGCTCTGCTTATTTTCAATAAGGTAAGGTTGTCACAAATTCACCAAGAAAGCGCAGCGCCCAAGAGACAGGGCCCAACTCATATATTCTTTAGAATATTATTGCTTTTTGTTCAATAAAAATTTTATAATGATTCATTCTTATTGCTTAAGCAATATGATTTTCAAAAATGAAATAAGGTTATAAATCCACAACAATACGCTGTGTTAGCTATAGTCCCATAGGCACATCAAAGCCAATCGCTCGAGAAGGTCCTGCTCGACGGACCAGACTCGCAAATTCAAAAGCATGGTCGCCAGAGAGCATACGATACATCTCGTGAAGAAGACCACGAGGTGACGTGGCTTGGTTGACAAGGGACCGATTGCTCGCTTCCTTTGGTGTAATAGACTACAAACATTTTAGTTGTGGATTTATAACCTTATTTCATTTTTTGAAAATCATATTAGTATGGAATAAGAATGATTCATTATTTTTTGTTACAAATAAGTATATGTGAATTGTCAATTGTATATGTATCATGTGAAATGTAATGTGGAAGTATATGTGAATTGTCAATTGTATATGTATCATGTGAAATGTCAATTGTATATGTATCATGTGAAATGTATAATATTATATTTGTATAAGTATATGTGAAATTGTATATATATCATGTTTGTGTTGTAATCTGTAATATGGTTGTTTATGTCAACATTTTTTCGGAATTAGGATAGATGGCGCAACCAGGACGTGGTGACCCTAATTTCGGCGCGGAGAACAGCTTCTTGTTGGACTCCATCGCTACCGGTAGCATCGAAGGTGATGCTAACGCTGCCGCCGGTGAGGCCGCCGAGGTCAAAATGATGAAGCAATTGACGCCGAGCCGCCCAATCCAGAACACCGGTTCGGCGAGGATGAGGTATAGCTAGAAGAATATAATCCTCGTGGACATGCTAATTAATCGTGATTCATTAATATAATACACTCGACACGCTTATATATATGTTTGTGTATTTCAAGCCCCAGACATCGAAAGCAACCAACCCAAGCATCGGGACCTAACAAGAAGCCATCCACAAAGCACGTGTTTACCGACGTTAACAACGAAGGATGCTTGTTGCCCTCTTTCAGTTAGCTTGGGCCGCATAACAACGCTATGGTTATCACGTGAGGGATCAAGTCCCAATTAGCATCATAAAATGGGCCAAGTTCCTCAAGCTACCAAGGACATGCTCGCAAGATATTAAGGAAAATTTCACATTTCCTCAAGGGTCCAAGATAAGGCCAAGAAATTCACTTTGAAGAAAATGGCAACCATGTTTCAGCGTGGAAGACATCTCTCACCGCAAGTATGTGCGTAAGGAGAAAGACCCGACTTCAACCAATTTCCTAAGTCATGGGATCATCGCAAGCATTCGAGGAGTACAAGTCCAATCAAGGCCGCCGCGAGTGAGAAGAACAAGGCCAATTCACGATGAAGAAATACCACCACCATCTTGGCACCGGTGGATACCTCAAGGCTGCATCAAATGGGAGAAGCGGAAGCGAATTAATGGCGGCGACGCCACACCGCCACCATGAGTGGGAAGAGCGCCTGCGCAATTGGTTCATGGGTCACGGGGGGAGCCTTTCAGATGACGGCAGCTTGGTGATGGCACCAGGAGTGCAAGAGCCTGGTCGAAGGATTGTACAAGCTGTCGAGCAGTCTCAGGCAGGTACGTTCGTGCCAGATAGGGAGAATGACGCGCTAACACATGCCCTTCAAAACCCTGAGCACCCGGGACGGACACGAGGTATGGGCAAGCATACGCCGTGGAAGTATGGTTTCGCTAAGGATACGAATACGTACAGGAGCCGGCAGAGAAGCAAAGCAAGAGAATCATATAAAGTGTACCAATTGGAACAAGAGCTCAGAGCAACCCAGGCTAGCATCGGCGACATAATTGCGCAACAAGTACAGATTGCCCTCAGCAACCTTCAGGGACTAGGTCCGAGCAATCAACCGGATGTCGTGGTCAGCCCCTCTGGGCGGCGGAGTAGTCAAGGCCCACCGGGCCCTCAAGCGGAGAACTTGCTAGCCCGCTACCCGTGGATGACATAAGGGTTCGCCGCCAAGCAGAGCTACATGTTGATGCGCGTAACCTCTCCATCAAGGTGGCTTACGGCATGGCATTTCCAAAGGAGCAGGGCCAGATGTTCCACTGCAACGAGATACCCCCGGGTTACTCGAAGGTTGCGGTGGAGGAGGTGCTGAGCGGATTTGACGAACTTAACCTCGATATTGCTGGAGGCGACGGCGTGACCAAGCTTGGACAGGCCCTCCACAGTATCATCCTCTGGCGCAAACGGTACATCATATTTCCAGATGGTGTGGAGGTGTCATCTCCACCACGGCAACCCACGCCTCCTCCAATGTCACCTCCACGCAATGCCTCGCGAAAAAACAGAGCACGCCTCCACCACCCGCCCATGCAGAAGCCCTACTCCGCCACCACCATCTCAAACAAAAACGAACCCCCAGAAAACCACGCCCACCATCTCCTCCGAGGAAGAAGCTCTCAGCGTAAAGGCTCCTCCACTGCTTCAAGAAGGCCTCATCCAATAATCAACAAAGATAAAGGAACCTCCAAAGAGGGCATATGATATGACTAATGAGGAGAGTGACGCGTCATGAAATCGGTGGCTCGCACACTTCACCAAAAAAAGCCGAGCCAAAGAAGGTACCGATTGATCCAAAAGCGGCGAACATTTCGCGACATGCCGCAAAAGCATTGCTCGTGGTCGCCCAACTATGAACGGACAATAATAAAGACTACAGTAAGAATAAACGGGTCAGCGGCAAGAAGAAAGAAGAAGAAAGACTAAGCTCAGAGAACCTCGAGAGGTTTATGAAGGAGGCAGAATCGGCCCACACCGCCGCTCTTGGATTAGATGATCTTCCAATGGCAGAGGTCAAATGGCAATATCGCTTGGGTCGAGAGCCGATTGACCCTAAAGAGATAAAGGATCCGCCAACCAAGATGCGGCAATTTCACGAATGGTACATGACAGAGTCCGCCAGGAAGAGCGATGTTCCTCCGCTTCAAAGAAGAAGATTTCTATCATGGGACAACAAAGATATGGCTCAATTCGAGGACTTCTACAATATTTACCATGCCGACTCCATCAACGTGTCTCTCATGAGCTGCCGGTGCTCGTAAGTGTCAAGCTCATACCTTTACCATGTGCTTCCTCGCATAATAAAATTGCAACTCTTAAACTTATACCTTTCTATGTAGAATGGAGATACAACGGTGTAGAAAAGAGAACATCTTCAACGTGGGCTTCATCGACCCGAGATTGTTAACGAGCACGCTCTTTGGATTGAACCATGGCGAAAGGATATTGAAGATTACATTCTCAATGCATTCTTGGGACAAAGACTACAAACCGTATATATTTCCCCTTCAACTTCGCACGATATATACAACCTCTCGTTTTATATTTTCCAAGGCATTGGTAATACTACTAGCTAGTTACATATATGTTGTAATACATGAATAGGTATCATCGATCCTTCTTGTCATCAAGCTTGATAGCAACCGGATCGTTGTTCAAGACTCAAAAGGACTCGTGGAAAATTATCAATATATCATTGACACCCTAAACAGTATATAGCACATATATATACTATAGTTTTCCTTATTATATATATTGAAATACCTTGCTAATTCCAACTCGATAATTACTACTCAGATATAATAACGCATCACTCAGTAGCATTCGCAAGGTTCCAAAGAAGGAACAAGGAGATTTCGAGAATGAATTTGATGTACAAATAAGCACTCGAGTACGATAAAGAATATTAATATGCCGTAATGTTTTTCATCCCAATAATAATTGTTTTCTTTTCAAATTTCATCGCAGGTTCTAAAACAGACGCAAGGAAACAACTTATGTGGCTATTATGTGTGCCACTATATGCAAAGTATTACCCATGGCGATGTGCCGACAACCAACGCCGAGGTAGTGTACTATTGAACATGTCAATTTCTTAGTACTTACACTTTAATTACATGTCCAGAGATTTATTTACTTCCCGCTTTGTCAGCCCAATATCGATGTGCAAGGCGTGATCCCGCCGCACCGGGTTGTAGTAATCCAAGAACAACTCATCGGCTTTATTGTCGACGAGATTGTATCCACCAAAGGCGAGTTCCACACAAATGGTCCAGCTTGTCCTGATATAAGGACAGGTGAACTGACATCATCATCGACCAAGGCCGGCACAGAGAGCGATGCACGCAAGAAATGAGCTCAAGATTGCCCTTTTATTATTTGAAACTTGTAAAAGTGGCTTATTATTTCATGTGTTCATCAACTTGTTCATTTTTAGTCTATTAAGTTCATATTTTCCTGTAATTATTTGAATGAGTACGCATGAATAATATATATTTAATTATTGTGTCAAAAGAACTCCTCAGAGATCTATTTATTTTCATTGCCAAAATCTATATCAAAACCCTCCGAAAAACATATTCTATATTAAATATAATCAAAACAGCTGTGGTCGGCCTCTTCACAAGCGGTTGGTAACTACAACCGCCAGGAGAGAGCCTCCACAAGCGGTTCTAATACCAACCGCGCTTGAGAGAGTTTCTCCACAAGCGTTGGTAACACCAACCGCTTGAAAGTGTCCAACCAGAGGCGGTTAGGGAACCGCCAGATACCCGACGGGTATCACTCGCGGTTGCTTACAAGCGGTTCTAAAACCGCTTTTGAAAGCGGTTTCGAACCGCTTGTGCATGTCCGATCTACTGTAGTGATCTCTTCTCTGAGCATGTTCAGTTGCTGAAGCATGGCATGGCTTGTGATGTGCCTCCCCTCGGCCTCCTCGACGGTCACGCGAAGCCGAAGCAGCATCCTTTGTAGTCCCCGAAGGCTCTCCTCCTTGGACGGCGCCGGTGACTTTAAGTATCTGTCGATCAAGAAGGAGACTGATCTGCTGGCAAGTTCGCCTACGATTGCAGTGATGAACGCCTCCATTGGGAAGCCGGAAACCTCTCTCACCAAGCGAAGAGGTGAGGTGATAAGAAGTATATGTGATGCGAAACTCTTGGTTTAGTGTCAAAGAAGAACGGACTCGGTAGTAAAAGCCCAGAGGAGTCTACGCAGTTGCTATCTCCTTTCTGCCCATCGCTAGCTACTTTTCTTAACAACTAGCATTATGGTAACCATTTCTACAGGTAGTCATTTTTATAATTTCTTTGGGTTTAACCGTTTAATTCACAATTCTGAAATAAATTCTTACCCAGAATATTCTACAGAGCCTTGGAAATCAAACGCTAAATTTGACTTGTTTCCAACTGTGCGACCTAAAACGCAGCGATCGAGGGGTAAATGATCAACAACAATGCCCCCCTCCAAAAAAAACAGAACCAAGCAAAACATCACTTCATCAAGGAAGAGCGGAAAAATAATTTTTCAACAAAAATCACTACCGCAGCTAATAGTTCGGTAGTACAGGACTGAATAGTAAAACTGGCACTACCATGCACATGCCTTTCTCGAGCCTTTTTGCCAAAAAAAAAACGGTTTGCAAAAGTGTACAAAGTATTATCGCTCTGTCACAACCCTCTCAAACCTTTTAGGATTGTCATATCCCTGCTCTATACAAAAACAGAATCATTATAGCACGATGTCCACTGTAGAGGTTAGCGTCGTGCAGCATTTTGTTTGCTCTTGCGAAGCATTTTCTGTGTGGTTTGAAACATTTTTAAGTAAGTGTAAAACATTTTTGTCACCTCTTGAAACATCGTCCAAAAATGTTTCAGTGGTACATGTTTTTTGTCACACATGTTTCCGAAAAATGCTTCGATGGTATATTATTTTTGTCTCATGTGTTTTCGAAAAATGTTTCAGTGCTACGTTATTTTTTGCTGCACCCGTTGCCAAAAATTGTCGCACTGAGCATATCGGACGTCCGGACGCTAGTCCCTCGCATACAAAAATCTAGTGCTAAAAAATAATCTAGCCTTTAATCCTTTCGTGCACCACTTGCTTTGTGGTTTCTTGATTGCTTGTGTTCTCTATGACTACCCAATGAGTTTATATATAGCCCCTTAGTTCTCCAAAGGAAAGTAGGAATCATATTTTGAAAAAAGTAGGAATCTTAATCCTGTAAGGATTCATCTAGACCTTTTTATAACATACATTTCCTCATGTAAAAGACTATACATGAGTCACCATATTCAACATGTACAGTTTTTCTTGCTCATTTTACCAAAAGATAAATGATTTTCATACCTCTTTGGCGCCGTTAGATCCATCTACTTACCCCATGTAGGGGGTACTCTTTTATACAATGTAGACCACTATTGTCGAGTATTTTCTCTCCTCTCTTCCTTCTCATTTCAATATTCCATCGATGATCAGAGAATGCGTGTTTACATTTTTTTTCCAGCATGCACTTTCACGTTTTTGTTTGCTAATAATTGTCTACCGCAATCTCTTTGACGATTAGAGAACACAAACAACCGTATGCACACTAGATGTGCTTCTACTTCTTGTTGCATTTGATCAGTACTGTTACATGAGCCAACTAGTTAAATTTCCACCAGTTGCTCAGCATTCCTTCAACTCTAATTGCCGAAGCATTATGAAGCAAGGAAACTCCAATGTCGTTAACCGGGCGGCGTCATTAACAACCATAATTATTTTCTTAATTCTCATATTCGGTTGCTACAATCCCACGCTACAAGGAGCAAATGCTCTGTTTATTTGTTTCAGGAATAAGTATTTTGATACATACACACACTCCACAAAAAACATTTTGAAAGTACAGGAAAGGGACTTTAAACCGTGCCATGCCACGTCGGCCCAGCTCGTTTTTACGAGCTTAGACACAGTTCATTTATGATTCATGCTTGCTTCCTACCGTGTAGGCTTAGATCCAGTTTATTTGCACGATAAATCTATACCACTGACCCGACACGGTATGATGTCCACTCTAGTCGTGCAACCTTAAGCACGCAAATTGATTGGTCGCTTATGTCGTTAGCGTCATGCAACCGTCCGCAGGCAAATTAATTGGCCGGCTGAGCATTGGACTCTGGACCTCGGTTTTGTCGCCAGCATTTACAGATACCCGTATTTACAGATAGACTCGTACTTCCTACATCCGAAAATATAAGGTAAAATATAAGGTGTGTTTTGATTTTATATAAGTATTTAGGTTGTGCTGAAATTGAAAAGTTATGATTGAAAATGATTTAGATGTCTCACTTAATTGTCTTAAAAGATGAGAGATAATGCTTTGTATGGGTGGTAATAAATAAATACATATTGTTGAAAGAATAAAAAGAAGCATAGAAAGAAAGATCTCATTAAATCTATATACAAACCTTATATTTATAGACAAGACTACTAGGAAATAGATCTTAATTACAGACTAGGACGTACGGAGGAAGTAACCGATTGAAACAAATCTTGTTTTAGGCGGCTTCAACCGAACGCCTAGCAACTCCAGGCTATGAAAGGCATGCGTACACGCCGAGCGGCCGAGTGCAGGGGCCGATACGTACGCAGTCAACAGATATGCACGCAGTTCTTCCCGAGACATCTCCCTCAGACGAAAAGGTGGATCCTGAAAATTTTAAAAATAAAATTTTAAAATTTTAAAATGAAATTAATAAAATTTTCAATTTAAAATTTTGAGGATCAATTAAAAATATTATCTCCAACTTCAATCCAACCTTAATCGAAAGATGAGCTGCAAAACTTAACTTAAAATCAAACAAAATATAAAAATGAGTTGAAAATAAAATTTACTTTGATATTTCATTTAATTTAAAATTTTCTTGAATCTTGGTTTATAAGAAAATCTTTTATTGCAATGATTTCATTTTCTTTTCAATACAAAGTTCAAAATATAATGATAAATTAAATTTCAGAATTAAATTATATTTATTGATGCTTTTTCTGAATTTCCTGAATTTTTCTGGATTTTTCAGAGAATAAGTATTTTGATACATACACATAGATATATACTCCATAAAAATCATTTCGAAATTAAGGAGAGGAAAGGGACTTTTGAACCCCACGATTCTAATTCCTTTAGTCAGCCAACCATCACACGAGACCATTTCTTATTAGAATCACTATTTTTAGTCACATGCGGCACTCCAGATTATAAAATAATCTTACAGATCAAGCCGACAGAGAGAATCATCCAAGAACGAATTGCGGTCCGTACGCACCTGTAGCTGTAGGTTGGCCAGCCTGCTCGACAGCACGCGACGGAGCCGGCGGACGTCCCTGATTAGTATTATGTCCGCAGCCCTGGCAGGCAGATTCCTTCTCTCTCCATTCGCTCCAGAGCCGCCTTCTTAATTGTCAGCCTGAATAATTTTCGGCGTACATATTAGGGCAGTCCCAATGCATATAGTTTCTATAACTTCCATGTCATATAGACAGTACATGTAGAAACTATGCTCCCAATAGATAGTTTCTTCGAAATAAACTCTCATCCAATCTCCACTTTTCTCTTATTTTCTCACCCAATCCCCTTTTTCCCTTTCTTGGTACTTGCGTAGAAATGGTTTCCTGCATGAGAAATGGTTTCCTTCTCTTTCATCATTAACTCCACCTCCACATCACCATTTTGCTTACATGGCAACCTAATTAATGCTATGAAAACTATCCTAATCATCTCATTGGGATTGTCCTTACAGATCACATTAGAGCATCTCCAACAGTGCCTAAAATCCATTCCCAAAATCTGATTTTGGGCTTGATTGCAAAAAAAAGTACTCCAACAGTTCATCTTTCTAGCTCCTCAAATTTTGCACGCCCAAAAACAGCACCCGACTCCTCATTTTTGTGCGCTCTGTCCGCTCCCAATCAACATTATTTCAGCCAGATGGCCCAACGGACCAATTCAAAGGTGTTTTTGGGAGAAAATATGGGAACTGTTGGAGAACAGAGTATTTTGTAGACCCAAAATTTTTTAGGAAGGTCCCAATCTAAAAATATTGGGAGTCTAAATATTAGGAACTGTTGGAAGTTGGGAAATGAAACTATGCACTGGGAATGGCCTTAGAAAGCTCCCAAGTGTGTATTTTAATTCATATAATTAATAATGCATCATTTGAAAGTCTACGCTGAAAGTTGTGCTTGTTTTAACCAATGCTGCTGGAGTTGCGAGTAGGGGCACGATTGAGTGGATTAATTATGCATTCAGATGTGCAGCCGTATGCGTCGGTTTGTTCAGCGTTGGAATTAAAGATTAGGAAAATGAAAGGATTAATTGCGTCAACGAATGCTTCATTCATGAAGGATTTGCTACAGTAGCCTGCTGTGTTTAGACCCAACAAGAAGGTAGCTAGCATGCAAAAGAATTCTCTAGTTATTGACTATAGCCTGAATGAAGATAAATATATAGTAGGCTTAAATGACTAAACTAAATTAACACAAAGGCGTTAGCTTGAATCACCTAGTATATAATCTTCTATTGGTATATGATACGTTGGATCAGCAATAATTTTATTAGGATTAAATATTTGTGAAATTCTATTTGATTGAGTTGTGCTCTTGTAAATTGGAGAAGTACTTTACTAGAATTGCTTGTAAAATACTTACGTGAAGTTTGCTTCTATGTTATTGCAATTTTCAAATCTACAAACAAATATAAGCATACAATGTATATTACTAAATACTAACTGTACAGTATAAACCGGCCAGTATATGGCTACATACTAGTAGAGAATAAAAGAAGTAAGGAGCAAAGAATCAATTAAAGAATGAAAGAATTTTGATAAATAAAAGAAGTAACCAGCTGTCGGCACTGCCGCCAGTCTACCCTCTGTCTTCGGCGGCGCGGCCTATAGCGATGGCTCCTCCCCTCCTCGTCGTGCTCCTCCCCTCCACAAATTTATTCCAGCTCGTACTTCCTCTGTATGTTGCTGGAGAGAGATATATATACAGGAGAACATTCTTGTTCTTTCTGAGAAGATGAGTGGAATGTTTTCATTTCACAAATGTTCAGCTTCTAAATTACAGATATGGCATCATACATCAGATTCGAAGATACTAAGATCGATCACCTGCTAAGCTTCCACAAAAATAAAAGGATTGTCAGCTACTAATTATTCTTCTGAAATCGCTTCTTCCTGGCGACCATACGCTGCGGCCTCCGTATCTCACAGTTCCACATGTAGTCGTAGTAAGGTGGCAGGTGAGATCTCCATGCAAGTACCTTAAATTTCCCTTGAGGTCTAACACTTCCAAAAAAAAGATCTTGCACACTCACCTTGGGACCTTCAGCTTCACTTTGAGCCAAGGCCTGCGCACAACCTATTTCATAGCGACCAAGAATCACAACATATTCAGAAGAACCTCTGTTTACTCTTCTAACATATACTGGTTCCACCACCTGCCAAGGATCGGCAAACTCTGCTTCATACAGTAGGAGGTTCTTTTGCATGAATTCTCTGAGGCTTGCAAGAGCCATGCTCCAGAAATGGAGATTAAAATTTGCATTCAGTAGTCCACTCCAGACGGTTGCACCCATGAAACACCCATTCATCACCCTGGCCAGGTCCATGGCTATTGATGCCAATTTTGGGTGCTCCTCCGCATCTATGCTTCCAAACGTACGCACCTTGAAGAAATACCAGTATTCTTCTGGAGTAAAGAATCGTACTCTAAGGGCTTGTGTAGTTCCAAAACTAGCAATTTTTTCAGATCGACTTGCTACCATAATTTTACTGCCACTTGCAAGGCGACCTTTTGAAGCTGAATACCACCTTTCCCACACACACTCGTCAATATCCCCATCTAGTTCAATGATGATCAATGTCCTTTCTCCATCCACGTTACGGTTTTGATGCTTGACTATACCTCCATCTCTTAGAGTCACTGCACTTCCATCTACATGGTCATCTCCATTGAAACACAAAATTTGAGAGAAGTGGTTACGCACCCTTTCATCGTTGCAAGCATGCTCGATTAGGGTGCTCTTTCCAACTTTTCCTGGACCAATGATCGGTAGAACACCCGGATTTTCAGCACCGGGAGTCTCCGTTTGCAACAGGAAATTAATGGTGTGTTCCATCTCGATTTGGCGGCTGAATATGCACTTGTTCAAAAGCAAATACATGCTGTACGGCTGGCGGTGCAGACGAGGACATCTATTTAGGAACATGACAAACTCACTCACACCTCCAATAGTGAGTTCTAGGCTGCCAAGAACTTGCTCTAGAAGCCCGTGTACACTCTGACTACTGCCACTACAGAAACATACACGCTTGGAAGGATTGAACTTAGATGGGGCATAATAGTGACTCACTTGATGATCTTTTACCTTGTTTTGTCCATGGGCTCGGCATCTGAAGCTGTCAAGCGTGTAATACCCTCTGTACATCTCCTTCCTTAGTATGTTCAGCTGCTGCAACATGGCTTGGTTCGTGATGTGCCGTTCCTCTGCCTCCTCGACGATGACATGGACTCGTAGCAGCAGCCGTTGCAGGCCGTGCAGTCTCTCATCCAAGGTTGGCGCAATTGGCTTGGAGAATTTTTCGATAAGGAAAGATATGGATCTACCGGCAAGTTCACCCATAATTGCAGAGACAATCACCTCCATGTATGTTGGGGACCTAGATGTCCTAATCCTTACAGGGAGGAGCTTCAATGGATCAATCACCAAGAGCTGAGAGAAGAAACCATGTAATCTGAAACTTTTTAGAGGACTCACCAAATGAATTACTGAGCATTGGGCCTTTGCTCTGTGCCACCGAACTTATCGAAGTCCTTTTCTTGCCTTTCACCAATGCCGCGTTATTCTTTCTTTGATCTTAAAGTTGAATAGAAACTTAATTCGTCCGTAGCGAGTAGCGACAAGAAGGAAAGTACGGAAGTCTATAGCCTAATTCATACGTAGCAAACGGGAGAATTAAAGGAAGTAATAGCAGCGTATAAGGAAAGAAAGAAAGAAAATCCGTAACAGTGGTCAGCAGTTACAAGAGAGAGGAAGCCCAAATGTCAAAGATCATGTTCATGGAATGGATTGATTTTTCGGTGCTCAGATCAAAGAGACTGAGTCATTTTCTATGATAATTCCTCCCTCTCTCTCTCTCTCTCTCTCAGTCTCTGTCATTTGCTCTCGAGTTTTGACCACGAGATTTCCCGTTACACAATCTACCTGAGGACAGAGTCCCGCAAATGGAGATACTCATTTCTGCGGCCTTGGGTGAACTCGCCAATAAATGCTCCAAACCAAGGCTACAAAGGATATTTCTACAGCAGCTGAGCATGCTCAGAGATGCGATGTACCGATGCTGAGAGATGCTGAGCAGGGGAGGCTAAAGATCAGGCGGTGAGTCACTTGTCGGATATGCCTAGATTCAATTATGCAAAACGTCTCTCTCTCCAGTAGCAGTAGAAGACAGACTATAGAAGAACTGCAAGAGGCGCTCGACAGTTGGAACACCATGCTTCTTGATGTGAATTATGTTTAAAATAATAAATTATGTATTTATGAGTTTTTATGCATTTTTAGCTACTTATTTAAAATATTTTCCTTTTGATGGCAGCAGTGTTTGAATTTTCAAGAAAATTAAAAAGCTGATAAAATCCTAAAAATATTTATATATGATGATTAATTTGACAACAATATTTGTGAAAAATAATATTTATGATGGATTACAATATTTATTGTGACAAATAATTTACTTGTGGAAAACAAGATACGGTGTTGGGTTTGGTTTATTTGCAACAGGAGGAACAACGTAAGAATGCGAGACGCACGCACATCGTAGGTCATACAGAATCCTCGTAGGTAGCGCGTAGTGTTGCTTCAGGGTGCGCTGCAGTGCGGCACAACGCTTCTGTCGGCTGTAGCGCACGAAAAAGAAACCAAAGAAAGCGATGGCTAGAGAGGAAAGAGAAGAAACAGGAAGAGAAAGAATAGGAAGAAGCAAAGAAAGGAGAAAAAATAAAAGAGGAGAAAATTTTAAGAGATTATTTGAGATTTGTGTAAAAAGATCCTTATACGTATTCTTTGAGAAAAATCAATGGGTATGAATTTCGATCTATTAATTTTTGTTTATGAATAGTTACTTTCTGGAATGCACATGTTTAATCTAGTTTTTCTTTCATGATCTTAGATTATCTATCTAGATTGATTCGTTCAGTTTGATCATTATTTTATAAATTTCTACTGCCTCTCACCGGCGACTCCGTACATCGTCATCAACATGCTATAATTTGTGACGTTCGGGTTTGATGGTAAGCAATTTGATCTTACCCGATGAGAATAATTAAAATTCTTCACAACATACGTCACATATTCCCTGTTGACGTGAGATTAGCTATATATCAAAACGATAATAGTACATATGCTCCCAGTGAGATGTAATTGGCTATGAAAGTTTACACGAGTGTGGTACGAATTTTCCCAATACAACGGAGCTAGCTATGAAAAATCATAGTTTGAATTCCTGATTGGTAGAAAATCAATTGTGGCCCCGTGCAAATCAAGAAAGGAGAGTATCCTGCAATATTGATTTTTGCCCCTCGCAGAGGAGCAGAATTATTTAATGCTTCAAAGCAAGTATCGTCCGATACATCATATGCACATTGCCTGTTGCAAGGCCGAAGCGCATAATCAACATTTTCTTTTTAAACATTGACATCATGGCCGGGTGTCGACGAGAGAAAAAGAGCCACTTTATCATACATATTACTATATGTCTACAACCGATAATGCTAGACAAAATTATGATCAAATGTCAACGAGGCAAGGTCACTACTCCATCGACACATCCTAAATGGAAGGATCGGACACATTCCTTTCCAAATTTAATTGAGATATCAAACCGAGTTGGAATTTGATGAAAATTTTTGGAGAAGATTTTGGGTTATTGCTAATGCTCTCATAACATTTCAGAGTACGATCAAATCTGAGGAATTTTTGAAAATCCATTTATTGCTTCTGTGCTATTGAAGAAATGTTGTATTTGGTTTTCCGGAGGCTTCAAATAAAATAATAAATTTATAAAAAGCCCAATGTCGTTAACCGGTGTCATTAACAACCATAATTATTTTCTTAATTCTCATATTCGGTTGCTACAATCCTGCGCTACAAGGAGAAAATGCTCTGTTTATTTGTTTCAGGAATAAATATTTTGATACATACACACACTTCATAAAAAGCATTTTGATAGGACAGGAAAGGAAGTTTGAAACCTATCTTTTTATATACTAATTGGAGGCCCTCCTAGAAACCCCCACGGTAATCAGAAAATGCTAGAAATTCCCACGTTAATCTAAAAAAAGAAAAATTGCTAGAAAATCCCACATTATTCTTAAAAAAGAGAAAATCTTGGTCGTCCAATCTTTTTAATTGTTTTCATCTACGGCTTAGATCTATTTATGTACTCATAAGAGATATATGGTAAATCAAAGGAGTACCATATGGAAGAAAAGCTTTTCTTTCCTTATCGCTAGAAATTCCCACGTTAATTTTAAAAAAGAGAAAATCAAAAGCATTGGTCCTTATCATTCATGGCCATGATTGATATACCTATACATATAGGAGTCCATGGCAAATAAAAAGGCGAGTCCGTGTCTAAATTTTGTATGCATGACTACATGTATCCCATTAAGAACAAGGAAAAAAACTAACGTGCCTTATATGAGCTGGGCACACATTAAAGCTAAAGATGAAAAAAGAAGCAACAAGTGAACCATGATAAATGGCTATGATTAAAAATTGTTGTCCATGTTAATTGAAATAGAGTAGAAGCAACAAACTGAACCATGATCTATGGCTATGATTAAAAATTGTTATCCGTGCTAATTGAAATCGAGTTTGAATCAGTTCCGTTCATGTACTATTGTGTATTGGGAAAACTCAAGTTGTTTGTGCCGGGGGTTTTTTATTATATAAAGAGGACTCAGAAGGTAAATAAAGAGTAGATATATAAAGAAGTCTCTCTTTATTACACAAGCAAATAGCATATATAGGAAAGAAGATTTTCAAATATATTGTACAATATCATTCTCCATTATTAAGAATAAACAACGACAATGTTCATCACAACATAAATGTACAGAAAATGTAAATCTAACCGTAGCAAATCAACTAACTCAAAACCTTCCTCTTCTGACAGATCTTGTCATCCGTGGCCACATGCCTGAGCTCACGAATCTCACAGCTATATATGTAGCTGTAATAGGGCGGTAAGCGAGATTTCCACAACACAATCTCGAATTTCCCATGTGGTGCAGCATCTCCAGACATGACATCTTGCATGGTGATTTTGGGGGCCTCTTCATGAGCAAGTCCCACTCGATATTGATCGTAAAGTTCACAATACCGAGTAGTTTCAGCTATTCCCGGAAGGTAAATAAATTTGCACTTGATCCCAGAATCACTTGGACCACCTCTGCTAGGTACAGGCTGAGTTTTCGTCACCACAAGCTTCGTTCTGTGTTCAAAAAGGCCTTGCTTTTTCCTCTCGTCAACAGTACTAACTCTAACTAAGGAGGCCATGTTGCTTAGATCTATGAAAGGTCCAGTGAACTCCTTATACCTCTCTCGATTAAAATACCCATCAAACATCCACAATGCTAGAGATGCTATTTTTGGTTGCTCTTCGGGATCTGAGCTTCCAAATGCAAGGACCTTGAAGAAGTACCAGTATGCTTCTCGCGACAAATATCTTAGACGAAGAGCCTGCGTCGTTCCAAACTTCGTGATCCTATCTGAGCGACTTGTGACTATGATTTTACTTCCGTGCGGAAGGCAACTCTCAGAATCGGAGTATAACCTTCTGAATGCACCCTCGTCAACATCCCCATCTAGTTCAATTATGACCAGCAATCTTTCTTCATTTGAGGAGCTATGTCTATGTCTGGTCACTCCATCCCTGAGGGATTTCTCTTCTCTAAAATCACTCTCACTTAAAAAGATAATACGAGAGAAGTGATTGCGCACCCTCTCATCGCTGCAAATATGCTCGACAAGTGTGCTCTTCCCAACTTTTTCTGGACCAATGATCGGTAGGACACCTACGCTATCAGCAGTGAGAGGTTCTATATGCAACAAGAAGTTGATAACCCGTTCTGTCTCCATTTGACGGCCAAACATGCACTTTTCCATAAACATATAGGTGCTATATGGCTGGCGATGCATCATAGGGTAGTTCTTCAGAAGCACAACAAACTCAATCATGTTGGTAATGACGGCCCCTAGATTGCCAACCACCTGTTCTAACTCTCCCGTGCCATTTCTACTACCAGCAGAGAAACGAATGCGCTTGGCAGGATTAAATTTAGACATGGCTAAGTAGTCACTCACTTCATGACCTTGGGCCATCTGTTCTTCATGTGCTTGGCGTCTAAAGGTGTCGAGCACGTGGTAGCCTCTGTACATCTCTTCTCTGAGCATGTTCAGTTGCTGAAGCATGGCATGGCTTGTGATGTGCCTCCCCTCGGCCTCCTCGACGGTCAAGCGAAGCCGAAGCAGCATCCTCTGTAGTCCCCGAAGGCTCTCCTCCTTGGACGGCACCGGCGACTTCAAGTATCTGTTGATCAAGAAGGAGACTGATCTGCTGGCAAGTTCGCCTACGATTGCAGCGAAGAGCGTCTCCATTGGGAAACCTCTCTTTCACCGAGAGAAGAGATGGAAGGAATTAATTATATATGTGATGCGAAATACTCTTTGGTCAGACATGATTATCAACCACCTGTCCAAGATACATTTCGACTTTTGAGAGCACGGTCCACACGTAACACATCTCGGTCTTCACGCGGTAGCTAAGTCCGACGCAAAAGCCCAAAGGTTAATTTAGTCCTCCACGTAGCTGCCTCCTTTCTTCTTGTCGCTGGCTACTTTTCTTAACCGGTAGCACCCCACTTTGGAACGACGTATAATTCTAAAAATCATAAATAAAATTTAATGAAAATTAGAAATTTGATTTATATACATATAATTCTAGAAATCAGTGGTTTCCTCTTCTTCGATCGCGACCCTGGAATATGTACCTCGTCGCCTTCAGACCCAGGCCTCCTCGCTGCTCCCTGCCTTCCTCGTCGACACAACGTACGTCGTTCCAAACCCTGTGAACCTGTCCGAGCGACTTGCGGCTACGATTTTACTTCCATGCGGAAGGCAACTCTGAGAAGCTCTGTCTATGTCTGGTCAGGATTACGAGCAGCGGTCGTTCTTCATTTGAGGAGCTCTGTCTATGTCTGGTCAGGATTTCTCCTCTAAAATTGCTCTGATCACTTAAAAAGATGATACGAGAGAAGTGATTGCGCACCCTCTTGTTGCAGTGAACATGCATGCTCAACAGGTGTGTTCTTCCCAGCTGTCAGACCATGTGGTGGTCATCTCTGTGTTGTCACGAGTAATTGGCAAATGTGAATATGTGTGAAATCATGTGCTGAAAAATTGGTTTAATGATGAGATTGGCATTGCAAAGTGGTTGCGATCATGACATGTGTGGTGTTCATGCATATGTTGTTTTAGTTGATTAATTGATATGCTGGGATAGCATGTTAATGATTTTGCTTGATGCAATGCGCTCGTGTGAGTAGTTGCATGGATTGACTTTGAGTCAAGTCGTGGACTTGTGCTCGGATTCGTTTGTTGTTTATTCGTGTGCAGGTGTTGCTCGAGGGCGAACGTGGTCGATGACGGGACCGGAATTAGGTTTATGGAGGAATTGAGGTTCGGGACTAAATTCAGGGAGGAATCGAAATCCTGGTGGTCGAGGATGTCATGCGGGACGTTCAGGCTAGAGAACGGTGCACACGGAGGCTGGTTAGTCATGTGAGTGCTGCAGGTGGGCCGTACGCGTGCATGTTAATTTTGGATTGTATACATATATTGGGCCATGTGTTATTGGGCCAGATTGATATGCATATATGTATATATTTTGAGTTATATAAAAGGACTTGGAACATGATCAACGAATAGAGCTTTGTTCGGCGGCTGGACTATCGGCCGTTTTTTCCTGGCGACAAAAAGTTCTGGCGGTGATGTCTTGCTGCGTTGTGTTATAGCGCTTGAAGTGCTCGTCAACTAGAAAATCGTGTCGCTGATTGCTTCCAACGAGCATGCATGCAACGTAAAGAAGTGCTGGAGATTTTTCCTTTGTGCTAGTAGTTCCTGGCGGCGGCCATTTTTTCTTTTTGTGGTCTGCAGGTCCTTGCGACGGCTCGGTCCGGCGGCGTGAAGAACAGCTTTTCGACCGGAGAGCACTTGCTGGGCTCGTCGACTAGAAGCAGGCGATCGACTAGATAATTTTTGTGGCTTGTGCGGTTTTTCCTTTGCCGCATGCATGCATGACGATCGTTGCTGGAAAATCTTTTTGCGGCCGGAAAGCGCTTGCTGGACGTCTTGTGCAAGGCGCAACTAGAAGGCTTAGTCCTTTTTGTTTTGGGTTTTGATAAACATCATCCGGATGTTTTGTATGAAAAAATCATCCAAAATGCTGAGCGTTGGATTTGCTTTGCGATCGGTGAGTTTTGATGGGCTGGGCTCCCGAGCGCGGACGTGAAAACGTTTTAGGTGAGTATTGTTTCGAATTTTATTGGCTTCTCGGTCTCCGCGCCATGGTTATTCTCGAGGAGTCCGGAAGAGGCAGGATTAGAGAGACGACGAGACGAGCAGGTAGAATGAGATAGAAATCGGAGTTCCGTCGGTGAGATCGGGAGTTTCAAATCAGGAGTTCCGTCGGTGAGATTGGGAGTTCTGCCGCCATTCATCCGACGCCGTTCAACCGCTCTGGCCGGTCGCCGTTCACAGAGGTAAGAGACAGCTTCTTCCCTCGTCGGGAGTTCCGTCGCCATTGATCCGCTGCCGTTCAACCGCTCTGGCCGGGCGTCGTTCACAGAGGTAAGAGACAGCTTCTTCCCCCAAATCCCACGATCTGAAGTTTTTTTTTATTTTTATGCATTTGATTTGAGGTGGAGAGGGAGAGAGATCGCACAGGGTGGAGAACTTGGGGGGGGACAGGGGGTAGAGAACTCCGGACATGCGTGTCTTCTCCACTTGGTTAGCCGGATGAGCGGTGAAGGTAGGGAAATCGGTAAACTCGTTAGGGTTATTGTGCTCTATGGGTGTGTGAGAGAGAGGGGAGGCAGATAGTGAGAGCACTGGTGCCCAATCGAACTCGACATTGGGGTGATCTGGCAAGGATTTTGTGCTGTTTTGCGTTGTATTTTCTATGGCCACTTGTTAATCCTTTGTTAGCACTTCCCCACAATTTTTCTGATTTTAGATGGATGGGGGAGAGAGAGGAGTGGCACAGAGTTCCATTAGCATTGTAAGGAGGGGAGTTGTGGGTAGATTTTTTTTAAAAAATCTTTGTTATGTCAACAAGGATTTTCATATATCAGATTATGAGGATTTGTGCTGAGAATAAGAGAAGGAGAGGGAGAGGAGACTGGGGAATATAGTTTTGTTTGTACTGCTGGTTTCATGAAGGGTCATGTCGTGTTGTGAGTACAATATGGCTTAATTTTTTCTTCTCTGAACTGTTGTTCTATGTGTTGGTCGGATTTTTTAAGCATGGTAATTACTTGTGCCATGATTATTTCCTGTGCTTGGATCAACAGGAAATTTACTTTTTATTTTGCAACCTGAGAAACGATGAAACTTTTGTTAAATTGCGTAACACTACTACAGATCAGACCTTCCATACCGGCCCATCAGTCCCGGTTGGATTTGAACACGTACTGATGGCGGCTTCAGTACCGGTTCATTGGCTACAGGATTGTCGTGGGCTTTCAGTACCGGTTGATGCCCTCACATCAGTACCGGTTCGTGTTATGAACTGGTACTAAAGGCGGGGTATATTAGTACCGGTTTGTAACACGAACCGATCGATCTTGAGATATCGATGCGGTTCGTTTACGAACCGGCATCGATGAGGGTTTTAGTACCGGTTCAGGTTACGAACCGCATCGATGCCTCGTTTGAGGAAAGTTCAAAAGGAATGCATATTCTATGTATATCAGTACGCGATGGTGGGTGGGTTGGTTAGAAGGGTGAGGTTGAAGTTCACGAGGTTCCAGGTTCGAGTCTTGGGTTCGCCATATTTTTTAGATACGTAGGAGGGCTATAGTCCCGGTTGAGCGAACCGGGACTAAAGATCTATGACCTTTAGTCCCGGATAGGCTGTCCCGGTTTGGCAACCGGGACTAAAACCAGTTGCTAACCAAGACTAAAGGTCGTTTCCCTGGCAGTGTAAATATGACTGCTTACTGTCAGTTACAGTGACTTGGTCATAAAATATAGACTTAGCCTATGATTTGAATTTTCTGGATCATTGTATATTTTGTGTCTGCACTTCTCATAAATTTGGTTCTGATAGTTCATATCTGGTGTGGTGTGCACTATTTTCATTTCTGTTAAGACAATTTCTTACATCAAAATCGAGGCTCCATTGCGTCAGGAGATCGAAAAGCAATCGGCCGGCCCTCACGTCGTCGTGGGCTACAGCGGTAAAAGATAGAGATCAGTAGTAGATCAGAGTAATTATATATCCTCTATCCAACAGTGCGCAGCACTGTACAAGTAAAGCGACAGCATCAGAGTTACATCGTAGTTACGTAACTCGAGCAAGCGTGGTACTTTACCGACAGAATTTGGCACCGTTGTCTCATTGGCACAGTATTGGATACTGTAGCAGCACAAAAATTTTAGAACAGTAAAAATATGATATTTAAATTTGATTGTGAATATTTCTGGATTTTCTGAATATTTTTTGCTTTATTTGAATTTTCTTGGATTTTTGAGTTACGAGAAAAATCCAATAAAAGAGAAAAGAGGAATGAAAAAGAGAAAAAGGTAAAAAGATAAAAATTAAAAATTTAGAAAATTTCCATGAGAACCCTGAGAATGCAAGTAAGCCATTTTGTCCACTAAATGAAAATTTTCACATGGAATAATGAAGAAATAAAATAAAGAGACAACTTTTAATTCTAAATAATATACTGTCAGAATTTATAAAATATTTTGGAATCTTAAATGGAGCTGTAAAAATTACCATGGAAACCTCAATGCTATTCCTACATCTAAAAAAATATCATAAATTAATAATGTGGTGTAAGACTTTTTGAAATTTAAAAACAGAAATTCTAAAAATCTGAAATTGCCATGTCAGAATTTATATTAAATAATGGAGTAATATTTTGAGCTGAAAATTTTACAGGAGCATTTCTAGCTCAAATAAATCTGAATTTTTTTAAAAAAATAATAGGCTTTATTTGCTCTCAAAGAAAAATCAAAATCCGAAATAAGAATTTAGAGCAGTCACTGTTATAAGAATATTAATAATTTTTCGGTAACTTAGTTTAACCTCAAAATTTTACCAGGAGATAAGCTCTGTCCGTTGACTTCGGTCAAAAAGTTTGGAAATTTTCTACCCTAATTTGACAGCCCAAAAAATTTGTGATTGAATGGATTGACCCGGAGCCATCAAAATTTTTGCTATACCCCGGCCGTAGCTCACGACATGACGCCGAGTCCACCTCGCCATTTGAGAACAGCACCGAGCTCCTTCATCTCTGCCCCGGTAAAGCCTCCCTCGGTAAAACACTGCCCCGGCAGCTATTTCCTCCCGTTTTCCTTGCCACGGAAAACTCCTGGCAACATTGGGCAGCGCCAAGTCCGCCTCCCCTCTGCCAAAACGCTGCCGCGACACTAATTTCTCGCCTGTTTCGTTGCCACGGCAGTACTTCTTCGCGCCATCTCCTCGTTAAAACAAGACCGAACCGATTTACCTCGCCGAGTGGTCACCTGAGGCCGAGCTCGCCCGTTCTCCTCGGCTATAAGTAGTGCACAGTGATCACCGAAGCAACGCCCAGCTTCCCCCTGTACTCTCACTTCCTCTCTGCAACCAGGCGCCAAAACCTCCTTCTTCTCTTCCACCATTGCCGAGAGTTTTGGAGCTCGAAAGCCAATTGCGATTCTCGAAACACAAACGACCAAACCCAAATTCCTCTGAGCCTTAGCATCAGCACCTCATGAGAATCAAATGCCCTCAAAAACAATTAGGAACTATCAACCAGAACGTGCCGCACCCTTCGGTCCTTCTTCCCCAAAACCGGCGCACGGTGGCGGATCATCCCGATTGATCTCTGACTCCTCAAGCTGGTAAAATGGAATGATTTCTACTCCATGATGCTCAAATCGTCACCCATTCGAGTCCTTACCCCGTAGTTCTTGCTCACGACCAGCTTCCTCCATTGCTGCCGCATGAAGCTCGGTGACGCGTTGTTTCAGTCACTGCCAGTCAGCACGAAGCCCTCCATCTAATGCGTCTCAGCCAGTTCGTCCTTTCTATGTCACACCGTCGCCGGAAGATGGCCGGAGAGTCGTCGCCATCCCGCCCAAGCCGGTCCTCTGCTTCCTCTCACTGCCGACGGGCCCCTTTTGTCAGCCAAACGCAAGCAAGCCAGTTGAAGAGGAAAAAGGCGCTTTCAGTTCTAGGAAGCGTATTCCATTCTTTTAAATGCATTTTCCAATCGGGTAAATATTTAAACATGAATTTCTTTCACATTTTCAGTCCAAATGAGATGAAATAAAATCATAAATTTTTCTAAAATAAAATAATTCCAGAATATATAAAATTATTTTGAAAAAGATTTCTGGACAAATTTGAAATTCAAATTTAAAGAAAAAGGCTAAAATATGCTATGTATAAAATTCTTGTAAATGAATTCGGAATTACCTAAAACCAATTTTATTGCAATCCTCATGCTTTCAGAAACCCAAATATATAAAAATATTTAAATTTCATATATGTTTGAATCATTTTCTGCTAAAGATTACATTCAATACGATAAATATTCAAGCATGAATAAATTGTGTAAAAGAAGTCTAGACTAAATAAAACTGATTTCTAAAAACTAGTATTTCAGTGGGTTACCCAAATATGCCAAAATATTTAGGAAATAAGTTTGACTTGAATAGGTCCATAATAATCGGCAAGAAGAACTGATTTAGATTACTTTCATATATAATAGACTTCATCCATTGCGTCAGGAGAAAAGCAATCGGCCCTCACGTCGTGGGCTACAGCGGTAAAAGATAGAGATCAGTAGTAGATCAGAGTATTATATCCAACAGTTCGCAGCACTGTACAAGGAAAGTGACAGCATTAGAGTTACATCGTAGTTACGTAATACAAAATTTTCTATTGCTAGATCGAGATGCAAAATTTTCTATCTGTCAAGTTAAGATGCGAGCTGTTCTTGCACAGTTCGATATAGATGATATTCTTTTAGGGATTGACAAAATGTCCACTGCATGGCCCTTAGAGGAGAAGCAATGCAAAGATCGTAAGGTCTTATCTCAGATTTATCTTCATCTATCAAATAATATTCTGCAGGAGAAAACCGCCACCGCATAATAGTTAAAACTGGAGCAGATTTGCATGACCAAAGATCTGACTAGCAAGATGCATTTGAAGCAGAAGCTTTATTTGCACGAGATGGTGGAAGGTGGGTTATTATTAAACCACCTGACAGCATTCAAAGAAGTAATTTTGGATCTTGAGTCTATGGAGGTAAAATACGATGATGAAGATTTGGGTCTTATTCTTTTATGCTCATTGCCTAATTCATACTCTACGTTCAGAGATACAATTTCATATAACCTAGATACTCTTGCACTTAATGAAGTGTATGAAGCACTACATGCAAAAAAGAAGAAGATGAAACTCATGGTCCCTAACGAAAGTTCAAGTTCACATGCAAAAAGCATGATTGTCCGTGGCAGACAATAGGCAAGGAGTTCTAATGACGAATCAAAAGGCAAAAGCCCAAACAGAAATTACAAAGGCAGATCAAAATCTAGAAGAAGGTACAAGTCATGCAAATATTGAAAGAAAGGTGGATACAACATGTTAGAGTGTTGGTGGGTAAAGAAAAAGGAGAAAAGAAATAATAACTCTAAAAAGTATCAACAAGAGGATGAAACCAAAGCCACCATTGTTACTAAACAAGATTCTGATGGTGATATTCTCATTGCCTTTACCGGTGTTTCCAAAAGTGGCGACGAGTGGATTCTTAGGCCCCGCTTGGCAACTTGGAACCGGACTGCTTTCTCCTAGAATCAAATAAATCTAACCAAACGAATAGGACTCTTAACGTTTCAAAGCTTAATCGTTTCGATTTTTACACACCGTGGTTGAATCGGCTAGCAACCTGTTCCTCCGGATTCGATTCTACCAAACGTTTCTACCAAAAATCCGGAACCGCTTCCGCTTCTACTAGAATCTGGAACCGTACCAAACGGGGCCTTAATTCAGCATGCACATTCCACATGAGTCCGAACCGTGAGTGGTTTGTTGAATATGAAGCTACGCCAAGTGGATCCATGTTAATGGGTGATAATACATCATGCCAAATTGGAGGCATTGGTTCTATTCAAATCAAGATGTTTGATGGCACCATCAGAACTTTGTTGGATGTTTGACACATCCCAAATTTAAAGAGAAGTCTTATCTCACGCACTAAGTACTCTTGATGCTAAAAGGTATAAATATTCATGTAGAGGTGGAGTTTTAAAAGTCTCCAAAGGCTCTCTTGTTATGATGAAGGGTGATATGAAGCTCCGACTTTAATTAGAAAGATCTGGCTGTCTATCTGTTGGGCCTAAGTTGTAATGGCTTAGATTAAAGGAAAGAGTCCATATCAAGTACAACTTAAATTAACTAAAATTAAGAATAAAAAAATAAGGAAATTATCAATTTGACTTCCATATGATTCCTAAAGAAAATCCATAAATAACCAAAAGTCAGAATAATATTTAAACAGCTTAGATTAAAAGAAAGAGTCCATACCAAGTACAACCTAAATTAGCTAAAATTCAGAGAAAAATAAGAAAATTAGCTAAGATAAATTTACTCAGATCTTCCTCTTCTGGCAGAGCTTCTTCCTCTTAGTCTTACTCATACACTTGCGTTTCACGAACCTCGCAGCTGTATATGTAGTTGTAATAGGGGGGCAAGTGAGATTTCCAGAATACAATCTCAAATTTCCCATGTGCTGTGGTACATCCTAACATTGCTTCATGCGCAGTTACTTTGGGAACTACTTTGTGAGCTGACCCTGCTTGATCATGGTAGGAAACTATACAGTATTGAGTAGGTTTGGCAATTCTCTTGAGATAAATCGATTGACCTTTCATTCCAGAATCACCTGGACACGTGATGAATAGAAAGTTTTTCTGGTTGTTTTCTCGAATGCATGCAAGAACCCTGCGCCAATGCTGGTTGTTTGCATCGATGAAAGGTCCACTGAACTCCTGAAACATCTTGTGGTGGTCAAAGTGCTCCTCAAATATCTCCATTGCCATGGATGCTAGCTTTGGTTGCTCTTTGAGATCTGAACTTCCAAATACCAGCACCTTAAACATGGGGAAAGCTATTTATAGCACTATCGCTCGCCTGAGGGTGAAATTACAAAAGTATCTCTAACAAGATTCTAAAGTACTAGGGGCTCTATAGTAATTTCCTCCTCTGTTTGGTAGCCCTGCCGCACGGTGGTCCCTAACATGCTCTGTTTTCTGTGTTTCTCTGAACATTTTTGCCCTCCGGTGATCCCTTCGACTGGCTACCGAGACCCTCCATCGACTCCTCGAAGGGAAGGGAGTTTAAGCTTTTTTGTCAGAGGGCCTTTGTGTTGACCCTTCAGTGACACTTCTAAGGTCATTGACCAGCTTGTAGAGGGCGGTTGGTGGCCCCTACAACAGCTGGATGAACAAATAATGAAATCATCACTTTTCTATCCTCAAACCTCTTTTTTACAAATCTAGTCACCCTGCAAATGTATTTGGATATTTGCCCCGGCCCCCACTGTTAAAGATGTAGCAGGTGGCGCTTATCTCCTCTCTAGCTCAAGCAGCACAAGTTGGTGAGTCAGAACACAACTGCTGTTGCAAATTACATGGCTATTTACAAAAAAAAGGTACAAGGTGCTAGAAAAGCGATGATTCCATAGAAAACTAGCAATACGGGAGATTATTGCTGTGGATTAAGGACCGAACTGTATGGAGCTGGGCCTCGGGCCACTAGGGCCTGGGCCCGAGGCCCGGCAAATTAGCGCAGCCCTTACCCCTCACGGCCTCACCCGGTCACCCTCACTCATCAATCGGCAATCCCTAACCCTCGTGCGCCAGGTCTCGCGAGGCCGGGGACTCGCTCGCCGCTCGCGTCCTCCTCACTCGCCTAAATTAAATCGCGTCCCCACGAAAGCACGCCAGCAAAACGCTTTCGGCGCTCCACGGCTCCAGCCTCCCGACGTCCCGTCCTCTTGGCGCCCGACCTTCCGGCGTCCCGCCCAAGCCCAAGTCTCGACGGCCCGGCGCCCCGACCCCGACTCTCGCATCCCGGCCACCCACCGGCTCCGACTCGAAGCGAAGAGGCGCTGGCGCTACCGACCGACGTTCCCACTTCCCACTCTCCGCCGCGCCGCCGAGGAAACGCCGCCGCGGGCTTCTCTGTTGCTCCAACGCCGCCGCCGATCTGGCGCGAGTCTCGAGACATCGCCCGCCGCCTTCGGCTTCGGCCATCGCCACCGGCCGCCGGATCAAGGCTGTCGCCTGCCCGTTGCCGAGCCAGCGCCCCTGGCCGTCAGCGCCATGCCGCCATCCCTCTGTGGACTGTGGCTCTGTTCAGACTTCTCCTGACTTCTGCTGCTCTGTGAATTTGTGAATGTCAATGTGAATATGTGATTGCTGTTTGCTGATTGGTAAGTCACTAGTAGAGTGGTAGTTGATTGATTTAATCATCTAATGATCTTGATTGATGAGTGAGTGACTGATAGTTGATCAGTAAATTCAGTACTTGATTATTTGATTAGTTGATCTAATGATCTTGTCATCTTGATGCCTTGATACAATCAATAATCATTCAACTCAATTATCAACCATCATTCTATTTCTATGATTCAATCAAGCCTTGATTGAATCATACAAATAGAATGATGGTTGATAATTGAGTTGAATGATTATTGATTGTATTGCTCCGATATTTACGAAAAATTGAAAAGGATTGCTATTTGTTAGTTATTACTTGCTATTTGTTAGTTGTTCTTGTATGAAAAATTGAAAAGGATAGTTTTCGTTATTTCGTGATTAATTGATTGAACTCAATTTCATGTAATTGAAATAGATGTTACATTCTTCTAATACAATTTGCCTTAATAGTTATCTTCGTAGTTTTGTGTGTCTAATTTACATATGCAATTTCCTTTTTACTGTTTCGGGTTCTTGTTCTATTGTTGATGAAAATATGATAGTCTCGGATGCACCAAACATTTCTTAATTAGGTATTAAGTTTTCTACCACTCCACTACATTTATTATTTTGACATATTTTATCTATTTTATTGAAATGTTAAGCATTGAATTCAAATTTATCTTTAATTGTGTATTTTTGTAGTATTTTTAATTTTTTATTGTACCTCGGTGTGGGTATGTTTTGGCGTTAGCTATTGCTGCTTTGTTTTTGGCCCGAGGCATCGAGCAATTCTGGCTCCGCCACTGGACCGAACTATGGGTTGTTTTCATACCAAAGTAATCGTACAACCACAAGTGCTAGTATGGGACAGCCTTAACCAATTAAATTATTTAAAACTAGCTTTGCATTTTGGAAGGCTGTAGTAGTACGAGTTGGTTCTTAATGGACTGCTCGAAGGGACGTCCACACCGAGGTGATCATGGAACAAACGTTTACCGATACAACGGTGCACGTCGTACTCCTGGGAAGTTCTTCCATCATTTCTATGCTCTGAGTTCTTCTGCCAGGGTATGAGTTTTCGTCCCGTGCTGGTGCAAAATTAGGATTAAGTAATTGAACAGTTATGTCTTGACTCTCTGCGGCACACCAAAGGAAGTGTATTGCACAAAGAGTAAGTCATGTCTTGTGGGTAAAGCTGTACACCTCTGCAGAGTGTAAAACTAATCGATTAGCCGCGCTCGCAGTTATGGGCATTTGGTAAAGTCATCACATAGTTAGCATTTTATTTTACAAAATGTGGAATTTGATATGTGCTGTCAAGCATCATGATTTGAATTGAATATTCTTGTTGGAAAGGAGTTATTTCAGATTTGTACCATGTGATGGTAATGATTGATTCATGGAGATGATCAAAGGCCGAGGTTCGTGATATTTTCTTGATTCGTACTTACATCTGTTATACTAAAATGCTTTTACTTAAATTCCGTTTATGTTCTAAACTTGATGAAATTCTTTTGCAATCTAGCTTTATGCAAATTTACCATGAAAACCTTTCCTTTGAATGTCCTGCATATATAATAGGGTTCTTAAAAGTCTTGTCGAAAGCATGCATAAGTACTCACCCTTGCTTATATGTTGTTTTAGGGTGAAGAATTAGAATAGCTCGATGAAATTATTCGACGAGGATTTGGGAATGTTGACGAGTTTTCTAGGGTTATACCTTGTCGGTTGCACGAGGATTGTGTGGGCATACTACAAGACTTTAATTCTTTCATTGCATTTCTCTAAATTGTAAATTCTCATTATGTAAATTACCATTGTTATTTATAATAAAGAGTATGGATGTGATATCGATTGTCTGATCACGGGACTAGCACTGTATGCACATGAGATTTCTATTTTTGCATTTATGTAAAAATGGGGGTCACTACATGTATTGTGATTAATTACTCTGATTTGTATGAACACATTGTATAATTAGCTTCTGCATAAATATTATGATGTATGGTTGTGATTCCAATTGTTGCAAATGTACGTACTAGCTACTGATCCAGGGACTAGTACAGAATGCACATTAGATTTCCATTTTTGCGTTTTTTTTTTGCAAAAATGGGGGTCGTGACATGTAACTTGGATACTTGCATTCAAATTTTGTTGGATTTCTAGATGTTACAATGATTACTTACCTCTTCGTTTGCTTCAAGATTTATGTAACTTCAATTGGGTGGGAAAGCATAGTTTTTTCTGTTGAAACTTGATAAAACTTGTTGAAACTTATTGAAGCTTCCTGAAACTTTTGGATTGAAATGTGATGAAATTTTCTGAAACTGTTTGAGCTATGTTGATTTTGGCTATTACCTGATCTCTTAGGGTGTGTGTTTTTTCTTGTCTAAAATCATTCTCACTAGAAAAAACAATATAAGAAAATTGACTACACACGCTTTCATTGCAGCGAACATACTAAACAAGTGTAGTTTTTCCAACTTTCATTTATTGGTAGGACAATCAAGTTGTTCGTGCCGGGGGTTCTTTGTTATATAAAGAAGACTTGAAGGTAAACAAGAGTAGATATATAAAGAAGTCTCTCTTTATTCTCCATTATTAAGAATAAACAACGACAACGTTCATCACAACATTAATTAGTTGTTTATAAACATATGTACAGAAAATGTAAATCTAACCGTAGAAAATTAACTAACTCAAAACCTTCCTCTTTGGACAGATCTTATCATCGGTGATCACATGCTTGGACTCACGAATTTCACAGCTATATATATATATGTAGCTGTAATAGGGCGGTAAGTGAGATTTCCACCACACAATCTCGAATTTCCCATGAGGTGCAGCATCTCCAGACATGACATCTTGCTTGGTGATTTTGGGGCCCTCTTCATGAGAAAGCCCTACTCTAAATTGATCGTAAAGCTCACAATACCGAGTAGTTTCAGCTTTTCTCGCAAGCAAAAAATATTTGCTCTTGATCCCAGAATCACTTGGACCACTGCTAGGTACAAGTTGATTTTTCGTCACCCCAAACATCACTCTAAGGTTTTCAAGACGGCCTCGCTTTTTCGTCTTGTCAACAGTACTAGCTCTAAATAAGGAGGCCATGTTGCTTAGATCTATGAAAGGTCCAGTGAACTCCTTATACATCTCTCGATCAAAATACGCATCAAACATCCACATTGCCAGAGATGCTAGTTTTGGTTGCCCTTCGGGATCTGAGCTTCCAAATGCAAGGACCTTGAAGAAGTACCAGTATGCTTCTCGCGACAAATTTCTTAGACGAAGAGCCTGTGTCGTTCCAAACTTCGTGATCATGTCGGAGCGACTTGTGACTATGATTTTACTTCGGTGCGGAAGGCAACTCTGAGAATCGGAGTATAACCTTCTGCATGCACCCTCATCAACATCCCCATCTAGTTCAATTACGACCAGCAATCTTTCTTCATTTGAGGAGCTATGTCTATGTCTGGTCACTCCATCCCTGAGGGATTTCTCCTCTCTAAAATCGCTCTCACATAAAAAGATAATACAAGAGAAGTGATTGCACACCCTCTCGTCGCAGCAAACATGCTCAACAAGTGTGCTCTTCCCAACTTTTCCCGGACCAATGATCGGTAGGACACATAGATTATCAGCAGCGGGATGTTCTATATGCAATAAGAAGTTAACAACCCATTCTATCTCCATTTGACGGCCAAACATGCACTTTTCTATAAACATATAGGTGCTATATGGCTGGCGATGCATCATAGGGTAGCTCTTCAGAAGGACAACAAACTCAATCATGTCGGTAACGACGGCCCCTAGATTATCAAGCACCTGTTGTAACTCTCCCGTGCCATGTCTACTACCAGCAGAGAAACGAATGCGCTTGGCAGGACTGAATTTAGACAGGGCTAAGGAGTAACTCACTTCATGACCTTGGGCCATCCTTTCTTCTTCGTGTGCTTGGCGTCTGAAGGTGTCCAACACATAGTAGCCTATGTACATCTCTTCTCTCAGCATGTTCAGCTGTTGAAGCATGGCTTGGTTTGTGATGCGCCTCCCCTCAGCCTCCTCGACGGTGACACGAAGCCGAAGCAGCATCCTCTGTAGTCGCTGCAGTCTCTCCTCCTTGGACGGCGCCGGCGGCTTGGAGTATTTGTCGATCAAGAAGGAGAGGGATCTGCTGGCGAGTTCGCGTATAACTACAGAGAAGATTGTCTCCATTGGGAAACCTCTCTCACCAAGGGAAGAAGTGATAAGAATTATATATGTGATGCGAAGCTCTTGGTTTAGTGTCAGAGTCGTTGGTTTGATTTATATTTATTTATTTATTTATTTATTTATTTATTATTATTATTATTATTATTATTATTGTTTTGCGAGGGCTGCTTTGATTTCTTTGACTTGTGTGCTGCACCAAGCAAAAGAATGGTTGAAAGTCAATAGCAGCCGGCGATATCTTATTGAATTGTTGAAATTTCCACCGGTTGCTCAGCATTCCTTCAACTCTAATTACCGAAACACTATGAAGCAAGGAAACTCCAATGTCGTTAGCCGGCGTCATTAACAACCATAATTGTTTTCTTAATTCTCATATTCGGTTGCTACAATCCTGCGCTACAAGCAGGAGCAAATGGTCTGTTTATTTGTTTCAGGAATAAGTATGTTGATACATACACACACTTCATAATTAAAAAGCATTTTGATAGGACAGGAAAGGAAGTTTAAAACCCATGTTCCAATTAATTTAGTCCAAGCCGAGAAACAGAATCATCTTGCCATCCCTACGCACCTGTACGTAGGTTGGCCAGCCTGCACGACACAGCACGCCGGTCTCCGTACGTCGGCGGTGCTGCCTTCATGGTGATCGGACGGAGCCGGCGGACGGCGGCTAAAGGGAGTCCGTCGATCAAAGATGATGGCATGCAGGGGATGATTCGTTGCTGTAGTGCTGCTAGAGGGTTCGTACGTGTGGGTAGGGCCCCGGAGACAGTGAAAGTGGAGAGTTGATTCGTCAACTTCTTTTGTCCACTTGCCATGGGGCTCTCTAATTTGCAGCAGGAAGTTGATGACCATTTCCATTTCCGTTTGACGGCCAAACATGCCCTGTCCTAACGTCTTTGTGCCATGTCTACTGCTGCAAGCACTACATACACGCTTAGCAGGATTGAATTTAGACACTAGACAGGAAAGGAAGTATGAGTCTGAAAGTCCTTAGGTACGAGGAGCAACAAGAATACAAGAAAGGGAACAAATTTTATTAATTCCTGATCCACGTTTTTATTACATGGGGAAAGCTATTTATAGTGCTATCGCTCGCCTGAGGATGAAATTACAAAAGTATCTCCAAAAAGATTCTAAAGTACTAGGGGCTCTATAGTCATTTCTGTTAGTGTTATGCCCTTGAGGCAGTCATATAGATGATTGTAACATGACTATGTTTATGAATAATAATATGATTATTGGTCCAATGAATGTATATCATTATATTGATCAGCAAGTATGTGACTTGCTTATGAAACTCTCTACTTATTGATATAATTCTGTAAGTATCTCTGATCGGGTATCATTGTATAGGACAACGATGAATAGATCAGCACATGTATTGATCGATGGTCATGTTTCATAGATCATGGGATATGGAGATATCATCAATACATTGTGAACTCATGATGAAGAACATGGGTTAGATAGACCCGCAATGGGACACTGCGAGAATGTTACATTCTTATGTGTCATCAGTGTATCTCATACATAGTGGATGTATGATCCTTAGACCTGAGATTGTCACATTCCCTACATGTGTAATAGTTTACCTTGGAACCACCAAACGCTATTTCCTAACCGAATAGTTATAAAGATAGCTTTCATGTTTGCTATGAAACATGCAGAGGGAAGTGAGCAGTCAAGATGGAATTTGCTACTCCAGTGTAACGGAGATATATGTCTAGACCACTCGTGTGATATGATTAAGGAAGTGCATGGCCATGTCGTGATTGAGAAGTCAATCATAACTTATTAATATATCACGGATACGAGAGATGGATTGAACTGTCAAAGGATGGCATACTTCTTGCCTTGAGTTCGATCTTCATATAGTTTGGTAAATGGATTATTACATAAGTACTTTTGAAAGATTATATCCGATTTGATCATATGCGTTTGGGAGTTAGCATGTTCTGCAAGGAACCGCTACAAGCTATTGGATTGGAAAAAGGTTTTCCGAATCTATGTCCAAATGTATATGAACCTACAGGGTCACACACTTAACAGGTTGGGACGCATTAATTCGGATTGGATCCGTAATTAATGGACCTCGTGGGCTTAACGCACTGATGGGCCCTGGTTTAGAGTTTCGTCACGTGGCTATATAAGGAGAGAAGGGTGGGCGTGACAGATATTGTTCACGTCCAGAACCCTAGCCTCCACCTCTCATTGCCCCTAATGAGAGACACGGTGCTTGCACGCCAACGCACAGCGTTCCATCCCGGGACGTGTGAACTGCTATGGTGACGCTGCTACTACTGCGGCGTGGTAAGGACGAACCGTAGTAAGGACGATCCGAAGCGAGGACAATCCGCAGTGAGGACGATCCGCGTGAGGACGATCCGAAGTGAGGACAATCCGCAGTGAGGACGATCCGCGTGAGGACGATCCACTACACCAACGCGCAAAGGATTCCGCAATTGCGCATCTAGTGGTAATCCAATCTATGATCCCCTTCTTGCGAGTAGCTTTTCTAGTTATGCAGTAGAAATTTTAATTTGTGCTAGCGTAGCATACCACGTTCCCCAACAATTTCCTCCTCTGTTTGGTAGCCCTGCTGCACGGTGTCTCCTACTGCGCTCGGTGAGCACGAGTCGGTGAGTGCAGGAACACGCGTTGTTGCAACTCGGTAGTGCGGAAGGCACGCTGCCGCAGTCACGGGGCTCCGGTTACCTTCCGTGGTAGGCAAGCGCGGAAGGTGACACGTGCCACCTTCTGGCGCTTCCGCGCAAGGGATAGGGTTATTTTTCAATTACGTGAGCCAAATTTACAAAAAAAAAAGTACAAGGTACTAGAAAAAACGGTGATTCCATAGAAAACTAGCGCTAGGGGACAATTAAAGGAAGTAATAGCAGAGTAGGCTGCACGGGAAATTCTACAGATAAGCAGATGGTGATGGTTCAGCAAGCAAAGACCCAAGAGTCGAGAGTTGTACCGGTTGCTAATCAGTCTAGTATATGTAATAAGGAAA
Source organism: Guadua angustifolia (assembly GCA_036346375.1). Classification (NCBI taxonomy): domain Eukaryota; kingdom Viridiplantae; phylum Streptophyta; class Magnoliopsida; order Poales; family Poaceae; genus Guadua; species Guadua angustifolia. The sequence continues at coordinate 183,800 of JAYEVE010000534.1, read as the reverse complement.
AAAGAAAGAAAGAAAAGCCGTAACAGTGGTCAGCAGTTACAAGAGAGAGGAAGCCCAAATGTCAAAGATCATGTTCATGGAATGGATTGATTTTTCAGTGTCAGATCAAAGAGACTGAGTCATTTTCTACGATAATTCCGCCCTCTCTCTCTCTCTCTCTCTCTCTCTCTCAGTCTCTGTTCTTGTTCGTCATTTGCTCTTGAGTTTTGACCACGAGATTTCCCGTTACACAATCTACCTGAGGACAGAGTCCCGCAAATGGAGATATTCATTTCTGCGGCCTTGGGTGAACTCTTGCCAATAGATCCATCAGTTTCTTCATCAATAAATGCTCCAAAACAAGGCTACAAAGGATTCTACCCCGGGCACAGGTCGGGCGTCACATCACAAACCAAGGGATATTTCTACAGCAGCTGAGCATGCTGAGAGATGCGATGTACTGAGGCTACTACGTTCCACGTACTTGAGCAGGGGAGGCGGTGAGTCACTTCTCGGATATGTCTAGATGTGAGTTTCTCACGAGGAGGAACAACAAGACCTGCTTTGCCACGAGTTTACATTATATCATATTTATTTTCATATTTTTTATCGTATATGAATAATATTGAATTACAAAAGCAAATACTAACATATATAGGAAAGAAGATTAATTCAAATATACTGTGCAATATCATTCTCCATTATTTAGAGTAAACAACGACAACGTTCATCACAACATTAGTTGTTTATATACATATGTATAGAAAATGTAAATCTAACCGTAGCAAATTAACTAACTCAAAACCTTTCTCTTCTGACAGATCTTATCATCAGTGGTCACATGCTTGAACTCACGAATCTCACAGCTATATATGTAGCTGTAATAGGGCGGTAAGCGAGATTTCCACAACATAATCTCGAATTTCCCATGAGGTGCAGCATCTCCAGACAAGACATCTTGAATGGTGATTTTGGGGTCCTCTTCTTGAGAAAGCCCTACTCGACATTGATCGTAAAGCTCACAATACCGAGTAGTTTCAGCTTTTCTCGCAAGCAAAATATATTTGCTCTTGATCCCAGAATCACTTGGACCTTTGCTAGGTACAAGTTGATTTTTCGTCACCCCAAACTTCACTCTAAGGTCTTCAAGAAGGCCTCGCATTTTCGTCTCGTCAACAGCACTATCTCTAACTGAGGAGGCCATGTTGCTTAGATCTATGAAAGGTCCAGTTAACTCCTTATTCTTCTCTCGATCAAAATACCAATCAAACATTCGCATTGCTAGAGATGCTATTTTTGGTTGCTCTTCGGGATCTGAGCTTCCAAATACAAGCACCTTGAAGAAGTACCAGTATGCATCTCGCGACAAATATCTTAGACGAAGAGCCTGCGTCGTACCAAACTTGGTGATCTTGTCCGAGCGACTTGTGACTATGATTTTACTTCCGTGAGGAAGGCTGCTCTGAAAAGCAGAGTATAACCTTCTGCATGCACTCTCGTCAACATCCCCATCTAGTTCAATTACGACCAGCAATCTTTCTTCATTTGAGGAGCTATGTCTATGTCTGGTCACTCCATCCCTGAGGGATTTCTCTTCTCTAAAATCACTCTCACTTACAAAGATAATGCGAGAGAAGTGATTGCGCACCCTCTCGTCGCTGCAAACATGCTCAACAAGTGTGCTCTTCCCAACTTTTCTTGGACCAATGATTGGTAGGACACCTAAGTTATCAGCAGCGGAGGTTCTATATGCAACAAGAAGTTGATAACCCATTCTATCTCCATTTGACGGCCAAACATGCACTTTTCCATGAACATATAGGTGCTATATGGCTGGCGATGCATCATAGGGAAGTTCTTCAGAAGTACAACAAACTCAATCATATCAGTAATGACGGCCCCAGATTATCAAGCACCTGTTCTAACTCTCCCGTGCCATGTCTACTACCAGCAGAGAAACGAATGCGCTTGGCAGGACTGAATTTAGACAGGGCTAAGGAGTCACTCACTTCATGACCTTGGCGTCTGAAGGTGTCCAACACATAGTAGCCTCTGTACATCTCTTCTCTCAGCATGTTCAGCTGTTGAAGCATGGCTTGGCTTGTGAGGTGCCTCCCCTCGGCCTCCTCGACAGTGACGCGAACTCGGAGCAGCATCAACTGTAGTCTCCGCAGTCTCTCCTCCTTGGACGGCGCCGGCGGCTTGGAGTATTTGTCGATCAAGAAGGAGAGGGATCTGCTGGCGAGTTCGCCTATAACTACAGCAAAGATTGTCTCCATTGGGAAACCTCTCACCAAGGGAAGAAGTGATAAAAATTATATATGTGATGCGAAACTCTTGGTTTAGTGTCAAAGTCGTTGCTTTGATTTATTTATTTATTTTTTGCGAGGGCTGCTTTGATTTCTTTGACTGGCGAAAATGACATGAATAGAGAGGAAACAGTCTACACGGTAGTAAAAGCCCAAAGGTATATAGTCTGCGCAGTTGCAACATATGTATTGGATCAAAGTTTCTATGATATGTGATCTGAAACTCTCTTTTACAGTGACATGTGTTTTTGTTTTCTTGAACTATATAGAATGTCGACTTGTGTGCTGCACCAAGCAAAAGAATGGTTGAAAGTCAATAGCAGCCTGGCGATATCATATTGAATTGGCTCTGCAGACGTATGGGTTTGAAGTCAATAGTTGCCGGCGATATCTTATTGAATTTGTTAGAAATCGACATGCAAATAGAACGAAGAAGATCAAACCAAACACAAATCGAACACAAGAATTAACGTGGAAAACCCTCCAATGCGAAGGAAAAAACCCGCGGCGCCGGCAAAAACTTCACTATTTCGAAGAGTTTACAAAACGTCGGAGTGAATCTCGCGACGGCTTACAAGATGATTATATAAGGTAATGACCTAGGTCAGAGAATTAAAACGATCCATACCGCGGGGCTTAGCCCCGCACCCTAGTCGTCTCGTCATGGGCCAAGCAGATGTGGCCTCCGCGGAGCGGAGACTGAAGTTAGCCTTCTTCTCCTTCTTCTGAATTTGGATCATAATTCAACAGAATTGGCTCTGTAGATGTATCTCCGTCGCAGCTACTATTAATCTTTGATATCGCTTCTTATACACTACAACATATGTATTGGATCAAAGTATTGTGTGATACCACTGTGTGATACAGCACGAGTGTGCACAAATTGCAAGAACAAAAAAGATAAATCTTGTAGAGAGAACCAAAATAATGACGTTGAAAAAATGACAACAAGATTGATAAATATTTGGAGAAGCCAACTGTAAAAATTTTTAATCACGACATCAAAAGTTTACAATATATTATCGCTCTGTCACAATCCTTTCAAACCTTTTAGAATTCTTATATCCTTATTCTATACAATAATTTTGTGCTAAAGAATAATAGCCTTTAATCCTTTCGTATACCACTTGCTTTGTGGTTTGTTTCGGCCACTGGCGTCCGTCGATCAAAGATGATGGCATGCAGGGGATGATTCGTTGCTGTAGTGCTGCTAGAGGGTTCGTACGTGCGGGTAGGGCCCCGGAGACAGTGAAAGTGGAGGGTTGATTAGTCAACTTCTTTTGTCCACTTGCCGGACATCCCTGGGTATTATGTCTAAAGAGGCACGGCTAGAGGTGGGGCCGTATGCCTAAACTATACCGTATCATCATAGCTTGGTTGGGCCACTGTGTACTGTGCCTATGTGTTATGTCGTGCCGATCCAGTTTATCTTCTGCGAGTCTAAACATAGTTCATTTATGATTCGTTCTGCCTTCGTACTATGCAGGTCTAGATCTGATCTATTTGCACTATTATGACGAGAGGAAAGGAGTTGGGGACACACGGAATTGAGGCAGTGGATACAAACATTCAGAAAAAAAGAATAAATTTTTAGTCATTCTTGAATAGATATAGAGTTACTGTCATGCTAGAAACCTTACACCCAAAGATAGGATACTGTGCTAAGCGTTAGGCGGAGCCAGAATTTCGATGCCTCGGCCAAAAACAAAGCGACAATAGCTAACGCCAAAACATACCCACACCGAGGTACAATAAAAAATTAAAAATACTACAAAAATACACAATTAAAGATAAATTTGAATTCAATGCTTAACATTTCAATAAAATAGATAAAATATGTCAAAATAATAAATGTAGTGGAGTGGTAGAAAACTTAATACCTAATTAAGAAATGTTTGGTGCATCCGAGACTATCATATTTTCATCAACAATAGAACAAGAACCTGAACCTGTAAAAAAGGAAATTGCATATGTAAATTAGACACACAAAACTACGAAGATAACTATTAAGGTAAATTGTATTAGAAGAATGTAACATCTATTTCAATTACATGAAATTGAGTTCAATCAATTAATCACGAAATAACGAAAACTATCCTTTTCAATTTTTCATACAAGAACAACTAACAAATAGCAAGTAATAACTAACAAATAGCAATCCTTTTCGGTTTTTCGTAGTAATATCGAGACAATACAATCAATAATCATTCAACTCAATTATCAACCATCATTATATTTGTATGATTCAATCAAGGCTTGATTGAATCATAGAAATAGAATGATGGTTGATAATTGAGTTGAATGATTATTGATTGTGTCGACGACCGGGATCGCCGACCGCAGAAATGAAAACGGGGGTTTAGATGATTAGGGACCCAAATCGGGCTTGCCCAACCGAGGGAGTCGAGTCGTAATCGTCGAAGGTCGGAGCTCAGCGATAACGGGCACGAGATAGGTGTTTATACTGGTTCGAGCCCCCGATGAGGGTAATAGTTTCATCGATCGCCTGGGCGGTGTTTGTTTCTATTGATGGTGTACAATGAGGTGTTTACGACTTAAGCTTCTACAATGGTTATGACTGGTGCTCAAGCTTTCGTCCCCCTTCCACTCGTGGACTCTGCCTATCTTTAAAGACTGTGCTCTCATGGGCTTCGTGCCTCCCCTGCACGTAACGGACGGGAGGAATTCCCGGGAAGTGGCCTTCGTGCACGTTGAGGGTAGGCAAGAACCGCCCCGACGCGTAAAGATGAACTGCGCTTGCCTTCACGACTTCGCTCCTTGAGCAATCGCCGATCAAACGCTTGATCCGAAATCCAAGGGCGGACGGCGGCACCCGGGCGGGAGCCCGCCCGAGCCTGAGGTCGAGCGGGGGTGTGGTCGGGGCCAACACGCTCCAGGTCGAGCGCCCGCACCTGTGTCGTGATCGAAGACGCTCAGTCGCGCCGGCCGCACACCAGTCGTGATCGAAGGCCGCCCGAGCTCGGGGGGGTCCGTTGACCGTATTTGGACCGGTCGAAGGACGCCCAGCCCTCGTCAGCTAGCCCCCGAGGCTTAAGGTTGTGGTCGGAGCACGGGCCGACCTTGAGGCTCCATAACTGGGTCCGACTCCCGGAACTCTCCCGAGGTCGAGGTCGGGCGGAAAACGTAGCGCCAGGTCGTGGATGATCGACACCTGGCGCCTCTTGATCTCCGAAACCCTGATACGGACGCGAACGGTTGGCGACACCTGCTTGTCTTCTCGAAATCGCCGCCCAAGCCTTAATTGCGCCTGTCAAATCGCGGCTAGCACGCCCCTCGAGGCGCCGCGGCCCGGGCTTGGTGTCGGCGCGGCCTATAACTGGAGACCACGGCATCTGTTGAAAGGGCCCCCCGATCAGCATTCTTCGTCTCCCCAAACTTCCGAGCTCTTGGCGAGAACTTCCCCTCCTCCTTCGACCGAAACCGCCGCGATTGCCATGGCCAAGCTTGGGAGGAGCACGCTGTCGCTCGCAAGGATGAAGGAGCTTGAAACCCTGGGGCTGCTTGATCCATTCACATGGCGGCTGCCAGCCAACGAGACCGAGCCGTGCCCCAGGGACGACGAGATCGTTTGCACCGAGCAATACGCCCTCTTCGGCTTGCGGACCCCAGAGAGCGAGTTCCTCTCCGTAGTCCTTACCAGCTGCGAGATAGAGCTCATAAACCTGGTGCCAAACTCAATCCTTACTCTCGCCATCTTCTCCCATCTGTGCGAGGGGTTCCTGGGAATCCTTCCCAACCCCTCGCTCTTCTTTCGATACTTTAGCCTCTTCCGCTCCGGGAAGGACCCAGTGGTCGGGTGTCTCTACTTCCGCCATGACGGGCTCAAGTGGTCCTTCCCAAAGATCCAAGCTCGGGACTCCAGGGGCCATGGCCCGGCGGTGGTTTTACTTGAAGAAAGGGGCTCGGCAAGACTTTGTCTTACGAGGGGAAGCCCGTCGGTGGGAAGAAAGAGACCCCGGACACGGACGACCCCGAGGCCGACGAAGAGGCCATTGCCGCCATCCACCTCTGCGCCGAGCGCGGCCTCATCGGGCAGGCGATCGCCGTCGACTTCCTGCGGAGCCGGGTGTCTCCCCTGCGGCGGCGGGAGCACCCGTTCTACGAGATCGAAGGACGCGAGGACCCGACCCGCGAGGGTGCGTCTGGTACGCTCCGTCCCCTGCCTTGAGGTCTGGCTCGAGTCCCGTCGTCGTGCTTATCTGTGAAAGGTTCCCTTCTTGCAGCGCCGAAGGAATCTTGGGTGGCCGCCAGGATGAGCGAGATGTTCGGGAAACTGGCGCACAACTATTCCATGGACGACTCCGTGCCAAAGAACATGCTCCGCCGCACGGCCGAGGTAAGCCATACTGACCGCCGACCTGACCCGAGCGACCCCGCGGCCTACAATGACATTTTCAGTGTGCAGGACCACCAGGAGCTGCTTGCCACGGCCAGGCGGATGCTCCCATTGCCCGGAATGGGCAAGAGCAAGAAGGGGAAGAGGAAGGCCCCCCTCCCCCCCGCAGCGAACCGCGGAGAGATGAAGAAACCCCACGTCGAGTGGGGGGATCGTGCCACGGTAAGGATCCTCGTGGCCAAGCCCCCGAGCCCATGCTCGGGCCTTTCAGCCGTCTGACGTGCCTTTCCTTCAGCGGCAAGAGAGCGAGGGCGGCCGCCAGTCTCCTCCACCAGCTCGAGGTGCGGACTCGTCCTCACGGCTGCTTCTTTGAGGTACCGCATGGGCCTTCGGGCGCCCACGGACCAGTCGGGCCATTAAACGCAGTGCCCCCGAGGTCGAGCAACAAGACTCGCGCCAACCCAATGGCGGTAAGGCAGACCCAAGTAAGTTGTTTTTTCTTCATCGCCTCATTCTGCCCCCTCGCGTCTTCTTAGCTTATCGCCCACCTTTGATCGCAGGCCCCGAGCACACGTGCTCGAGACTTGCCCATACTGACGATGGCTGTTATCCAGGGCGAGTCCGAGTCCGAGGGGGATGCCTTCGAGCTGGTCCGGCGTCCGCCTTCTCGCCGACCGGACCCGTCCCGCCAAGTCCGCCCGATGGTGAGTTCTACGAGGTCGACGACTTCAGACGAGGAGGATCGAGCCCGCGACGGATAGCGGATTTCAAAGACCGGCGAGTCGCCGCGAGTAAGCGGTAACGACCTTCCGGGTTTCTGGCGGAGAAGAACGTTCAGAGCCTCAGTCGTGCATTCGCGGCGACCGGCTCTCGACATGGCGCTCGGGTCGAGACCGTCGGCCCTCCGGCCCGGAAGGCGGCAGCCAGCGGGGACCTCTGACAAACTCGTTTAGATGCGGCCGTCTTGCGTCCACAAGGTTGCTGCCCCCAGTCATGAAGGCCGGGATGCATGACGACAGCCCTCCCCCTCTGGGGTCGGAGACGAGCGGGGTTCCGGCCGCGGAGGCCGGGACTAGCACTGCCGCCACGCCTTCCCCCGTCGACGAGCTGAATCCTCCGGTGAATACATCGAGTCGAGGCCCGCCGGGCGGGGCCAGTGCACGGCCAAAGTGCCCGGCAAAGGCCGAGGTCGATCTCGACACTGGCGCGGTGGTCGAGGAGGAGGAGGAGGAGATCCCCCGCAACCGTATCAACGATCGTGAGGAGTTTTCCCGTGTACGCCTGGAGGGTCGTCTATGCGAGGTAAGGGTCTTTCCGCTCCTCCCGTAATTTGGAGTCCGGTTTCTTCCGTCTCTGACCCTTGGGCCGCCTCCTTCGCCGCGAAGATGATCACCCAAGCCTCCCGAGGGCTACAAGGCCTCCAGGAGCACGCCGCCGTGCTCACGGGGCTCTTGGACGCGGTAGAGGCGCGGGAGGTCGAACGCACCAGGCTCATCGGGACCATCGAGGTCGAGCAGGGGAGCTTCGAGCGAAGGCCGGGAGCTCGGCGACCGCGCCCGAGGCGATGAGCGCAGGAGGTAGCCCACGCGGCCGAGCTCGAGGAGGTCAGGAACTCCGAGCGCGAGCACGGCTTCAAGGCCGTGGAGCAAGAGCGCGCCCGCCTGACCAAGATGCTCGAGGTCGAGCGGGCCAAGGTTGAAGCCCTGGAGAAAGTTTCCGCGGAGCGGACATCGCTCCCGTCGAAGGCGTCCTCCGAACTCGAAGCCAAGGTCCTGGAGCTCGAGGAGAAACTCGAGCGCGCTGGCAAGGCGGTCGAGGACGAGCGGGCCAAAGTCGAGGTGCTGGAGAAAACCGCCGCGGGCCAATCGTCCTCCTTGGCGAGGGCGCCTACCGAGCTCGAGGCCAAGGTCTCGGAGCTCGAGGGGAGGCTTGAGCGCGCCAAGAGGACAGCGACGAGCGCCGTGACCCAGCTCCAAGATGAACGCCCAGGGGCATGGGCGCCTCAAGGAAGCCGATCAATCTGCGGGCGACCTCTCGACCTACTAGGCCAAAATCGCCGAGCTCGAGCAGGAGAAACTCGACCGTGAAATGGCCGCCCTGTAAGGAAAGTGCCTGACGCAGAATTATAGTGGGATAAAATGTATATGGGGAGGACAAAACCTTTTCGTGCTATTTCAGTTAGTCGAAGCTCCATGGCGTGTATTTGTTTTGCCCTTGGTCGCGCCCCTTAGGTCGTTTGCCGGCTACCTGCCCCTGTCCAGCCCCCGTTGGGTCCAAGGTCGAGCAACGTCGGCCTTGGGCACAAGGCTTAGACGTGGGCAAATGATCGCGACCTGCAAAACAGAATGTCCATAGGACATGACAAGCAAGAGGCTTGCCTGAACCGACGTTTAGTACTGCGACCTCGAGCTTGTGTACCATCCCATGGTTATAACGTCGTGACCTACAGCTCTAGCTCCAGGTTAACCCGAGTGCGAGTGCGATAGAGCTGGGTTGCGAGGTGTGGGCTTATAGTTAACCCGACCACCGGGAGCGAGCATGGATCTCGCGATGTTAAGACCAAGAGGAAGTACGGAGCGTACGAAGGTCGTGCTCGAAAGACGTCGGGCGACAATGTCGATACTCATAAACAAGACAGAAAATAAAATTGACTTTATTGAAATTCAGGGTAAAGGGTTTACACATAAAACTTTCGAATTTGAAGGCCTTTATGACGGCCTCGTCGGAGATGCTCGGGATCAGATTCCTCGTGCGAATAAATCGCCGCACGAAGTCGCGGAGCGGCTCGTCCCTGCCCTGGATGACTCGATCCAGGTCTTTCTCCCTTCCGGGCCGCTCGTAGCAACTCTGAAAGTTGGAGCGGAGGGCGCTCTGGACCTGGCGCCACGACCTGAAGGAACCAGGCTTTTGATTAAAAAGCCAGGTCCGCGCGGCCCCGTCCAGTACGGTTGGGAGATAGTTGGCCATGACGAGCTCGTCTCCTCCGGCCGCCAAGATAGCGGTCGAATAGATGGACAGGAACTCCTCCGGGTTCTTAGTCCCGTCGAAGCGTTCTATCAACGACGGCTTGAACCGGGCCGGCCAGCGCACGCGTCGAAGGTCGTCAGAATAGGCCGCGCAGCCGTAGGCCGGGACGGGCGCGCGTTGGTCGTGGTCGCCGCCGACCAAGTCTCTGCTGCTGCCAGACTCGGATTCAGGGCTCCCCCGACGACACGTCCTGCCACGACCCGGAGCGCGTGCGAGAATCGCCCGACAAATGCAGCGGTCTGGACCTGCGGCGCTGGCGCAATATCCGGGGAGAGACCCCGAGATCCACCACTGGCTGAGGCGGAATCCGTGGAGCCTGGCCCGCGTCGGCCCTTGCCCGGGGCGGGGGCCTCGGGATGGCGGCGAGACGGGGACAAGGCCCGGCGCCGGGACTGCCGATGATGTGAGGGCGCGGCCTGCAGGGGTGACGTCTTGCGAGCGCGTTCGTGACGATGCGACGAGCTGCCATCGCTCCTCAGGACGTGGCTTTCCGAGCGCTGAACCTGGTGCGGCGATGGCACGGCCTCGGATGCAGCCCGATCGAGCTCTTCGGCCAACGCTCGGCCAAAGAGTGTCGACCTCGCCCTGTCGGGGTCGGCCATGACCCGAACAATAAGCGGCGCTCCCGGAGGAGGGAGGGGTTTCGGATGGCGTGCGGCCTTCTCTGGTGCTCTCGCCGAGAGCGATTATTACCTGGTTGACGGCAACCTCCACCATTCGGCGAGCGTCTTCCGGGGTCTGCGGATCACGGTCATCCACAGCAACGTCCGCACCCTGACCGTCCGCCGCCAGGACGTGCGGTTCAAGAGGCGGCGGCGAGGGTGAAAACAGGGACGTGGAGTCAGAATCTGCGCCCGTGTCCGTGCCTGTTGAACGTGTGTCGATGAAGCGCGCCATGCTCCCGAGACCCAGCGATTTCCTGCGAAGAAGCGAAATAATCGGGCCCCACGGTGGCGCCGGTGTCGGCGACCGGATCGCCGACCGCGAAATGAAGCGGGGTTTAGATGATTAGGGACCCAAATCGGGCTTGCCCAACCGAGGGAGTCGAGTCGTAATCGTCGAAGGTCGGAGCTCAGCGATAACGGGCACGAGACAGGTGTTTATACTGGTTCGAGCCCCCGATGAGGGTAATAGCTCTACTCCAGTCGCCCTGCGGCGGTGTTTGTTTCTATTGATGGTGTACAATGAGGTGTTTACAGCTTAAGCTTCTACAATGGTTATGACTGGTGCTCAAGCTTTCGTCCCCCTTCCACTCGTGGACTCTGCCTATCTTTAAAGACTGTGCTCTCATGGGCTTCGTGCCTCCCCTGCGCGTAACGGACGGGAGGAATTCCCGGGAAGTGGCCTTCGTGCACATTGAGGGTAGGCAGCAACCGTCCCGGACGTGCAGCATGAACCTGCGCCTGCCTCACGACTCGCTCCTTGAGCAACTGCCAGTCAAACGCTTGATCCGAAATCCAAGGGCGGACGGCGGCACCCGGGCGGGAGCCCGCCCGAGCCTGAGGTCGAGCGGGGGTGTGGTCGGGGCCAACACGCTCCAGTCGGCGCCCGCGCACCAGTGTCGTGATCGAAGGGCGCTCAGTCGGCGCCAGCGCACCAGTCGTGTCGAAGGCCGCCGAGCTCGGGGGGGTCCGTTGACCGTATTTGGACCGGTCGAAGGACGCCCAGCCCTCGTCAGATTGTATCAAGGCATCAAGATGACAAGATCATTAGATCAACTAATCAAATAATCAACTACTGAATTCTTGATCTACTATCACCACTCACTCATCAATCAAGATCATTAGATGATTAAATCAATCAACTACCACTCTACTAGTGACTTACCAATCAGCAAACAAAGAATCACATATTCACATTGACATTCACAAATTCACGAGGCAGGCGAAGTCGAGAAGTGCGAGCGAGCCCAGATCCTGAGAGGATGGCGGCATGGCGCTGGGCGGCCGGGCCCAGGCTGGCAACCTTGGGCAAGGCGGCCTTGATCCCGGGCCGGTGGGGGCGGTGGCGAGCCGCGGCGGCGGGCGGTGTCGAGACTCGCGCCCGATCGGCCAGCGGCGTTGGAAACAGAGCAGCCAGCGCGTTTCTCGGCCGGCGCGACGCGGGCGGGAGGAAGTGGGAACGTCGGTCGGTGGCGCCCATGGCCGCCTCTTCGCTTCAGTCGGAGCGGTGGGTGGCCGGGATGCGAGTCGGGTCGGGCGCCGCCGTGAGACTTAGGCTTAGGCGGACGCCGGAAGGTCGGGCGCCGGGCGGACGGAGACGTCGGGAGGCTGGAGCCGTGGAGCGCCAGCGCTGGCTGGCCTGCTCGCGAATCACGACAATTTGGGCGAGGTGAGGAGGACGCGGCGGCGTGTAGTCCACGGCCTCGCGAGACCTGGCGGCGCACGAGGGTTAGGGATTGCCGATTGATGAGTGAGGGGTGACCGGGTGAGGCCGTGAGGGGTAAGGGGTAAGGGCTGCGCTAATTTGCTAGGCCTCGGGCCCAGGCCCTAGTGGCCCGAGGCCCAACTCCGCCCCTGCGTGCCCAGCGGCTTGGTGCGCGTGCTCGATGTCAGAGTATGTACTCTCCGATCTTCATTATTCACTTTTTAGCATCTCTATTGTCACCCATTTCTTTACATGCGAGGACCGTAAAAGACGCTAGCCATACAGCGAACCACAACATGATGCAATATCGCGACAGAACATCCTGCCAAATATTGTCCTTACTTCAGCTCATTGGGTTTGTTTTGTGCTATGCCGTGCCGTCCATCATACCTGACCATGAGACTTGGCTCATGTGCACGCGTATCGTGATGTGCTTTAACCGTACCGTGCCTACCATGCTACGTGCCAGCCAAATAAAAAAAACTCGACCCAATATCCAGATCTAGTCCTAGCAGATTCCTTCTCTCCATTCGCTCCAGAGCTGACTTCCTGCCGGCCCGAATAATTGTCGGCGTACATGTTATATATCATACTTGAAAGTCTATAGGCCTATATTACAAGCATACAGTATATACCAGCATATTACTAAATACAAGCATGCAACGATAAATACTAACTGAACAGTATCTACATAAATCTACAAACAAACGCAAGCATACAACGATACGAGCATATTACTAAATACCAACTGTGCAATATATACCAATAAATGGCTGTATGCTAGTAAAGAATAAAAGAAGTAAGGAGCAAAGAATCAATTAAAGAATTAAATAATTGATAAATATACGACCAGCTGTCGGCGCTGCTGCTAGTCTGCCCTCTGTCTTCATCCACCCATATCGGCCTATAGCGATGGCTTCTCCGTTCGGATGGTCCCGATGTATCATTAATATTTCTATAAAATTTTTATATGATGATCAAGTTTTAAGAAATTTCAAAAATTCTAATAGTGCTACGTCCTAATAAAAGTTTGATGATTAATACATAGATTTGCTTTAGCAATAAAAAGGTTTAAAATTTTTGAAATTTTACAGAAAGGTTGTAAGGAAATGCTTAAGGTCTCATAAAAAGTTTGAATCATGATCACACTTCAGTGAATTTATAAAATACTTACAAGAGCACTATACCATTTATGTCCTTTCTATTTTTTATTTTTGAAATATAACAAATGAAGTTCAATGTTTATATAGATTTGATTGAGCAAACAAAAAAGCTGAAATTTTTTGAAAATTTTATAAAATGGTACAGAGGCAATTCTTAAGATGTCATAAATATTTTGGATCATGATCACACTGGCAATTTATTAAATTCTAACAAAGTTACTGTCCCAATTATGTTCATTCTGTTTTTGATTTTTTAAAGATAGCAAATGAAGTTCAATTACATTGAAATTTTTATGTATGACCCTACACTACTAAAGATAGTTTAATAAATTTTTTAGATCATGATTAATGCTTGTACAATTTTATAAAAATCTGAAAGTGTTTTTGCCGAAATTTTAAAATGTCTAAAAAATTCAGTTTTTCAACAAATTTTCATGGAAGATGATTTCTTAAGGGTTATTGGAATAAATCTGGTCAAATTTAGCCATAAAAGTCAAAAAACAGAAAAAAAAACTCAAGATTTTGGCGAGATTTGGCGAAATATTGCCGAAATTTCTGAGATTACTATAGCAATTTAATTTTTTTCAGATATTTTTACCTGGCCGAAATTTTGGATCCCGTCCCTAGCCAGAATCCAAAATCTCAGCTGAGATTTCCAAGATTTCGGTGGTTTTTTGAAATATGCGTAGTAGGCCTTCTCACAGTTCCACAAATTTATTCCAACTCGTACTTCCTCTGTATGTTGCGGGAGAAATATATACTAGGAGAACATTCTTGTTATTTCGAAAAAGATGAGTAGAATGTTTTCATTTCACAAATGTTCAGCCTCTAAATTACAGATATTGCATCATACATCAGATTCGAAGATGCTAAGCTCGCCTGCTAAGCTTCCATAAAAATACAACGATTGTCAGCTCCTAATTATTCTTCTGAAAGCGTTTCTTCCTGGCGACCATGCGCTGTGGCCTCTGGTTCTCACAGTTAAACATGTAGCTGTAGTAAGGTAGCAGGTGAGATCTCCAAGCAAGTACCTTAAATTTCCATAAAAAAGATCTTGCACACTCATCTTGGAACCTTCTGCTTCACTTTGAGCAGTGAGACAAGTTCTGCGCAGAACCTATTTGATAGTCATCAAGAATCACAAAATATTCAGAAGAAGCTCTGTTTACTCTTCTAAGATAAACAGGTTCCACCACCTGCCAAGGATCAGCAAACTCTGCCCCATGCAGTAGGAGGTTCTTTTGCTTGAATTCTCTGAGGCTTGCAAGAGCCATGCTCCAGAAATGGAGATTAAAATTTGCATTCAGTAGTCCACTCCAAACGGTTGCACCCATGAAACACCCATTCATCTCCCTGGCCATGTCCATGGCTATTGATGCCAATTTTGGGTGCTCCTCCGTATCCATGCTTCCAAACGTACGCACCTTGAAGAAGTACCAGTATTCTTCTGGAGTAAAGAATCGTACTCTAAGGGCTTGTGCAGTTCCAAAACTCGCAATTTTTTCAGATCGACTTGCGACTATAATTTTACTGCCACTTGCAAGGCGATCTTTTGAAGCTGAATACAACCTTTCCTCCACACACTCGTCAATATCCCCAACTAGTTCAATGATGAACAATGTCCTTTCTCCATCCACATTACGGTTTTGATGCTTGACTATACCTCCATCTCTTACAGTCACTGCACTTCCATCTTTAAGGTCATCTCCACTAAAACACAAAATTTGATAGAAGTGGTTACGCACCCTTTGATCATCGCAAGCATGCTCGATTAGAGTGCTCTTTCCAACTTTTCCTAGATCAATGATCGGCAGAAACCCGGATTTTCAGCACCGGGAGTCTCCGATTGCAACAGAAAATTTATGGTGTGTTCCATCTCGATTTGACGGTTGAACATCAACTTGTTCAAAAGCAAATACATGCTATACGGCTGACGGTGCAGACGAGGACATTTATTTACGAACATGACAAACTCACTCAGACCTCCAATAGTAAGTTCTAGGCTGCCAAGAACTTGCTCTAGAAGCCCGTGTACACTCTGACTACTGCCACTACAGAAGCATACACGCTTGGCAGGATTGAATTTAGTGTTGAGTTAATCTTGTTGTTCAAAAGTTTGGTCTGTGTTAGTCTTTGGTTGAGTCGAATTCAGTTTGCTTCCTTCGTCAGATCTTCAAATTCTGTTTGGTTTCAGCTTCCGTGTCTGTGCAGGAATACAAATAGTAATCGGCAAAGTTGTTTAGTCCGTAGAGAAGAAGGTTTTCAGTCCGGATTGTAAAACCGAGTCAGTCTTGATGTTTGTAAGGTGTTGAGTATAAGTATTAGCCAAAGCAATGAGAAAAGCAGCGAGTTCTGCACCAAAATACAAAATTTGTGAAAGTTGATTGTTCTCGCAAAAGTAGTTGTCTGTGCTTCATTGTGTTTTGCCGATAGAAACACCTGAAGCTGTTTTTTTGTCGCTGGAACGTCTGGAAGTGTTTTTGTCGCTGGAAGTTCAGAACAAGTGAAACCAGCGCAAAGCTCTGAAGATGTCGATTTCTCTGTTCTCTGTTTTGGTTTGCTGGAAGAAAGAACAGAGCCTGGGCGCTAGTTTGAACACTTAGTGTAAGATCATGGTACATGATATATTTGTGATGAACAATTGGTGAGATTTTTGATATGATGAATAAGTGGTAAAAAGAGTTAATAAAGCTAATGTAGATCAAGTTGGGATGAACTTGTTTCGGAAGATGTTTTTCTTTGGATGCAATGCGCTTCGTGTGAGTGGTTGCATGGATTGACTTTGAGTCAAGTCGTGGACTTGTGCTCGGATTCGTTTGGTGTTTATTCGTGTGCAGGTGTTGCTCGAGGGCGAATGTGGTTGATGACGGGACCGGAACCAGGTTCATGGAGGAACTAAGGTTCGGGACTAGGTTCAGGAGGAATCGAGGTCTGGTGGTCGAGGATGTCATGCGGGGCGTTCGGGCTAGAAAGCGGTGCACATGGAGGCTGGTTAGTCACGTGAGTGCGGCGGTGGGCGTCTGGCGTGCATGTTTTGGATTGTATGCATATTTTGGGCTCTATGTGTTATTGGGCCAATGGATATGCATACATGTATTAGAGATAAGGGTTTAGGATTTTGAGGTGTATAAAAGGACTTGGAAAATAATCAATGAGATAAGCTTTTGGGTGGCGGTGGAGTCTCGGCCGTTTTTAAATCTGACGAGTTTCTTTTCTTGCGGCGGCCGGAGGCTTGCCGCTTTGATCGTCAATAACTTTTGGCGGCGGCAAGACGTCCAACGAGCGACTTCTTCGGCGTGGCGACTTGTTCCGGCGTCTTTGCATGCATACGAAATCTTGCTCTTGGTGGCGTCTTTATTCTTGGTGCTGGCGTCTTTATTCTTGGTGCTTGGCCGTGCATGCATACGAGCGCCAAGGCTGGTCTTTCTGGACGTCTTGCGATGCATGCGTGAGAATTATTCTTGCGGCCAGAGAGCTTCTTGTGACGACTAGAAGATTGGCGACTAGAAGCTTTGATGCGCTTGCATGTGAAGTGCTCGACGTCTTGTGTATTGCGTGTGGCAACTAGTTATTTTCTTGTTGATTTCTTCAGCTTGAAGGTTGACGGCTAGAAAGAGTGCTTGCATGTGTTAGTGCCTGCAGGTCTTTTCTTTGGCGACTGGTTTCTGGTTGCCTTGCTCCTGGCGTTTTGGTCCGACGTAGCTGCAGATCTTGGTCCGGCGTAGTTGATTTTCATCCAGAGTTCGGTCTGCTGCAAAAGCGTCATCTTGCGAAGGTAATATCTCCAGATCCGTAAATCTGATTGAGTTGATTCTTGCTGTGTATATTTCGAAATTGAATCTAGTTGCTACAGTTAAAATTTCACATCAATACAACGGTGGGATCTTCGGTAATTATTATTTTGGTGAACGTGTATCTGTCTGTTTTATTTGGTCTAGCGTCTGATTCAGTAAAATTGCGAAGAAAATTACTTTATATCCGTAGATCCGATCGAGTTGATTTTTGTTGGGTTAGCTTGAAAATTGAGTCTAGTTTCTACAGTTAAAATTTCACATCAATCCAACGGTTGGATTTTCGGTAATTACTGTTTTAGTGAACGCAAGTTAATCTGTTTTTGTCAAAACCGAAGCAGTTTTTCCTTTGTTGTTTAGGGGTTTAAAGAATCACTAAAAATTTGTTTTAGCTTCCGTTCAATCATTCACTCCCCTCTGATTGACGTCATCCGATCCTACACAGTCAACGTACCATCAAGTGATGATGCGACGGTTAACGTGATATCGGCATAGGGATGTAATTTGTATAGTTTTTCTGTTGAGGGACGGGCTCTAAACAGTACTGAACACGAAAGACGAAAATTAGAAGCCAAGGGATCGAGCCGGGGTGAACTTTTTCCCGTAAAAATTCAGGAAGTCGGTCTTTTTAAACACCTGAAAGTGAGGGTCATGGCCTGTCGCCCAAGATCCACATCAACATCGATCTGGACGGAGAGTGCTGCCGATCTGGGGGCCATGGCGTGGCATATATACATCGACTGCTAACTTCGTCGTGTCACTCTCGGTCGATGGATGGGAACGAATGGACGTACTGGCCGTGATAAGTTTGGATGGATAGATTAGCGCCCAAGCTACTATTGCATACTACCGTATGTAAGGCCTAGAGAGTTCCCGGCCGCTCGGCGCGTCACGTCGTGTTTTGGGCGATGTGGTTGTATGCCTGACCGTCGCGTAGCGCACGTGAGCAGCGAAACGCTCACCCGTGCGTACGGCTGGCTCAGCGTTGATCATATATAGCTCATAATCTGTCAAGTTCATGCATCTCTTGTCACCAAAGGGAAGGAAACAGTCGATCCATCATTCAGAAAGGTAGTTGTCCATGTATCACAGGCTCCATGCCGACACATTGTTCCTCAATTTCGCGGACAGTTGTCTCTCTGCCTTGTGGGTGTGAGTGGAAGCTAGATCCATGTTTATCTTCAAGATTTTGACCTAAACTGATCCAGACAAACACAATCCTGATGTTTGTGGAAACAGAGAATGCAGCTCCACCGTACCTATATGAATCATATATGTTGTTTAAAATGGAGCGTATGGTGTGTAAAAATATATAGTGATGTATATAAGCACTTCTCTTATAAGGATATTCAGTCCTAGGAAACAATACAATTCTCGTAGATGAACAACCAGAAGGACAGACTGTTCTTTTACGGAGTAACAGAAGACGTTCTCGTACCCTAATGGGAGAATTTTCCCCGAAATATTTAGTTCAAGTTTGTGCTGCCCCTAAAAGGAGAATCTAGCTAGACCAACTCGGATGCTAAAGAAAGATCACATTCTTGGCTCATGCGCGCTTAATCCCTTCTGTCTGCAAGGCATAAAATCTTTGGTAGGGTTGGAAAGAGTTTGAAGTCTTGAATAACAAACTGATCGTCGAAGATCAATCCTAATGGTAATCAAGAATGCCGAGAATATTCAAAGAATAATCACATAATAGATAAACACAAGATATATATGACTTAATTTTTCTTTTTATTGATTATAGATTGATTCTCTTGTACAACGGAATGCTATATTTATACCCAAAACCCCTTGGGTTTTTTTTTTCTGAATTCACCCACCAAAGCCAATAGTATGATTATATCTCAACATAACCAAGAGTCCGGTTATATCGAAGGAACATGGAGCAGGTATAATGGCTCACTTCTTTTAGCTGCCGTATAAATATATATTCTCTGGTCGATCTGCCACCCACCCATTCTTTGTGTTGATTCTGAGCATCTGTTCCGAACAATCAGACGCAAAAGACACACCGGCAAACAATTAAGCATCTTCTTCCAAAATGAAAGGAACAGAACAGAAAAAGGATACATTGGCATACAGTGCCGAGAGCAATAAGATCTTTTTACCTAGCCCTCTGAATATGATTGCAGCAGTTACATGACCACTGGTGTTTCGTTAATCTACTGTATTTGTGCTGTGCTCCTCTCTATCTCTCTCTCTGTTCTCAACAGCAAATGGAATGAGTAGGAAATATACATGTGACTTTCCTCGATCTCACCAAATCTAGGGCACGCCTGCCAATCATTGGCCTTCTTTCCCAGGTACAGGCCGGCTTACAGTGCTGCTATGTTCACGAAATTGCCTTGTAGAAGCTGGTCAATAGGGGTACAATACCCTTAAAATTACAACCGATATATACAACCTGTTTGGAACACGGGAATCCTAAGTATTGATATAGCAAGGATTTATGGTGAGTAGTCTAAGGTGAGCTTACCATCTTACCCTTCCTTCGTATTTTTTGAGAAACTTACCCTTCCTTTGTAGGAGTAGTAAGCAGGTGTAATCTGTTGGGCCGTCCGGGGGCCCACCCTCCTTTTTGCTATCGCTATTTTGGAGCTGCATGTCGGCGTCTAATTGAGAAGAGTCCAAGAAGGCGGGCCCACAACTAACCTGGGACTACACTTTCTCGGCCCAGCATGTCTCCCCTCCCAGCGGTCGGTGGGCCCATCTCTGGTAGTAAAGACAAACAAGGCGCCCGCCAAATGCTAATAGAAGCCTCGGCACAAATGGTCCCTTGAGTGCACATTTTGGCTCAAATGGTCCCTTGACCTTGAGTGCACATTTCCTGTTCCAATGCTGCTGTCGATTGCTCCTGCCGCGGTCCCGTACTGCTCGGTACCGAATTGCGGTAGGAGACAGATGTCTCTTGCCACTGCCATAGGTGGAGCTGTCAGTGGGGTTGGAGTCCACCCCGCTAGCCTAGCAAAAGACTTTTGAGATGTATTGCTTGTCTAGATTCGAGAGATTCATTTGCAAACTTTGATCATAGCAAGTTTATGCGACTTTCAGAAATATATTTTGATGATTTTTGGCATATGCCTGTGTTGTTTTGGAAGAACAACTTCACTTATTTGTTGATGACATGAGAAGAGAATCAATAGATGAATTTCAAAGTAAAGATGATCTTGCTAGCTTCGTTGTAAAGATGGTTCAAGCAAAGAAGCACGTAGTTTATCTATTGGTCTATAGACTGATTGAATGGGCACTAATTTTACCTGTAGGGACAGCTACAGTTGAAAGGGCTTTCTCGATAATGAAGATTATTAAAACAGATTTAGGCAATAAGATAAGTGATGACTGGTTGAATGATCTTATGGTATGCTACATTGAGCGAGACGTGTTTACAAAGATAGACACGGAAGATATCTTAAAACGTTTTCAGAATATGAAAGCTCGTAAATATCAACTGTTAACTCTTTTGAAGCAATGAATGGTACATTTTTCTCCTTTCATAGTTACACATTTATATTGCATACAATTTAAATTTCAACTATTTTACAATATGTCGATAGTCATAGTGGTTGATTTTGGATGTCTCTTTTTTAAGCTCCTTTCTTTGGAACTTTCTGGCTCCGCCACTGGCCACTGCTGTTGTGGTTCAGATGTATGCTGAAAATACAATAACGATATAGAGGGGCCACAAACATAAGCTAAGAGGCCATTCGCCAATGACTTGTAATAATGTCTACTGCCCTTTTCTTTCTTTCTCGCAAGGTTGGATGGATCCTATATTGATTCCACGATATGGGACTAATACGGCGGGAGTGTACCGTCCTTGCCTTTCCATGATGTACGTACTACTATATATCATGATAAGCTCAATCATTGCTCATCCTAAACATCTCGTCGAGCATTAGTCAGCTAGCTTTTTTTGCTTTTCGATTAGATGGGTGCATGTTAGGTATCGGATTGGATGTTAGGATAATCCTGCCAAGTTACACCATATGACATATTTTTTGAGCAGAAGGCAGGCTTTATTCATTAATCATCACAGGGACATTAAAAAACTCCGACGACCTTAGCAATCAGGAATACTGGGCAGGCGCCGACGAGCACATATATACTTGTAGCTAAGACGATGAGCCTCCTCGTTGGATCCCTGCCTTCATGGCAGAAGTTGACCTCATGGATCTCTTCAGATTTAATCCCGATCTCCAGCAAAATCATACTGTACTCATATCAATTTGGACTTGGCATATTATTGATGACTTACTTACAGGCAGTCGGTTGCAATGATGCACCTGGCCAAATTGCAATCCAGGGCCAAAGAAACACCTTCAATGCAGGTCATAGCTTCAATCGTGGCCGGGCTTGAAATCCCATCAATCACCTGTGCACTTGCTGCCACAAATCGGCAATTGCTGTCGCAGGACATTTCAGGATTGAATTTTGGGGTAATTACACTACTACCTAAATGCGAAGATGCTAAACAGATTAAAAAATATAG
Source organism: Guadua angustifolia (assembly GCA_036346375.1). Classification (NCBI taxonomy): domain Eukaryota; kingdom Viridiplantae; phylum Streptophyta; class Magnoliopsida; order Poales; family Poaceae; genus Guadua; species Guadua angustifolia. Next base: position 162,315 of record JAYEVE010000534.1, on the reverse strand, counting down.
ACCTATTTGTCTTCTAAATGTGAGTCTTAAGATTTTCACTAATATTTTAATGAATAGAATGGAAGTAGTGGCTGATCAGGTGATTTCCCTGAATCAAACTGCCTTTATTTAGAATAGGAACATTACGGAAGGAGCTCTTATGCTTCATGAAACCCTTAATACTTTGCATATAAAGAATTAATCTGGAATCCTTTTTAAAGTTGATTTCGGAAAAAAAAACATATGACAAGATTAAATTGCCATTTTTATTCAAGTAATGAGATTGAAAGGCTTTGATGAGAAATGGTATGATTGGATTTATTATCAAAATCAAGGGGTTCTTGGTGTGTTAGATTTGGAGACAATGAATAAGGTTTTGTTAGGGAAATGGCTTTGGAAACATGAAGCGACAAATGGGCCATGGTTTCCAAAAGCATATAAAAATGTGCCATGAAACAACATATGACAAAGAAGAAATATTTATCCTCTCAAATAATTACCCAACTAACAGCAAAGTTGGGGATTCTCATTTCTGGTCAGGACTGTTGAAAACAAAACAACAGTTTTATGGTTTCTGTAAGAGAATTATTGGTAATGGGGAAAGGATTCGGTATTGGGAAGATAGTTGGTTGGGTAATGGTGCATGTTTTGAGCGCAAGCTGCCATCTGATCCAGTACGCTTTGTATTTCTAAGTTGCTATTGGTTGAATTACTGGTCTCGACTACAGATAAATGAATCAAACAAAGAAGCGTTCTGCAGGGCGGCAAAGGTTCTGGAACAGGCGGCGATCGAGGTCTCCAGCTCCGGTGAAGGATGGAACCCCGGCAAGGCAAGGATCATCGGACCGTGCAGCTTGTCGCGGAAAACAAATCATGGAGGCTTCTGAAAAAGTCTTGAAATAGGGATCGCCTCGTCGTTTCTACTTCGGCAGAGTATTCTGTAGCCGGCCCAGAAAAACTCTGTTTTTTTCGTTCTAGTATAGATGTTGCTCTTTCTTTGTAGACCGTTTAATACTTCTCAGTCAGTTATTTCATCCAGCAGTGCCCAAACACATTTGGCCATGTCGCAATGCATCATGACACCAGGTATCAACCCCACATTCATTCTTTCCAACAAAGCACCTGCTGGTTATATTCTTGTCGAACCGAGCTTAAGGTTATATTCTTAATCGCTTCCACATCAGTGTTATTTGGACATCTATGTTCCAAAAAAATTTGTTGAATCGGAGATCTTGAATCAGATTCTAACACTTATGTTTGATTCCAAGTAGCATCGCCTGTGTCTAAAATTTTTTGCAAAATCTGACACTTGAATCCGAGTTGGATTCCAACTCTCGTGTCCTTGTGCAAGTAACACTGCTCCACATCCAACACAAAGAAAAATCGGAATGGCTAGTTTACGGTTAACCGCACGCAGCTTCTTTTGCGGTTTGCACTGTGCGCGTGACGCGTGGAGTTATTCTTCCGATGGCCCATTAAGTGATGCAGGGCCCTGTCACGTGATAGCTACTCAAGATGAGAATTTTTTATTTAATATTTATTTTAAATCTTTTTTCAGAAATAATCGACCGAAATAAAAAATAGCGAAAATATACGCCTGTCGCCCCATACTAGGGCGATAGGTGGCTCTGCAGACGGCAATTAACGATGGAATTTTGAAAATTGATGGTGAAATTATCAAATTAAAAAATAATGCCGGTTGCCCGATACTGGGGCGATAGGGCCCTAAATATTTGTTTTAATTTTTTTATGTAATCAATGGTGGCATAATCATTCAAGATCTTGGTGTTAAAAATGTATACTTACTTAGCAATTGGCTATTCAAACTGCTAAATAAAAATGGTGTCTGGCAATCTATCCTCAGGGAAAAATATATATGGGGAACAAACCTCTATCATATATAGAAAGACAATCAGGAGACTCTCATTTCTGGACTAGCCTAATGAAAGTCAAACATTATTTCTTTAGATTTGGTTCTTTTCACATTTGTGATGGATCTCAAATACGATTTTGGCAGGATGTATGGATTGGGAAATAATTTAATGGCACGGCATGGGCTTGTTGCAAACATTGCTGGGGGGCAATTATCCTCAGATCAAGATACTTTTCGATGGACTCTCATCAGAATGGACAATTCTCTATTCAATCGATGTACAAAGTTTTAGTGCATCAAAATATCCCAGTTAGAAACCGACATTTATGGAAGTATTAAAAATAAATATTTTCCTGTGGTATCTACGTCGTGGGGTGCTTTTGACAAAGGATAACCTCGGTAAAAGAAACTAGAATGGTAGCAAAAAATGTTGTTTCTATAACAACGAGGAAACTACGCAGCATCTATTTTTTGACTGCCAGTTTGCTTGTTTCGTATGGCGTGTCATACAAACAGCGCTTGACAGCGAAAATTTCAAATTTGACGGCGAAATTTTCAAAATTTTAAAAAAATCGCCGGTTGCTCGATATTGGGGTGATAGGCCCCACCATATTTGTATTTAATATTTGTTTTAAATTTATTTTGATATAATCAATAGGAAAAAATAACCTGTTATGAAAATGTCAGGAGGCATATTGCCCAAAGGTAAATATCGCCCTAATATGGGGCGATCGCCCCATATCTAGGCGATATCTAGTAGCGAAAGAAGAAGAAAGAAAAAAAAAGAGAGAACGGAAGGAGAGGGAGGAAAAAAATAAGTAGAAGATCAATCCAAAATGCCGAGGCGTGCAAGTGGAAAGGAAAAGGGGAAGGCGAAGGAAGAGGGAAGTGTCTCGGACTGGCCGCGCAACATCGCGTACCATGGCCTCTTCGTACCTTTCGGGGTTGTCCCACCGATGTGTCTGTGCGGAGATCCTTGCAGACTTGTCCGCTCTTGGAAAATTTTAACTTGGAAGAGGAGGTATTGGAAGTGCCGCAACTACGCCTTCGACCCGCTGGAGAAGAGCCTGAAGAATTGCCAGTTGGTAACAATCATATGTGTTTCGTAATATTTCTACATGAAACTTTGCTAATTTATGTTTCATACAGTTGCGTCCGCCGCTGTGTGAATTTGAGCAGTGGTTTGATATGGAGATCGATCCCGAAGACCAAAGGCTCCTTGATCAAAGCATTCGAGACGAGGAGTTCAGGCAGCAGTTTCAAGCGCAGCGTGACGCCGCACGCGAGGAGGCACGTCGAAAGGAAGCAGAGGAGAGTCGAGAGGAAGTGGAGGAGATGGAGGCCAAGAGAGAGGAAACGAGAGAGGGCACGTCGTGCCAGAGAAGCCCCACCTGAGGCATGGGCGAAAGGGAAGTGGCCTCGATCCACTCAGTAGAGGTGAAGTTGTAACCATTATTTTCCTTGTTTGTGATGCGCATCTCAGTTTTATGTCGTAATGAAGAGTTTTATGTTACAAAAATCATGGCCACTTAGGGGTTTTCGTAGCCTCACGGGGCCCACCGGATGTGACACAAAAAATACCGAAAAAATCACGAGCGATCTATGCAACGCGAGCTACCACTTATCTATTGGCTACCTAGCCGGGCGTTGCCCCGGCATGAAGTTGTGAAAATTGGAAGAGGCACTCGCAGCCACAAAATTATGAAAATTGTGGCCACTTAGGGGTTTTCGTAGCCTCGCGGGCCCACCGGATGTGGCCCAAAAAATACGAGAGAAATCACGAGCGACCTACGCAACACGGGCTACCACTTATCTATGGGCTACCTGGTCATGTTCCCGCACGGTTGCAAAATCGGAAAAATAAGCTGTACAACATAGCTAAAAAAGATAAGCTAAAAAAATGCAAGCACTAAGTTCAGACAGGTAGACAACATGACACTGAAGATAAAGAAATTACAAAAGTACAGCGGTACAACAACTCAGTCACGACCACGATTCCTGATCTCGTCGGTGGGGTATGTGAGTGGCGACGGCGGACGGGCGACCCTCTTAGGCTAGCCCTGCGACGTAGGGGTAGTGTAGCTTGTCGGCGACTCGGGTGTGTCCTGGTGTGGTGCTCCCAGGAGCTGAGAGGGGCCAAGGTACTTGATGGACAGGTACTAGCCCACGTCGAACGCTCCCTCCTCCTCGATGTTGTCGTAGTCCACGTCACCGAATGCACCACAGGGTCTCGGCTGGGAGTGAGATTTAAAACCTCGTCACCCCACTTGTCACCAAGCGGCAAGGCGGGAGGACACGAGGGCTCGTAGTGGCCGACATCGGGCCATGGGGGACGACTGCCTCAGGGAGGTGCGGGAATGGCTCCACTAGGAGGGGGAGGTGCTGGCCCACGGGGATGTGGTGCGCTGCGCCCGACGACGTCTCCGCCCCCTGGCAGGTGAGCAGGCGGCCTATCCGCCTCACCGTGGTGCGGATCCGAGCATAAGATTCCCAGTGCTCAACGGCAGTGATCTCGGTGCCCAACTGGAGGCGCGTCAACATGGACTCCGCCTCCGCGTCCACCTCCCCTAGAAGATGTCCCTGCATGTAATGCCAGGTTGATATGAGGTAATTTACATAAAAAAGACATACATATAGAGGTTCGATTGTGACACTTACTGCGAAGTTGTCCCTCCGGGACATCTGTAAAGGCTACGTGTCCTTCACCGATGCCTGAGCTGCGACATACGGTGCTGGTGTGTGCCCCACCCTGAGCTGAGTCCGTGGCGCGAACCACTCCATGTACTGCTCGTACATGGCATGGTCGTACGGTCGGGTCTCGGTGACCGTGTCCACCTCTGCGTCGTCCCACTACAATACCCACGGCGTCATGCGATGCGCGAACGGAGTGCCCGGTGTAGCCCCCATCCGGTTCATCCTACAATGCAAAAATGACAATTTACATACAACATGCATTCCGTGGAAATGCTAAGCAATGTGCTCAGGAGACGCACCTGTGCACGCCACGTGAGACAACGTGAGTAGACGGCAGGGGGAAAGTCTAGAAGAGGCCGAATTGTCGTAGCACTCGGTGCGGCGAGTACTCCTCGACGCACAGGTCGAAGACGATGAACTTACGGGTGAGCCAGACCCGATGGTCCCACCAGCAAAGCTCGGAGAGCCCATGAGGTGCTCAGACCTGGACATCGTACACGTTATACGGCGTCCACTGCATGTCCTCGTCCTGCAGCCTGTCGAACTCCCGAACGAACTCGGGGTACAACCTCCTGACCTGATGGTGGGCTTACAACTGCTGTGGAAATAAAAAGTAGTACATGTTATGAAAGTGTCAAAGTGGGGGATAAGATACAAGGGGGCATACCTGTCGCTGAACCCAGTAGAGGCCTATGGTGGGCTAGTCAATCTGGTGCTGGTGGTATAGGTCATATGAGTACGGCGTCGGGTCAACAACAGGCCTACCGACGGGGAAGCACTCCCAGGACCATAGCTGCAGCAGTAGGACGCAACCTGCCATCGTCGCGTTCTACACTGCCCGAGAGACAGCATCGCAAAGACCTCTGTACGTGCACGTGAGCATGGCAGAGCCCCACGACCACTGCACCATCTATTTACAACGACAAAGTTAGACATGTCCTGTCATAAGAGATTTTAACGGAATGTGTTACCTGCTCCGCCGGGGTGTCGGCGATCGACCGGGTGAACTCGATCAGGTGCTGGTCCACCATGTCCTCGTGCGAGGATGGGAATAGGTACCAAGCGAACAACAACAACAAGTACGCCTCCAGGTGGCGTGCCTCCTCGGCTTGCGGGTGGAGAAACTCAGCCTGCAGAATTCGGTACAATATTGTCAGGAGCTTAGCGTGTATCTATTAAATTGCAGTGAAGGAGGTACTAACCGTGAATTGGAGCAGCCACGCCTTCGTCGGTCCGTGTCGCTCACCCAGCTTTAGGGGCAAGTACAGGAAGGCTGCGGGGTGTCACTGCACCTGGAGGAACCGCGCCTCCAACTGCGCATGCCACGTGACGGGGGCATCGTGCGGCACAACTACAGGACCCGCACAGGGGAGTCCTAGGAGGTAAGACACGTCCTGCAGCGTTGGAGCCATCTCTCCACAGGGCAGGTGGAACGTGTGCGTCTCCGGTCTCCACCGGTCCAGGAATGCGGTCAGCAGGGACTGGTCGTACCCAAACCGTGGGACATGCGGGTCCTCCACCGCGGCAGTCATCTGCTCCACCATCCGGCAGAACGGAAGTAAGCCGGCCGCTTGTAACCTACACGTAGTGTGTAGCGTCGTTAAAATTCTATTTACAGGTAAGTACATGTACATAAAAGAGTAGAAAAAGTTAGCATCTTACTGTGGAACCTAGCGTGGGTCGATGTGAAGCAACTCATTCAGCACCCTAGGCCGTAGTGTCGTCAGCTCTCGGCCTTGAACTGCGGATAACCTAGACTGGTGGGTCAAATCCATAGTCTCGTCTAGCAGCTCAGGGCAAGCGTCAGCAGCACGCCCAACTCCAGCCATCGTCGCATGTGTCTGCGTTGTTACAAAGCAAATACATGGTTAGAAAGCAAATAAAACAAACTAGACAATAAGTAAATGTAGGAAGTAGATGAAAACCTTTGGAAATGATGTTGGAATGGGTTGGTAAACTTTGGAAGCCAGTGGTGGCTGTTTTTACTTGTTATTCGCAGCCAAGGAGGGCTGTGAAATGTCATATATGAACTTTACTTACTGTTATTTAACTTCTTATTAACTTTTCTTTACAATTTCATTACCATTTTATGCATCATTTACTTGCAAACAAAATCTGCCTTATGTTGAAAATGAGACTAGCATAGAAGCTTGTTATCCTTGTTCTAGCTTGCAATTACTTTATTCCCATACAATAAAGTCTTGCGAGTACATACGTGTACTCACAATTATTTAATGTAAACAATATAGACGACGAAATGGAAGAATGCCTCGATGATGCTTGTTTTACTCTGGGGGCCGACGATCATGTTGACGGTTGAAGTTGGGCTCTTTCCCAAGTCGGTTGCCTATGGGTAGGGATGGGCATACCGCTGTCCCACTTTTGTTATATGTGTTATTTCCGCTGCACTTTACTTTTGGACTTGTAACCCTATTCAAGCCAAAACCTGGTCAACCTCCAAATATTTTCTATGAGGATGCCTAGATGGATGGGAGATGTGACCTCTTGGAGGGTTTTTCATCTCTTACATGTCCTTGGCAACCAACAATACATATGAGAGGAAAAACCACAATAATCAAATACAACCAAGGCAAAAAGCTCAAGAATAACAAGAACAAGAACTTGCACGAATTTGATAGATATACCAAACCTAAGGATAATAAAAAGCTCACATGCAAGAGCCTAAAGTCATCTATCCCTAAACACTATGGAGAATATAGGAAAGAGAGTAGAAAAAAAAATACACACGTGCTGTACAATAACACTACAACATATACTACAGTTTGGAGAAAACAAAATGCATCACAATATGAGTGTTTTGCATTACATGTACAGAAAAATTTACTTGAGCAAACTAACTCAAAGCCTTCCTCTTCTGACAACGCTTGTTCCCAGTAACCACACACTTTGACTCGTGAATCTCAAAGCTATAAATGTAGCTGTAATAAGGTCGTAATTGAGATTTCCACACTAGGACCTCAAATTTTCCATGAGGTGTAACACTTTCAGAGAATATCTCTAGGAAGGTACTTTTTGGAGCCTCTTCATGGGCAAGCACTACTCGACCTTGGCTGTAGATTTCATAATATATACTACTTCCAGATATTGTCCGAAGTATACCAAGTTTACTTTTCACCCCAAAATCACTTGAACGTCTACAAAGTAGCAGCTGATCCTTCTCCTTCTCCCTAAGGGACTGAAGAAACCTGCGCCAATGCATTGGGTCATCACTAGCTTTAAGAAAGTAAGCCATGCTGCTTGTATCTATGAAAGGCCCAGTGAACTCCTGAAATTCCTCTTGGTCAAAATACTCGTCAAATATCTCCACTGCCATGGATGCTAGTTTTGGTTTGTCTTCAGGATTGGAGCTTCCGAATGCAAGCACCCTGAAGAAGTACCAGTGTGCTTCTCGAGACAAAAACCTTAGACGGAGAGGTTGCGTTGTTCCAAACTTTGCGACCTCTTCGTATCGACTCGTGATTACAATTTTACTGCACGGTGAAAAGCAGCCTCGAGAAGCAGAGTACAACTTTCTCCATGCATTCTCATTGACATCCCCAGCTAGCTCAATAACAACCAGCACCAGGAGCCTTTCTTCATTTGAGGAGGAGGTACGTTGATGTTTGATTACTCCTCCATCTCTTAGGGTGCATGGTTTTTCTTCTCCAAAATCATTATCACTAAAAAATATAATACGAGAAAAGTGGCTGCACACCCTTTCGTCCAAGCAAACATGCTCAACAAGTGTACTCTTTCCAACTTTTGCTGCACCGATAATTGGTAGGACACCCAAATTGTCAATACCCGGAGGTTCTCTATCTAACAAGAAATTGACGATCAGTTCCATCTCCATCTGGCGGCCAAACATGCACTTCTCCATAAACATATACATGCTATACGGTTGGTGACACATGGGAGGGTAGTTCTTCAGAAATATAACAAATTCATTCATACCAGTAACAGTCATCTCTACACTTTGGAGCATCTGTTCCAACTCATCTTTTCCGTGTCTACTGCCATTGTAGAAACGAACAAGCTTGCTATGATTGAATTTTGACAGGGAAGAATAGCTCACTTCATCGCCTTTATGGGCTTGGCATCTGAACTTGTCGAGCACGTAGTAGCCCCTGTACATCTCCTCTCTCAGCGCATTGAGCTGTTGAAGCATGGCATGGCTTGTGACGTGCCTCACCTCGGCCTCCTCGATGACGGCGCGAACCCGGAGCAGCATCAGCTGTAGTCTCCGCATGCTCTCCTCCTTGGACGACGTCGCCGGCGGCTTGCAGTATTTGTCGATCAAGAAGGAGAGGGATCTGCTGGTGAGTTCGCCTATGACTGCAGAGAAGAATGTCTCCATTGGGCAACCTCTCTCACCAAGAGAAGTGATAAGCATTATATACGTGGTGCGAAATACTCTTGGTTTGGTGTCAAAGTCATTGCATTGATTTTCTTTGACAGGAAGTGGAGAGGAAACAGTGCGCAACCGCTAGCTACTTTACTTAACTAGTAGTAAAAGCTCAAAGTCTTAGTCTACGCAACCGCTAGCTACTTTACTTAACTAGTAGCATTATGATAACCATTTTAACAGGTAGTCAATTTTATATTTTTTTGGGATTAATTCACAATTCTGAAATAATATCTTGATCAGAATATTCTACACCGCCTAGGAAATTAAATGTTAAATTTGATTTGTTTCCAACTAAATTCAGTTATAAATTTGATTTTATAATGCGTGTTTTGATCAGCACGAAGGTTGAACAAGTTCTATGTTCAATAAAAATCAAAGAGAGAAACTGATACAATACCTTTCAATTAAGTGCTTCGAGAAGTTTAATGATGATTATTTGTGTACATTAATTCTATTTGTGGTATATATGTGTGCTGATTATGTAACATCCTAAAAATTTAAATAAAATAAGAATGTAAATCTTAAATTTTGGAATACGATTTATTTCTGAATTTTCTGGCATTATTTGTCTTTATTGGAATTTTTGTTCTAAAGAAAAATTCTTTTATAATGAATTAGTAAAAAGATAAAAGTAAAAATGTCAGAAAAACTCGGCAAAAGTTAAATTTCATATAGGAAATATTTGGAACTCGTTTTGCACCAGTCAAAAGCAATATGGACAATCTGAAAACTGAAAACTGGAAAATCTAGAAATTGCAATGTCAAAATTATTAGAAAATAAATACTAAAGATTTATTTGTGCAGCAGTGCTCGTCGGATTTATTAAAAATTTTCTACCAAAGTTTTTAACCCAAAAATTTTACAGAAGGTAGATAGCTCTCTGGAGACTTGATACAAAAATCTACAAGAAGGTTTCGACAAGATTAGATAGCCTAAATTAATGCCTTGACTCGTGCTGTCCGAAGTGAAGGAATGTAATTCTTCTCCTCGTGACTTACGCGTGGGCCATTTTCTCCGGCTGGCCCCACCTTGCTTCCTTTGCTTTTTCCTTAGCCGCTGCCAAATGGGCCCTGGTCCCATGCGCCAGGCCTCATCCTCTCTTCTTCTTTTCCTCCTCTCTCTCTCTCTCTCTCACGGCCGGAGCTGCCTCCATCGCCTCTGCACCTTGTCGCATCTCCGGTCAAGCGCTGCAATTAGACACCCAAGACCGAGCCACGTCGCCGGACTTGACACACCGCTGCACAACCACAGCACCTCATATCCAGTCTTCTTCTCCTTCTTCCTTTGTACTCAGCACCGACCCCCTTTGTAACGGACCGCTTTTTTCAGAGGTGCGTATAAATACCTTTACAGCTATCTAGGATTTTAATTGTAGGTAACTAAATGTACATTGTCAGACAAAAAAGCGAAAGCGAATAATTTATAGATAAGTTGAGGGTCTAACAACTAGAGTTTTACAAAAGAGTACGACTGGCACCAGAGACCTTCAAAACCAAATATCATCGCCATCTACGATCTTGTGAAAATCACCAGCTTCATTGAAATCTAGAGGAGGAATGTCGACTAAACTGATGCAGTAATCGTTTTTTTCTTTGTTCCTTCGTGTGTTTTGGTCCGGGATCATGTGCAGGTTAGTTTCATTAGTTACGCACATGGTCACGCAATGTATGCAGCGGATGCCGGTGTGCGTGCGTTGTGTGAGTGGCGCTGGACTCGGGCAAAACCAGTGAGCTACAAATGCGGGTGTTTGCTCAATAAAAGGAAGGCTAATAGAAATAGAAAACTGCATCGTTTTGGCAGAACCAATTATCTAGCAAGTTAGTTGAGTTCTTGATTGCTCCCTGAGTGAGCCGTGTTCTTGTTTCCTTCTTGTGGGCATGGGGAGAAGGCGGCTTAAAGGTATACGGTAGAGGAGAAGGCGGGATGTTCAAAAAGGGAAAGCGGGAAAATAGGGGAAATTTCCTAAAATGGAAAATTTCAAAATAAAGCCAAATAAAATTCGAATAAAATCCAGAAAATTCGAATAAAAATCCGAAAAAAAGATTTTGAAAATTTTGGGGTATTTCACCCTTAACCTCATCTCTGCCATAGCAATAAACTCAGCCCTGAATCACTACCATGGCAAATCGTCAGCCACAGTACCCCATGTCTAGTCTGCTTCTTCCCCATGCCAGTATGGCAACGTCTCACCCTTGCCCAACCTTTGCCACGGCAACTAGTGAAGGTTCGAATCTCCACCACGGCAAGCTTGGGTAGCGTGAAATCGCTGCCACGGCAGCTTCGATCGCCCGACTTCCTCAGGCGTTAGCTGTGCCACGGACTTACTTCGTCTTACCAAGCACACTCCACGCCGCCTCGCCACGCCCGAACCCGCCTCCTTCCTCAATTCCGGTGAGCACCATTGAAAGGGTAAAACCCGAATAGCCACTTCGTAAATCATTTCTTGATTCCTTCGGTTTACACCATCCTCTTGCTTTTCTAAACTCAATCCTTCACTTCTTTACATCTTTCTTCAGCCAAAAATTTGCCGCCGCAGAAACTTTCTTCTCCACGGTCGGCCGCCCGACGCCCTGTTTAAACTGAGTTTCTCTACTAATATAAATTTACAGTTGGTGACAACGGTCCGTTCTTCCTAGCCCTCCTCCCGCCATATCTCCAATAATGGCCAGTCATTATAGCTAATTATTCTTTCCTCGATTTACACCACCAAATCTCTAAATATGGTGATTATTATAGCAAAATCCTTGAATATTGCCGTAATTAATAATCGCCAATCATTCCTTTTGTACTCTATATATGTTGTACAGTCTTCACAGAATCAATCAAGAGAATTCATTCAAGATCTCCTATGTCGTGTCGCCGCGGCGAATGAACTCGACAAACTGATCAATAAGTGATGGACCGATGTATATAGCCGCGAGGCGCAGGAGGCCGAGCGCCGCAGTCAGTAATAACTGCGGCCAAAAGGACAGCCAGAGCGCGACGCCCACCCGGTGTCGTGATCCCAGCGCCGGCCAGTTGGACGTGAACAAAGCGTACGACGCTTCAACGCGGTTGCACGGCGATACCGGTGGGACGTTGTCGGCGGTGAGAGAGTCATTATGTAACAGCCCAAAAATTCAAGAACAGTAAAATATAATATTTAAATCTGGATGTGAATGATTTCAGAATTTTCATGAGGTCTTTGGTTTTATTTGGAATTTCTTGGATTTTACTTGTGTTTTGAGTTGCAAGAAAAATCAAATGAAGAATAAAAAGAAGAAAAGGCCAAGAAGCCAGAAACAAAAATTTGGAAAAAATTGGTCATGAGATCTTGAGCATGTAAATAAGCTATTTTAACTACCAAATGAAATTTACACGGAAGGAAATGAAGAAGTAAAATAAAACAATAATTTTTATATCCAAATAATGCATTGTCAGAATTGTGTAAAATATTGGGACAGCAAGTGGAGTTGTGAAAATTTATATGAGAACCTCATTACTATATCTACACCTAGTAAAAATATAATAAATTAATAAGATGGGTTGAGACTTATTAAAATCTAAAAACCGAAAACCTGGAAAAATGGAAATTTCAATGTTAGAATTTTAATTAAATAATGGAGTGATTATTTGAGCTGAAACTTTTACATAAGTATCCTTAGCTCAAATACAATTGAAAAACAAAATTTCAAAAATAATAGACTTCATTTGACTTCAAATAAAAATCAAAGTCAGAGACTAAAAATTCAAGCAGTCACTGTTGAAAGAATATTTATAATTTCTCAGTAACTTAGTTTAACCTAAAATTTTTACCAGGAGAAAAATACTGTTTATAGACCTCGGTCAAAAAGTTTCAAAATTTTCTACATCTATTTGGCAACCAATAAAATCAGAGGGAGAGAGTTATTCAACCGAAACCACCCTGTTGCCTTGACCATTCGTTGACATGTGGGCCAATTCGTTTCCGTCCTATTCTGTTGGCGCAACGGTGGAATCTCCAGCCGCTGATAGTGGTCCCAGGCTCCATCTGCCAGACTCATCTCCCTCAACCCTCCGTTCGGTCGACCGGTGAAGCGAGGCGAAGTCTCCTGAAGCGACGAAGTCAGCCAACGCTTGATTCAGCGAACCAGCTCTCCGTTCGGTCCTCTCGCTGCGTCAACTTCACCTCATCGCAGCATGGTCCATCCTTGGGTCTCTCGCGCCATACCTTTGCAATTAAACCTCCCCGCCAACTCGTCGTCCTTCCGAGCCAAGTCGAGTGATCGTCGCCGCGCGTCCAAGCTCCACAGTCTGCTCGGCCGACTATAAGACCCGTCTCAGTGCCACATTGGTGTTCTTTCCCTTTCCTTAGTCAGTTCCCCAGGCCAGCTCGTAGCTCCTTCTTCATTCCTCTGCCATTGTTCGCCGAGAGCCAGAGAAAGGGGGGGAATCAACATTCAAGCCGAGCAATAGGTAAGCTATGGAATCGAATCAACCGCAAGTTTCGCCGAGCATCCTAGAGTCCTAATCGAGCTTCAATTCGGACCCTTTCTCTTGCAATTTGCCTGATTCTGCCGGTCTTCTTCTCCAACTCCGGCACACCGTGGACGAGCGTCTCTGCTTATTCTCCGACGCCGTTCTCAGGTGAAACAACATCACCTTGCCCCACTGGTGCTTGCCGAGTTCTTACCCGAGCCAACGGATCACCGGCGTTGAGCCTTCGCCGAAGACCCATGACGACCGCCGCATGCACGCGTGGGCGACTATGCTCCCGGCCACCCCGAGCCGTGTGGGTACCACCAATGGATTCGCCTTGTCGCGTTGAAGCTGTAGGTGTCACCCATTCCGCCGCTCCCAAGAACGATTTGCCGGCGAAGCTCAAACCCAAGTCCTCTGTTTGATCGCCGACGCAAGGGTCCCAAAGAAGATGTCTGAAAGGAGTCAAGCCAAAAAGGGAAAGCGTTTTCTCCAGTGAGAAAACATATTTTCCGTTTTTGGAAAAATCTGATTTTGAGTGATTTTCAGACCCGAGTGGATTCAAACTCAAATAACTTTTGAATTAACAGTCCAATTTGAATGAAATAAATTTCTAAATTCATGTAAAATCTAGTAGATTCAGAATATGCAAAAATATTTTGAAAAGAGTCTCTGTGTAATTTTTAGTAAATGAAATACATGGGAAAGCTTTATGCCTTAAGAAAATAATAATTTTAACTTTAGGTAATATGAAGAAAAGTAAATTTTATGAAACCATTATGCTGTGAATAGCTTAAATATGCAAAATAATTGTATTCAAACTAAGTCATTCTGTTAGTTTAACAAGTCTATAAGTGAACATGTCACATATATAGTTTAAAGTAAATATATGCTTTAATAAGGTAGAAATATTGTATGATCAGAAGTAGTAAAATGCAAAATTAGAGAAGTCTGTGATAGCATTGAACTCAATTGAGTTTTTGTGGTTATTCATGCATATCCTTGCATGCATAATCATACACTTGCTATTATATATATATGAAGATTCATATATATATATATGTATGCTAGCAATGAGAGTCAGCTATTAGTAGCTAAAATCTTATTAAAATATTGCTTTGAATCTGAATCCAATCAAAAGGAGTAAGAATCTGTTTAGACCTGAATTGATTAAATCATTATAATCTAACCTATTTTAGCATCTTGAATTCGAAAAATATGAATAAAAGAATTCATGAATTCTGCATTTTGAATTCGTAAAATAAAGATAATAAATTCATGTAAGCAACTCTGTTCTGTGTGTTGAGTTTTATTTATTCTTGCTATCTGTTTTCTTTTTACCCTTTTTAATTGCTGATTTCTATTTTCTCGCCTTTGTCTTGCGGCGTGTACGCGTTGACGCACTGCAGCGAGGAGGACGACCTTGCAGCTGATCCGAGTTCGAGCCCGACAAAGGCGAGCAAGGCAAGCAACCCTTGATCATGTTGAACCCAATACTTCACCTACGATATGTTGTTTTTGCAATCAGATATGCATACGAGTAATTCTCCGTAAAACACTATGTTGGGTAGAACAAATAGTTATCCCTGTGTAATATGGATTTCCTTTAATCTGTATGACATGTGAACCTTGTAACCGTAAGTACGGTTTAGACATAACTTAATGTCACTGTAGATATAAACGTTAGATATATATCTGCTTAGCCATGCTCAACGTTAAAATGATTCAGTTTCAAATTGTTTATTCAACCAATTGCCATTTGAAAAAGGTTGTTGTTAGTTTACTAAAAATCCAAAATAAAACTATGATTTTGATGTGGGCGATTATTGGCAATAGCCGGAGGTGCAAAAAGAAACTGCACGTAGTGTAGGGTGGAGTGTCGCCCATGTCACATTAAGGACCGAGCAATGGGACACTATTGATCCAAGATTTCCGTGCAACCACGAGGGCTATTTATGGGGTAGCCTTAGCTTATTAAGTTGTTTAGACATGGCTTTGCTCTTTTGGGAAGGCGGGAGCTTGCACAGGCATTCCAGTCAGGTCTGCCTGACGGGGTCTCTACTTGCTAATGCAACGGTGCATACCGCCGTGTTCGAAACGTTGTGTTGGGTATGTGAAAGTGGATCCACGGCTTGGGTGTGTGTTTCGGTTCTACGGCGGGGTTAACGCCCGGGCCGGATCAAGTCATGTTCAGATAATGTAACGGCTCAGATGATCGCTTTGCCAGCACACCTAAGGAAGTGTGTCGTATGGCCTAGCAAAAAGGGTGGATCATTCCTTGTGGGTAAAGTTGTATACCTCTGCAGAGTATAAGATCTAATCGATTAGCCGCGCCCGCGGTAATGGGCACTTGGTGAAGTCATTCCAATGTTAGATTTTGGTATTTTCTGAAAATTGGAGTTTCAGTTTGAAACTGATTTATGGCAACCCGTTTTATGTCCAAAGGAATCGACATATATGGCTGTTCAGTCGGGTAGACTGGTTGTGTGATTGAATTTACTTTCCTGTAAATTACTTATTCTTAGCGATTTGGAAAATGCGAATTGCAATCTAATATTAGCTTATGTTTTACTTCTTTGAGCAAATGCAAAATAACTAGAGCCTGTCATTGATTAAGCCTGCATGATTATTTATTTGCATTTGTTCACCACTACCAAGTCTTGCTGAGTACCAATGTACTCAAACTTGCTTTACACACTATCTCAGAGGATAAAGATTCAGTCTTGCCAGATGACGTGTACTTTCAGTCAGGACAAGGGGATTTTGATGACGGCTTCTTCTAGGAGTTATCCCAGTCTGATGCCTATAGGTTTTGGGGCAATCCACCTGGGTTTTGGTTCTTTCACCGTCCGTGTTGTTGCTACTCATTATTATTTCTAAGTGCTGTAAAATGCTATGTATAATTAATCTTGTGCAAAGTTATAAATATCCTGTTTGGTTGTGATATCGGTGTTGTAAACATGTGTGTGCTAGCTACTGATCCAGGGACTAGTACGGTATACACATGTAGGTTCCTGTTCGTCAGAACGGGGTCTCACACATTGGCATACCCCTTAGAGATAAACGGGTTGATCCAACTGAACGTCACGAGAGAGAGAAACGACGTGACGACGACGGCGGTATGGGCGCCTCCTACCGTGTTTTCTCGTTCACCTTCATGGGCTCCGGCGTCATGGCGGTGAAGCCAGTGATAGCTAGGTACGCCAGAGGCATGGAGACGAGTAGACTGGCAAAGGTGAGAGGATCATTTGGGAAGAGCAGCGTCGAGGGCGGTGGCGATCCAAAAGATGCAGAGGTGCAAAGGCTGGGTGGCGGCGGTGGCCCCTTTCTCCGAGGTGACTGACCACGCTGCCATGGCATGCGGGACGAAGTGGGCAGCGAGGAAGGCGGATTCCACAGCGCGCCATAGCGTGCTCGGCAAGAGAAAGAACGCGAGCGCGAGGAGGGCGCGACGCCGCTGGCGAAGACGGTGGACGCCGAAGCGCGACAAGGCAGCAGCCAAGCTGGTCCAGAATAGCCGTGGCTTTGCAGTGGCGCCTGCCTCGTGCTGGGAAGCCCCGTGTCACCCCTGTGAAGGCGGTGGATGACGAGGACGAGCGAGGTGACGAGGAAGACGAGGTCGACAGCGCCGAGGAGCGTGCGCTGTGGGCATGGCAAGAGGAAGAGGAATGCGAGCTGGTAATATAAATTGCAAAAAGAGATAAAAATGATTGATTGATTTTTGAGATTGGTAATATATATTGCTACGTACAATATATTTGGTTTTAATTCATATCGGAGGATAAACCATAATGTAACACCCCGAAGCCCATACGCGCCACGGATGCTACCAACCCCCTAAACTATTAAGATCGGCTTAGAAACTAAGCCACCGAAATTTACAAAATTTCGGCATGACCTCTCTAGAACAGAGAACATCCACTCAGCAGACAAACAAATAGCAGCAGTTAATATCATTCTAGCGTGTCCTTAGTTAAGCAATCACACACCCAACAGATTTAAGAAACTCCAACACGATTTAATCACATATTACAACCTCATTAATTACATCCAGAATTTTTTTTGAATTTGTTAAATAAGTTGTTGAAGACCGAAATCGTGCACGTGATACTACTCCCAACCAGTCGAATCAGCTTCAAGGTACCTAAAACAGGAAGCAAACAAACGTGAGTCCAAGACTCAGCAAAGTGCAACAATAATACAAAGTAATGAATTCAATCAATTACTTTTACTCTAGAATTTAATATAGCCCTTACTAAATGGAAGTCAACTAGTAATAGAAGCAATAATTAACTCCACTTACCACAACTAACTCGATAACATAGCTAAATCTTACCCCCGCCTCAATAAATATTTCTGGATGAGTCCACGCCTCAACCCTCAACCTGTTCTTCCCATTCTCATCAATCTCATTCATCGCTTGCAACACACAATGCAATGGAATGCATTTATGCTTTCATACTCAAGTGCACCAAAACATACAAAAGAAGAATATCATATCCATACATCACAATCAACTCATTAAACATGATTCATCATCGTAAATACAATACAGATGCAAATATGCTTGCATGTTCATATGCTCATTTCATTTCACAATTTTCATGCATATGATGCATCATGCATGCTCATCTCCTCTTTTAGCGCATACCAGGTATGGCCGAGTGCACACCGTCGGTGTGCACCTCTCATTTCCTTCCACCCCGTGGTGGAGGGTGCCTACTTTCTCGACTCGCTCCCGTACAACCACGATACGGGACTACGAGGTAGGATCTGTCAGACTCACTACATGTGAGCACAGAGGCCCGCATCAGAATGGGTCGCCTCTTCCATCATGAATGCACAAATGCAAATGACATGACAACCTTGCAAACTACATTCATTTCTCACATCCAGAAATTTCCATTCACATTCTCAACACTCAAAATCATCGTCTCAACGCTCATAATCATACTCACATCACCAATTCTCGAGTAATTACTAATTCCATCAATCTTGATCATAAATCAAATCTTTTTCGCAATCCAATCCCATACTTTCAGTATTCTCACTAACCTACCAAACTAGTGAACCGGAATATGAAAGTAAAATTTGGCAAGATGTCATCACGGCATCTAGACGAAATTCATTAAACATCGCACATAACAATCAATCCAGGGATGCAGCATAATTTCATGATGGCAAGGCGATAAAGTTCATCAAAAGACAATTACCTTACTAGACGAGCTTACAAACACGAAAGTGCAACCATAGGGTCAAGATATACGTAACACAAGCAATGAACTAAATACCTCGCAAAGAGATATACGGGTTGCACTTGCCTTTATCGATGCGAGAACTCGACGCCCATTGCGCTTAGAAACCACCAACCCTAAAGAGCAAAGAACCCAAAATAGGGCAAGGCACGAATGTCACATTCACCAAATTACATGCCAGCAGAACCGCACATAAAAGAAATACTCTACAATCTGAATTAAAACTTGAACTTTCAATCGAAGCGAGAATTCAAGTTGCACTCATAAGGTTTTAAGAGTTATGGTTTGCACTTAAGCTTTTATATACATCTACTCAAATGACAGATTAATCATTGCCGAAAACAAACCGGACCCTTTTCTTAGTCTCAAAGAACAAACAATGGATATACAAAATTCCCTAATCTAATCATCATTGGAGCAAAGCATCTATACATATGAGTCGGGTTCAATTCTTCAAACCTAACCACACATTAAGGCGTAACCCAATATTATAAGCATTTCTTACTATCTCTAAAATCCAGACATCTATATATATATATACACCTCGGATCTCGTGAGCACGCATAACTTCGGCCTTATGCCATGCAAGCACAAAAGAATGGAAAAACACAAGCGCCTCTTGCATATCTCAACTAATACCAACACAGCATCCTTCAAGTTATCATGTAGATAGCAATAGGTTAGTAAATGAATTGATCCTTTTTTTTCCATGTCTAGGATTGACCACAGTGTCATATAAGGCCTTAAGACATTTCAAATCTTTATCCATGATTGTAATAGATGAGCTAATACCTATAGTAAGGGAAGCATCTTTTGCACAGAACAAACCACCCATACCAATATGCATAACATTTTGATTCCAACAAATCATTATAACAGCATTTTTATAATACATAACCATGCAGCAATTCCATACCAACAGATAGACCACAACCATACTTTCTAGCAAAACAAATCAGGGAGAAAAGAGACCATCACTTCATCCTCATGGAAACCTAGCTAAGCATTTCATCAAACACTTGGCATGCATACTAGACACCAACACCACCATTTCAATTAGTTTGAGTGCTCACCCAAGAAGGCAAGGGGGAAAACCATGCTGCTGGCTAGTGCTGCAGATGCTACTCCGGCTACTGGCTGATGCACGGGAGGAGGGCGCTGGCCAAAGGAGATTTCGCAGCAGAGGAAGGGGAGAGCAGGAGCGGCACCAGGGGGAGTGGCCGACCGGAGGGAGTATGCTGCACTACCGCCTGGAGGGGAAGCGCCGCCAGAGGGAGCATGTCATACTTCAAGGCTGTTGCCCTACCGTTATTCTTCTTTGCTGCTGCCGTCATTGGCTGCTTTCGGCCAGATCTTCTTCTGCTGGTGGAGGAAACCAGGGAGTGCCACGCCAGAGGAGAGCAACCGCCAGGGGGAACGGCGCTAGGGGCAGCAATCGCCAGAGAAGGAGCGCAGGGCGCTGGGAGGAAGACCGGATGGGTCGACAGGGGAGAGAGCGCAGGGAGTTCGGCAGGGGGTGGGGAAAAAAATCAGTTGTGTTGGGAAGGAGCCCCCCCCCCCAAAATCATTCTCAGCCACAAAACAGGAAGAGGGAGAGAGAAATTGGGAGGAAATAAATAAAGACCCTCCAAATAGCCAAAAATCCGACTTTAAACCCTTGCTTAACCAAATAATTTAATCCTTGGCGAAATGACAGATGTCGATAAACAACTTGCCGTAAAATTATACGGCTTGGAGAAAACAACTGCCCGATGAGTTTTCGTGAAAAAACCCAAAACCTTTGATAGAATTAAGAACCATGACACAATGAACCTTGAATTAAAAAGGTGGAAAATAAATCGGCGAAAAACCCAGCAAAGAAGATTTGCATGATACACTCTTCCCTTTAATGTAATTCGACCTCGAATTCACCACCACAAGGACACCAACAAGAACAACGGAATTAGATCGACAAAGAGAAAATACCCAAAAAGAACAAAGTTGGGTACTTCTCACGCGCAAGACTCCAAAACTCGAATCACTTCTCTTCCCAAGAAAGAAGCAAGTAACTTAACTCATTCCATCCATCAACAAATCAACCAACGATTCTTCTCGGAAGATCATAATACTAATCTCCAAACTCGAAATGATACGATCGTCGCGAGCCACAACACTCTATTAAGCATCCAACCAATTTTTTTTTCACCAAATCACTGAATTCTATGCGATTGAACAGCTAGGGTTCTAAACTCAAATCCCTTAAAAACCAAGAAAACCCTGATTCACATCCCTCCTCATTGATTAACCCTTATAACCACATAATCATTATCAAGCCATATCATCGAACGAGTTAGCCCACCATATCATAGCTATCCTACGGGTCGATTAGCTTAAACCACGGAGCCACACAAGGCTTTTCAATCCAACCAGCTTCTAACCAATCTCGAACATATCACTATTTCTAACCTTTTAACACCAGAATCCTCTAGGAATCAAAACACAACTTTTACCTTTTCAATAGTTGCTCTTGGAAACAACAGGATCAAGAATCATTATTTACTATCGAAATGGTTAGCCCCACAGGGCACCACTCGAATTCCCTCATACACAAAATCGCACTTGACCTCCTTTCAACTTATTTCATACAACAAGGCAACCATGCAAGGAAAAGGTTCACAACTGAACCATCCATTCCTGACTGACCCATATTAAGACTAGTCCATGAATCCAAGGGTTCCGACAAACTTAAAGAAATAAAGCATTTAGCTACTGATCCACCCAGTCCACCAACAACAAAGTCTCACACAACTTAGGGGCAACGCGATCAAAATGATCCTCCCAAACAAGCAAAACGACGAGGTCACATATCCCTTACTCTTACAAAAACACAGAACCTCAATCCTCACAACTAGGTCTAGCACGACACTAGACTCGATTAAAAAAAGCAACACAACAAAGTCCCACTTAGCGCCTTTGGGAAAACCCAACAACTTAGTAAAATTTTTTTTTTATAACCACTCTTGCGTGGATTACTTTCTCCAGAATTTATCCTTTCGACTAATTACATCCGTGTTCGAGAATGTTATCACCAACATTAAACAAATTCTCCCCCAACAACTCATCAAAGAAAAACAAGTTGAAATTTTTATCCCAATTAACCTACCATCCAAAATTCCTATCCGTCAAACATATGACGAACACAAAGATCAGCTATCTAAGTCTCCAATGATTTAGACAATCGAATCCCATCAACTTAATTAACAAGTTCCTCAATCAAACTTGTTATTACTTCTTTGACACAATCATTTATAACCTTACGCAAACACCATTTCCAGATCTCCACTTATAACCTTGGATCATCATGACCCGCAAACTACTTCTTGCCATCTATCCAATTAGGGTCGACCACCTTAACCCAACAACACAACATTCTACTAATCCTCTACAGGAAGATCTTCAATCACCCACAGCTTACTCTAACTATCGAATTTCCCTTTCCAGAAAAGCCAATGAAAACTCCCAAAGAAGCTCGACTCTCAAAAGACTTAGAAAATGACAGGGCTCAAGCCACGTCATTCAACAAAACTCCAAACCAATTATCATACTCCAAAATTCCACGAAGGAAAGGAGTTACACAAATCAATTCACGGAAAAGAAAAGCGAATCGATCGAATAACATTTTTCTCTTTAAAGCCCCAAATTCAAAACTTCAACTTGGAGAATGACAGCACGGAAATTCCATGCCTTTCCCCGCCATCAACCAGCGAGGTGCAACACCAAAACCCCTTTCTTTGACTTAAACCCAAAAAGACCAAATGAGTCAAAGCCCGGAAGCTTACTCCATCAATTCTCCCATCTACAGCAGAAGTACAACAACTCCTTATAAACTGGGAGAAGACCAACAAAAAAAAGGAATCCATAACTTCCTCCACAAAGCAACCAAAAGAGGTGCAAAACAAATTTTCTCAACCACGAAAAACCAGAGATCAAAGACTCTCCGATTTACGGCAAAGGAACTAGGACTATCCTTACCCGGGTTATAGATCCTTCGGTGCTAGCTCTCAACTGACACACCGACTGACACGCCTACTCGACAGGACCGAAATCCCTTCGGCACAAAGAGTCCCACCGGACTCCACTAATCAATCTACCACTTCATATTCATAGCCATAAATAATACCATAGCCTTAACAAGACTAACATATAACATTTCAACAAGTATCAATATAGCATAAATCTCAAAAGAACATTGTGATACAATACAACGATATCCCATCCCTTTCCTATTGTGCATCAGTGTGTGTCAAATTTTTAAATTATTTAACCATTATACATCAAGCTTTAAGGTTATTGCCCTAGGGCCACATTTAAAAGTTCAACCTAAACCAGGTTTCTAACTTCACACAGCAAAATTTTAATTCATTCTAGAATTACTCACTAAATTCAAACACCACGGACCAAGCCCGCTCGATACTTAATCAGTAATACCCAAGCCCATACGCCACGGATGCTACCAACCCCTAAACTATTAAGATCGCTTAGAACTAAGCCACCGAATTTACAAAATTTCGGCATGACCTCTCTAGAACAGAGAACATCCACTCAGCAGACAAACAAATAGCAGCAGTTAATATCATTCTAGCAGGTCCTTAGTTAAGCAATCACATACCCAACAGGATTTAAGAAACTCCAACACGACGAATCACATATTACAACCTCATTAATTACATCTAGAATTTTTTTTTGAATTTGTTAAATAAGTTGTTGAAGACCGAAATCGTGCACGTGATACTACTCCCAACCAGTCGAATCAGCTTCAAGGTACCTAAAACAGGAAGCAAACAAACGTGAGTCCAAGACTCAGCAAAGTGCAACAATAATACAAAGTAATGAATTCAACTGAATTACTTTTACTCTAGAATTTAATATAGCCCTTACTAAATGGAAGTCAACCAGTAATAGAAGCAATAATTAACTCCACTTACCACAACTAACTCGATAACATAGCTAAATCTTACCCCCGCCTCAATAAACATTTCTGGATGAGTCCACGCCTCAACCCTCAACCTGTTCTTCCCATTCTCATCAATCTCATTCATCAGTTGCAACACACAATGCAATGGAATGCATTTATGCTTTCATACTCAAGTGCACCAAAACATACAAAAGAAGAATATCATATCCATACATCACAATCAACTCATTAAACATGATTCATCATCGTAAATGCAATACAGATGCAAATATGCTTGCATGTTCATATGCTCATTTCATTTCACAATTTTCATGCATATGATGCATCATGCATGCTCATCTCCTCTTTTAGCGCATACCGGTATGGCCGAGTGCACACCCGTCGGTGTGCACCTCTCATTTCCTTCCACCCCGTGGTGGAGGGTGCCTACTTTCTCGACTCGCCCCCGTGCACAACCACGTATACGGGACTACGAGGTAGGATCGTCAGACTCACTACATGTGAGCACAGAGGCCCTTGCATCGTAATGGGTCGCCTCTTCCATCATGAATGCACAAATGCAAATGACATGACAACCTTGCAAACTACATTCATTTCTCACATCCAGAAATTTCCATTCACATTCTCAACACTCAAAATCATCGTCTCAACGCTCATAATCATACTCACATCACCAATTCTCGAGTAATTACTAATTCCATCAATCTTGATCATAAATCAAATCTTTTTCGCAATCCAATCCCATACTTTCAGTATTCTCACTAACCTACCAAACTAGTGAACCGGAATATGAAAGTAAAATTTGGCAAGATGTCATCACGGCATCTAGACGAAATTCATTAAACATCGCACATAACAATCAATCCAGGGATGCAGCATAATTTCATGATGGCAAGGCGTATAAAGTTCATCAAAAGACAATTACCTTACTAGACGAGCTTACAAACACGAGTGCAACCATAGGGTCAGCATATACGTAACACAAGCAATGAACTAAATACCCTGCAAGAGATATACGGGTTGCACTTGCCTTTACTGATGCGAGAACCTGACGGCCCATTGCAGCGCTAGAAACCACCAACCCTAAAGAGCAGCAACCCAAAATAGGGCAAGGCACGAATGTCACATTCACCAAATTATATGCGCAGCAGACCAGACATAAAAGAAATACTCTGCAATCTGGAATTAAAACTTGAACTTTCAATCGAAGCAGTAATTCAAGTTGCACTCATAAGGTTTTAAGAGTTATGGTTTGCACTTAAGCTTTTATATACATCTACTCAAATGACAGATTAATCATTGCCGAAAACAAACTGGACCCTTTTCTAAGTCTCAAAGAACAAACAATGGATATACAAAATTCCCTGAATCTAATCATCATTGGAGCAAAGCATCTATACATATGAGTCGGGTTCTGAATTCTTCAAACCTAACCACACATTAAGGCAGAACCCAATATTATAAGCATTTCTTACTATCTCTAAAATCCAGGACATCTATATATATATATACACCTCGGGATCTCAGAGCACAGACAACTTCGGGCCTTATGCCATGCAAGCACAAAAGAATGGAAAAACACAAGCGTCTCTTGCATATCTCAACTAATACCAACACAGGCATCCTTCAAGTTATCATGTAGATAGCAATAGGTTAGTAAATGAATTGATCCTTTTTTTTCCATGTCTAGGATTGACCACAGTGTCATATAAGGCCTTAAGACATTTCAAATCTTTATCCATGATTGTAATAGATGAGCTAATACCTATAGTAAGGGAAGCATCTTTTGCACGTAACAAACCACCCATACCAATATGCATAACATTTTGATTCCAACAAATCATTATAACAAAGATTTTTATAATACATAACCATGCAGCAATTCCATACCAACAGATAGACCACAACCATACTTTCTAGCAAAACAAATCAGGGAGAAAAGAGACCATCACTTCATCCTCATGGAAACCTAGCTAAGCATTTCATCAAACACTTGGCATGCATACTAGACACCAACACCACCATTTCAATTAGTTTGAGTGCTCACCCAAGAAGGCAAGGGGGAAAACCATGCTTTGCGGCTAGTCTTTGCAGATGCTACTCCGGCCATCTTGGCCGATGCACGGAGAGGAGCCTGCCAAAGGAGATTTCAGAGAGAGGAAGGGAGAGCAGGAGCGGCACTGTGGGGAGGGCCGACCGGAGGGAGTATCTTGCACTACCGCTGGAGGGGAAGCGCTGCCAGAGGGAGCATGTCTTACTTGCCTTGTTGTTGCCTGCTCACGCCTTTGCTGCTTTCTTTCATTGGCTGCCAATCGCCAGACATGCTTTGCTTTGGTGGAGGAAACCAGGGAGTGCCACGCCAGAGGAGAGCAACCGCCAGGGGGAACGGCGCTAGGGGCAGCAATCGCCAGAGAAGGAGCGCAGGGCGCTGGGAGGAAGACCGGATGGGTCGACAGGGGAGAGAGCGCAGGGAGTTCGGCAGGGGGTGGGGAAAAAATCAGTTGTGTTGGGAAGGAGCCCCCCCCAAATCATTCTCAGCCACAAAACAGGAAGAGGGAGAGAGAAATTGGGAGGAAATAAATAAAGACCCTCCAAATAGCCAAAAATCCGACTTTAAACCCTTAAGCGAACCAAATAATTTAATCCTTGGCGCGAAATGACAGATGTCAGGATAAACAACTTGCCGTAAAATTATACGGCTTGGAGAAAACAACCGTTCCGATGAGTTTTCAGGAAAAAAACCCAAAACCTTTGATAGAATTAAGAACCGCGCGACAGCTGAACCTTGAATTAAAAAGGTGGAAAATAAATCTGGCGAAAAACCCCGGCAAAGAAGATTTGCAGTATTACACATAAAAACTTTTGTACTCGAGAGAAATAGATGTTTGATCTTGTAGTACAATTTTCTTTTATTGTTTGACCTTTATGTTTCGTTACCAATTTTATTTTTTGTAGCAACGCACGGGCATTGATCTAGTTTATACTAAAATACCAGTAACCATTAATGTCATATCCAGCCTTTTTAAATTCTCAAGAAAATGTTTAATCTGATTATCTAAATTGTCACTACTAAAGTATGGCTAAGTATGATTAATATGTAATCGTATATACCCATATTGACATTATGTATTATCTAATCTTATTCTAGGGAACCAAAGTTCCATGAGAAAACAGGTATTTTACCAATTCCACAATGTAGCAAATTTACAGAAAATACGCACATGCATAAATTGATTTGACAAAACAAAATAAAAATTAAAACACTAGGATCAATATAGTCAAAAGGGTGCTTGCCTTGCTGATTGTTGTCTATGATGAAATTGAGGTTGTAGTTGGTGTTGTTGTGTGAGAATCAGCAACATCGAAGTTCTACACATCGTTCAACAAAAATATAGCAAATAATAAACTTTAATAAGAGCAAAAAGAAATCGGATAGAGAATCAAATAGAAACTTACTACTTAAAATAGGTGTGGTTTAGGGTTAGGGTTTCTTGATTTCATGTGTAAATGTTTTATTCATTCTTCATTCAAGAACTGATTTTCAGTGGCTTGAAAGCACGAACTAAGCTTCTGTTTCATCTTACAACATGAAACCTTGGTTTCTATAGATTAGTTATTCTTATCCTACGAATTCAAGAGGCTATATGTGTGTGTGTGTGTTTAATCACAAATTCAAGAGGGTAAAGTTATTTAATTTGGATTAATAGAATTAAGACATTAGTCATTATATAACATGTTAAGTTTTATTCTAGTTTCCAACCGAAGCTAGCTTTACTTTTGATGAGAATAAGATTCAAGTTTGATTATTAGCATAGAGGTGTGGTTTCAACGTAATAATAGATTTAGACATTGATCTTTACGACATTTTCTTCCAAGGGCTATGCATGATTAAGTTTAAATGGGTCACAAGGCATTATTGTTTATCGACTAATGTATATAAGATCTACATGAAGACTACTAGTTATTGGACAGGGTTTTTTGATTTTAAGAAGGTTCTGGTGATATAAATGTTTTAATTACTGATTTCTTATTACTTAAGTTCATTTACCTGTGTTACGAATTTTAGGGTTTATATTACACAGCGTTAGGCTTTTAATAGGATTTAGATGCAAAGCGTGCTTAACTAGAATGATTTCTACAGAACAGGATGGTCTTACCTTAGGGAGTATTTCTAAGTTGATTCCATTAGTATTAATGTTTATCCGAGATGTTCTATTCATTTCTTAATCTTGAGTATTTCTAAAGTTTACATTATAAAGGATTAAGACTTTGTTTTAGATTTGCGATTGCACTTTACATGATCATGCAACCATTATTATAGCATTAGCAGGTTATGACCCTAGATGTGTCTTGAAACAGGTTTTGCATCTTTTAGCCTTTATTTGTGAAAGTTATTAATATTTTAGTTGTATGAATATAGGAAATGAAGCCTTTTATGAACTTGATTCAAATTAGATCTTTTTGCTGACTAATATGATCTTGACCATAGAAATATTTTGAGATTAGTCCTACTTATTCTGTCTTTTATTTATGACATTCTATTCATATTTATTTGTTCATATTTTGACTCTTTAAGTACATATTACATGAAAGCATATCTTGGTTAACATATTTTTTGTATAGTTAGGAGTATTAGGGTCTTATCGGAGCCTAGAAATTAGTTTTACCAATATTTGAATTTACATGCACCATGTATGACTATTTGAGTTTCGTGCACTATATAATGATTTATTTACAAATTTGATTTAAAATAGGTTCATATCTAAATATTTTTACATATTTGGAATACTCATGAACTCATGAATATTTTAAAATTTGCTTCATGATTTAAGGAGTTATGGTTTATATCTTTTAATAGTAACCATATTTGGGTTCACTTATATATTAATTTAAATAATTCAAACTGAATTTAAAAAATTAATATTTTTACACAAATGAGTTTCCTATGGTCTCAGAAGCATTTATAAATTTATTTCATATTTTTAAGAATTATGGTTTTATATTTGCAATAGTGGCCATAATAAGGTTTCATACAAATTTTATTTCAAATGATTCAAACTATGGTGAAAATTAAATATTTTGTATATTTTGAAACTACATGATTTTATATGAATTTATAAATTTATTTCACTAAAATTGGATTTAATATGCAAAATATGTAAATAATTGAATAGATTTTGGTTGAAAATTTACCCTAAAAACCATGTCTCCCCTCCACCCAGCCCCGGGTTGTCGCCGAGGCAGAGCATCTGAAGAGAGACGAGCTTGCCCAAAGCTGCCGGTATCTCGCCGACGAGCTGGTTGAGTAAAGCATCAGAACCGCTAGCCTCCCCAGCCCTGCGAGCTCCGCCGGGACGGGGCCCGTGAGCCTGTTCAAGGACAGCCAGTTGCGGATGGTCCGGGACGCAGCGCCTCCTCTCCATGCCACCTTACCGAGGACGCCGACTAGCCCCGCGCCGACGGCCGCTCCTTCCACGACTGCCGGCCCGCGTGTAACTCCCCGCTCTCTTATCTCCATCTTCTTCCATGTAGTGGCTACCTCCGTAGAATGCTCCCATTCACGCTTAAGGATCTTGATTCAGCGCTTGTTCTACCCTTGTCTGGTGACTCTGGTCTGCACTCGAGGTGTTCGACGTTATGGTTGAGGAGCGAGGGCATGCCTGATTCTTGATATCGACTGTCTCTTTGGCCTTTCTTGTGCCCACTTGAGCTATTTATCTGTTCCAAGTTATAGTTCCTTAGTCGTCATGTTCTGAATTCTGATGCTTTCCTGAGGTGCTTGACAGATGCATGTTCATTTGAATTGGAGCTGTGAGCTACTGCCTTTTCTGTCCACTCTGTGTGAGTATTAAGAACTTAAGATGCTCAATTTTGTGCTCCGTTTGGTTTGGCTGATCGAAGTCCTGGATTTCATGCATTGGTGGTGATTCTCTAGTCACTTAGAGCATCTCCAGCAGAGCCCCTAAACCAGTCCTAAACTTTAAAATAGGGAGTTTAGTAAAAATACAGATCCAAAGGCCCCTAATCTAGCCCCTAAAATTAGGAGGCCCCTAAATTTGCCTCCTCAGCCCCAATTCCCACGGAGCCCCTAAAGCAGCCCCTAAACCTTAAAATAGGGAGTTAAGTGAAGGATGGCTTGCATTAGTTCACCTGGAATGAGCGTGTCTTTCTTGGATGAGTTGCAATCTGTTGCATCTGCATCTGATTCACCGATCTTGATGCTCTCTTGCTTTTATTTGTCAGTGCCTATTTCGTAAGAAATTTTTCATGGGGTGAGATTAAATGATAGATACATGGTGAATGATTAAGCAATTCGCGATTCCAATCTACCTAAGAGAGGAGGAGTACCAACGCGTGATCCACTTGTATTGAATGAGTTCTTAAAGATACACTAGGAGATTGAAGACAGGAAATACATGAGAGGCTTGAGATGATCTTATTGAGCATTTGTGGGCAATTCACAGTAACCGTAGTTTGATTCATTGTTGGAGTTTTTATTTATCTATTTATCATGTTTTGAAAATTTTAAATTTAAATTTTAAATATCATGTTTTTAAATTGTAAATGTTAATATGCTTATGTTTTATGTATTACAAATATTTTTGATTGAATTTTAGTGGTGTCAATCAAGATTATACATAGCGGATATGTCAAAATAGGAGAAAAAAGTAAAATAGGGCTGAGATTTAGAGCATGTTCTTTGGACTTGTGCTCAAAACAAGGCCCCAAAAATAGGGGAGTCCTAAATTCAAAATAAGGGCCCTGTTTTAGGGGCCCTTGCTGGAGATGCTATAAGTGTCAAAGGTGTTTATTTGGGCATCTGTACTCTGCTCCGCGCTTTTGCACGTGATGCTAGTATTCCCTTTACTCTTTGGAATTGGGGGTTACACTGAAGGTGATGGATGGTATGTTCTATAATAGAATTGTCTAGTGCATTATAAATGTGTTTTCCTGTTTCGCTTGTCTAGTTTGTTCTTGAGTTAAATTCATGCTTTACGTCTCTAGCTTAAGTGCAGAAGAAACACAAATTACAATAGCTATGGATTCTGAACTCTAAAGCCACCTTGGATCACAATAACCTGCAAATGCTTCTATTTTCAGTATTCATCAGCCGGTGATCTTGTCAACATGGGCTAGATCCGCTACAGAGAAGCTTCCAAATTTTTAAGTAAGCAGTAAATATACACATTTTTAGCACTAGAAGGTGAACTACTTGGCAAACCGAGATGGGTCATCTGACTAGTTTGTAAATATGCACACTTTCTTTAATAATGCACTGATTAGTAGAGTATTACTGATCGCTGACAAGGAATTAAGCAAATGGCCCAGTGTCCAAATACTTACATGAACGCATGTAAATAATGCAAGACATGTGCATATAAATATCTGATATGTGAAAATGCTGGTTCGAGTTAGGAAAACAAATTGTAATGAGTCTCAATTGATATGAACAAATGATTTATTGAACTCTACAATCGTAACTCCTTCGTGCTTTACATCTTTGCACTTCCTGTTATTTATTTTCTTCAGTTGTAGAAGGCTGATAATCTAGTATAGCTGCAAGTAGAATTAGACTGAATAGAAATTGGTGATATGACTATAATAAATAAGCAGGCTGATAATCTAGTATAGTGTTTGTTCCTTTAGTTATTCATACTATGCTAGTTACATAGAACTCATGAAAGCTCTATGCATTCTGGGATACTCTCCCAGTTCTGGAGCTTCCTTTGTCTCAGCTCTCGGCTGTGTTTCTCACATATCTTCTGATTGCATCCAAAACTTATTCCCAGTTGTTCTACTTTTGCTCCTACTTTAAAGGTTAGTTCCAAAATACATATGAATCAATGGATAGGTTGACAAAAATATCCAAAGTTCGAAGATGTCATATCCTGCAACCTGAAATAGATGACAAGTCGCTGCCTCTATCATCTGTGATTAATTCCAGAAGAACTGCACAATAGATTATCTCCAAAAAAAGCCCGTGCGGATTAGCTTGCATAGTTCTTATCATGATACATCCAATGTTTTTGTGTAGATAGGCATACATATCAATTGCCTTGTTTACTGTTCTGTCCTCAAAGATAATGAAACCATTTGTTCTAATGGGCAATTCCTTCACTCTATTCCAGGCATCTGCCGGTGGATACATGGTAGCTTTTGCTGGGAGGAAATATGCAGCAAGGTCATTTCCAGTTTTTGTTAGCAACAGCTCATACACCTTGACCAGCTTTACCCTGGTGCGCCCATAAACCGTAACCTGGACACCCAGTTGTATGTTCACAGAGTTCACCACTGATCAATTGTTCAACTGAATTATCTGTTTCAGGTCTTTGAGTTCCAGAAAGACACGCTCTAGGACTTATATTGGAAAATCAACGGTTGCTCCTCGTGCTTTGGGCAGTCGTCTTTGACCTGCGTCGATCAGAGCTGCGCGATCCAAACGTCCAGCTGCAAAGGCAAGGGCTGTCAGCTTGTCAGGTCAAATCCCTAATTCCCTGACCAATATCACTACTCTCCAAGTACTGTAAGTTGCATGTTGTACTCAATCGTGGTTCTCCTTGGAGGTTTCGTTATGTGTTGGGATGAATATATAACACTTTCAATGATGAATCTTATTTATTTATCACAGTTTTGCCAACAATCCATTTCTTTGTGGTCCTGGTACCACAAAGCCCTGCCCTGGGGCTGGGGAACCTCCTTTTGCTCCACCTCCTCCATTCATTCCTCCAACACCACCAACTCATTCAGCAAGTGATTTTCTGAATCTACTCCATGTGTTAGATTATATATTAATTAGACTCTATGTTGGAGTACGTGTGTTTATTCAACTCTATGTGTTGTCTTATATCTTAGTTTGGCTCTATGTGTTGAATTATGTGTAATAATTGGACCATGTTCGTTAGTTAAATTATTTTTATCACATACTTTGATCCTAGGTAATTTGCGTACTATTCGACTAAGTACTCGTTATCCATATTGTACCCGTCCGTATAATATCCGGTATCCGTTTTCTACCCGTTCGTAAATACCCGGTATCCATATCCGTATCCTACCCGATTTTTCACTACCCGTACCCGTATCTGAAAAAATAATTAGGGTAAGATACAGGATGACCTACTACCCGATCGTATCCGACCCGTTTTCACCCCTAATGGCGAAGCCGGTGGCTCTCTTGATATGGTCTCGAGCTAGAAGTGAGCGGGGATGTGGGAGCTTACAAGTGCTTCGAGTAGTTTTATAGCTGAGTTAATGTGGTGCGTCAGTGGTGTGAACGGGGAGGCCATGGCGGGCGGTGCTGTGCGATGGTCTTGCGGTTGCCAGAGCGAAAAGACCGCCGAGGCAGAGTATGGTGTCTTGCTGACAGAGCGGGGTATGGCAGTACTTGGCAGCTCGCGATCAATTGGGGTCATTCGATACACAGAGAGGATATATCAAGGGTGCGGCTGGATTCAGGACAATGATATGGCAGTGCAGCGCATGAGCTTGATGGCGCAAACTTGACTGATGTCAGGGCAGGGTGTAGCTGTGTTTCAGGATGTTAATGGCAGCGCATGGTTGGTGCAGCGCGGTTTGTAGAGGTGACAAGACTAGCAGTGATTGCGCCGCAAGGGCTGTTCTTGAGTTCACACGAGACGATGGCATGATCGATGTTCATCGTGGCACTGAAGTCAGCTTCCGCTCCCTGCCGTGGCACTGTCCTGGCCGTGATTCAATTGCCGTGGCAGAAGATGAGCAAGCAGTGGCTGGCTGAGGGAGGAAGACAAGAGACAGCGTTTTGGATGGGGAAGAAACAGGGCGCAAAGACGAGCTGACGATTTCTCGCCGTGACGGCGAATCAATGCAGCAAATGTTTGCCGTGACCACGGCAAGACTATAGGGCAGAGGGGTAGAGAAGGGATCGGTTCAATGAAAGCCAGCGACTGTCAAGTGGGGCCGGCTACAGTAGAGGGCCCATTGTCAGTGATAGAAAGAGAAACCGACTTACTGTGTCCTGGACAGGATAAGACTCAGCATATTAAATGAGCAATCAATTCGTGAATCGTGACTAAAATTTTTGACCATTTTTGTGAGTGATCTGAAGACAGTTTTAACCGTACTGTAAAAATTTCAGCTGAAAATATTTTCTGTGCTATTCATTAAAATTATGACAATACTGCTGTACCAAAATTCTATTTTCAGTTTTTTATTTTTATTAGATAACAAATAAGCTATATTATATACTGAAACTTTTTCTGTGCAATTCTATTAGTTGTTAGGAGTTACCATAAAATTTCAGGTGATTATAAGCTATATTTATTTTATAAAATTCTGACATTGATAATATTATTTTAAATTAATTCAGTTTTTGAGTATATAAAATGGTCAAATCAAATTTATTATTTTTGAAACATTTTCTGCAAGTTACCATAGTGCTGTAGAAGAATATAAGATATTAGAAAAATTAAATAATTCTGACATGAGTGCTGTTCATTGACACAATATACTGTTTTGGATTCTTTTTAGTAGTAAATGAGTTCACATTACTTTGAAGATTTTGGGAGATAAATTTTTCCAAATTTTTTATGTGATTTTGGGTTTTGTATTGTAGAAAAGAAGAAAACAATTTATATAAAATATTTTCTTAATAACCAAAATTCAAGAAATCTAGAAAAGATGGAAATTCAAAATAAGTTTATATTTCAAACTCATTTTCATAGTTTGTTCATTTTAGAAGAAAAGGTTTTACATTACAACTTATACTTTCCTAAGACTAAAATGCAAGATAATGAGAAAAAGGATGATATTTAAATTAAAATCTTAACTCCAATTAAAAATTTTATTTGTCTCATTTTTAAAATTTCAGGATATTACATCAAATTAATCATCATATAAATGTATATATCACAAATAGAATTAACAAAAAAAATTGCATCACAATATGAGTGTTTTGCATTACATGTACAGAAAAAATTACTTGAGCAAACTAACTCAAATCCTTCCTCTTCTGACAATGCTTGTTCCCACTAACCACCATACACTTTGATTGGTGAATCACACAGCTATAAATGTAGCTGTAATAAGGCGGTAAGTGAGATTTCCACACAAGGATCTCAAATTTCCCAGGAAGTGTAACACTTCCAGACGCTATCTCTTTCAAGGTAATTTTGGGAGCCTTTTCATGAGCAAGCTCTACTCGACCTTGGCCATAGATTTCACAATATATACTACTTCTAGATATTGTCGGAAGTAAAGCAAGTTTACTTTTCACCCCAAAATCACTTGAACATCTACAATGTATCAGCTGATGCTTCTCCCTGAGCCATTCAAGAACCCTTCGCCAATGCCGCGCATCACCACTGGCTCTAAGAAAGTAAGCCATGCCATTTGCGTACAAGAAAGGCCCGTAGAATTCCTGACATTTCTCTCGGTCAAAATACTCCTCAAATATCTCCACTGCCATGGATGCTAGCTTTGGTTGGTCTTCGGGATTCGAGCTTCCGAACGCAAGCACCCTGAAGAAGTACCATTGTGCTTCTCGAGACAAAAACCTTAGACAAAGAGGTTGCGTCGTTCCAAACTTTGCGACCTCTTCAGATCGACTTGTGATTATGATTTTACTGCCTGGTGGAAAGCATCCTCGAGCGGCAGAGTACAACTTTCTCCATGCATTCTCATCGACATCCCCAGCAAGCTCAACAACAACCAGGAGCCTTTCTTCATTTGAGGAGAAGGTACTTTGATGTTTGATTACTCCATCTCTTAGGGTGCATGGTTTTTCTTTTCTAAAATCATTCTCACTAAAAAAGATAATACGAGAAAAGTGACCGCACACCCTTTCGTCCAAGCAAACATGCTCAACAAGTGTACTCTTTCCAACTTTCTCTGCACCGATAATTGGTAGGACACCCAAATTATCAGTCCCCGGATGTTCTCTATCCAACAAGAAATTGATGACCCGTTCCATCTCCATCTGGCAGCCAAACATGCACTTCTCCATAAACATATACATACTATACGGTTGGCGATACATAGGAGGGTAGTTCTTCAGAAATATAACAAATTCATTCATACCAGTAACTGTCATCTCTACGCTTTGGAGCATCTCTTCCAACTCATCTTTTCTGTGTCTACTGCCAGTACAGAAACGAACACGCTTACTAGGATTGAATTTTGACAGGGAAGAATAGCTCACTTCATCGCCTTTATGGGCTTGCCATCTGAACTTGTCGAGCACGTAGTAGCCCCTGTACATCTCTTCTCTCAACACGTTGAGCTGTTGAAGCATGGCATGGCTTGTGATGTGCCTCCACTCGGCCTCCTCGACGGCGACACGAACCCGGAGCAGCATCAGCTGTAGTCTCCGCAGGCTCTACTCCTTGGACGACGCCGGCGGCTTGCAGTATTTGTCAATCAAGTAGGAGAGGGACCTGCTGGCGAGTTCGCCTTTGACTGCAGATAAGAATATCTCCATTGGGAAACCTCTCTCACCAAGAGATCGAAGAAGTGATAAGAATTATATATGTGACACGAAATACTCTTGGTTTGGTGTCATAGTCATTGCATTGATTTTCCTTGACAGGAAGTGGAGAGGAAACAGTCTACATGGTAGTAAAAGCTCAAAGTTTTAGTCTACGCAACCGCTAGCTACTTTACTTAACTAGTAGCATTAATTATGATAACCATTTTAACAGGTAGTCAATTTTATATTTTTTTGGGATTAATTCACAATTCTGAAATAATATATTGATCAGAATATTCTACACAGCCTAGGAAATTAAATGTTAAATTTGATTTGTTTCCAACTAAATTCAGTCATCATCAAGTTATAAATTTGATTTTATAATGCGTGTTTTGATCAGCACGAAGGTTGAAAAAGCTTTATGTTCAATGAAAATCAAAGAGAGAAACTGATACAATACCTTTCAATTAAGTGCTTCGAGAAGTTGAATGATGATTATTTGTGTACATTAATTCTATTTGTGGTATATATGTGTGATGATTATGTAACATCCTAAAAATTTAAATAAAATAAGAATTGAAATCTTAGATTTTGAATACAATTTATTTCTGAATTTTCAGGCATTATTTGTCTTTCTTGGAATTTTTGTTCTAAAGAAAAATTCTTTTATAATGAATTAGTAAAAAGATAAAAGTAAAAATGTCAGAAAAATTCAGCAAAAGTGAAATTTAATATAGGAAATATTTGGAACTCGTTTTCCAGCAGTCAAAAGCAATATGGACATATTAATTGATGATAGGAAATGTATATTAATAATGTTTGACTAAAAATAGTGTAAAGTCAGATTTTTGTAAAAATCTACACAGTTCATCTTGACCTAAAGTTTTCAATATGTCATACTCAGATCATTTTTACCATCTATTAAAGATATCAAAAATTAATATTCACATTTAGTGCCTTTTAAAATTCAAAAACTGAAAACCGGAAAATCTGGAAATTACAATGTCAAAATTATTAGAAAATAAATACTCAAAATTTATTTGTGCAGCAGTGCTCGTCAGATTTATTAAAATATTTCTACCAAAGTTTTTAACCCAAAAAGTTTACAGAAGGTAGATAACTCTCTGGAGACTTGATACAAAAATCTACAAGAAGGTTTCGACAAGATTAGATACCCTAAATTAATGCCTTGACTCGTGCTGTCCGAAGTGAAGGAATGGAATTGTTCTCCTCGTGACTTACGCGTGGGCCATTTTCTCCGGCTGGCCCCACACGTCATGCTTCCTTTCCTTCTTCCTCAGCCGCTGCCAAATGGGCCCTGGTCCCATGTGCCAGGCCTCATCCTCTCTTCTTCTTTTTCTCCTCTCTCTCACGGCCGGAGCTCCACCGCCTCTGCAGTCTGCACCTTGTCGCATCTCCGGTCAAGCGCTGCAATTAAACACCCAAGACCGAGCCACGTCGCTGGACTTGACACACGGCTGCACAACCAGCAATAAGACGTTGACACTGGACACAAATTCAACAAAGCAAAACTGAAACAAAAATTACGAGGCACAATGGGTCGTAGGACAGCGGAATTGATGATGATTTTTTTGTGGGACAATTTTTCTAGACTCTAGGATGATGGCAAAACAAAGTGGTGATACAGGAAATACCTATCGGGCAACCGAAACTCTAATACCACTTGATGTGACACGGGGCCCGATCTTCCGACAGGTAGACGATAATTCGATTGGTGGAGGACTTGACATAAACGATCCGGACTTCCAATCAAAATCAAACAAAACCTGCAATCGCAACACCACAGCTTTGTTGGTTATCAACCGTGCTAAGACGACGTTGACCTCGCCCAGAAAGCTAGTTCTTGCAAGCAAATCGAGAATACGAGCAAGAACAAAAAAAGAAGCAATCTCAATTGCGAATTGTATTAAGCACACGAAGTTGGGGTTCCACAAACCGCAGAACAGTGAAACTGCAATGGTAGAATAATCTAAGCAAAACTCAAAGCATAACAATGACGGCTATGAGATTTTAATACGTGAGAGGGGTGGCAGCTAGGGTTTGGGGCGCAGCCCTACTCCAAATACATGGGCCAAGGGGGGGTCCGTGCAACCCTAGGTCGTACAAGGCCTTTGGGCCCAAGTGGAGGTGTCGCAGCACTTGGTAGATTCTGTATGTCATATTATTTTGATGATTCCTGTCAATCTAGAAGGAGTTTGAATGTGAAACCACTTCCATTGGAAAGCTCTCGTCGTGGGCTTCTCCGTAGAGTCTAAGAACGCCTCAATCGAACTTCGTATGACCCAGATATGGTCGTTTTATTGGTGTACTATCCTGAGACTCCGAACCGAAATTGGAGTCTAACTTGAGCTCAACTTTGATTCCATCTAGACTTGGACTTCGAGGGATGACGTCCAGATAAGCTTGTGATGCTTCTCCCATATTCCTAATCAACAAGACATTGCAAGAATTTAGTAGCAACCCATCCAAGAAATCATGAGCAGCGAGGAACGAGTTCACCTGGTAATTTAATTATCGTGCACGTGCTCTTGTAATTGGTTCTTGCATATCTTGAGGAGTCGTATTGTACGTATCCGAAGGAGTGATGTCCTCATCAATTTTTACCATCTGTTAAAGATATAAAAAATTAATATTCACATTTAGTGCCTTTTAAAATTAAAAAAACTGGAAAATATGGAAATTGCAATGTCAAAATTATTAGAAAATAAATACTCAAGATTTATTTGAGCAGCAGTGCTCGTCAGATTTATTAAAAAAAATTTTACCAAAGTTGTTAACCCAAAATTTTTTCAGAAGGTAGATAACTCTCTAGAGACTTGATACAAAAATCTACGAGAAGGTTTCGACAAGATTAGGGCAGTCCCAACCCTCCACCTTAGCTGGTGTCCATAGAATTAATTACGCTGCTAACTAAGCAAAAATCTGATGTGGCATAGGAATTAAGGAGGGGAGAGAAGGAAAAACAAAGAAACCGTGTCTCATGCAAGAAACTAGGTCGGCGCGGGTACCAAGGCGCAAGAAACCAGTAAAATCGGGGTTGGACGTTTCTGCGCGCTTATCAAGCTGTGTTTGTGGTGCATGCATTGGTTTATTGCTCTCTCTCTCCTCTAGACACTACTCATGGAAACCATGGATTGAGAAACTATGCATTAGTTTATTGC
Organism: Guadua angustifolia; assembly: GCA_036346375.1. Taxonomy (NCBI): domain Eukaryota; kingdom Viridiplantae; phylum Streptophyta; class Magnoliopsida; order Poales; family Poaceae; genus Guadua; species Guadua angustifolia. The sequence continues at coordinate 123,094 of JAYEVE010000534.1, read as the reverse complement.
TTTCTCTTTCCTCTAAACACTGCTCATGGAAATCATGGATTGAGACTGCCCTTAGATGCCCTAAATTAGTGCCTTGACTCGTGCTGTCCGAAGTGAAGGAATGGAATTGTTCTCCTTGTGACTAACGCGTGGGCTATTTTCTCCAGCTGGCCCCACACGTCATGCTTCCTTTCCTTCTTCCTCAGCCGCTGCCAAGTGGGCCCTGGTCCCATGTGCCAGGCTTCATCCTCTCTTCTTTTTCTCCTCTCTCTCTCTCACCGCCCCTGCAGTCTGCACCTTGTCGCATCTCCGTCCGGTCAAGCGCTGCAATTAAACACCCAAGACCGAGCCACGTCGCTGGAGTTGACACAACGCTGCACAACCACAGCACCTCGTAATCTCGTATCCAGTCTTCTTCTCCTTCTTCCTCTCTACTCAGCACCGACCCCCTTCACCTCTTCTCTGCCGCAGCAATAAACTCAGACCTGAATCACTGCCATGGCAAATCGTCAGCCACAGTACCCCATGTCTAGTCTGCTTCTTCCCCATGCCACTATGGCAACGTGGAAAGGGGTAAAACCCGAATAGCCGCTTCGGTAAATCATTTCTTGATTCCTTCGGTTTACACCATCCTCTTGCTTTTCTAAACTCAATCCTTCACTTATTTACAGCTTTCTTCAGCCAAAACCTTGTTGCCGCAGAAGCTTTCTTCTCCACGGTCGGCCGCCCGACGCTCTGTTTCTCCAGTCTTCCTCCGACTAAACTAGGTACAAAAATGAATCTGTTTCTCCAGTTTTATTTTGAGTTTTTCTAACAAAATACCAGCAACCATTAATATCATATCTAACCTTTTTAAATTCTTAAGAAAAAGTTTAATCTGATTATCTAAATTGTCACTACTAAAACATGGCTAAGCATGATTAATATGTAATCGTATATACCCATATTGACATTATGTATTATCTAATCTTATTCAAGGGAACCATGTCAATACTTATTAAGGTAAGGAAGTTCCATAAGAAAACAGGTATTTTACCAATACCACGATGTAGCAAATTTACAGAAAATAGGTGCATGCATAAATTGATTTGACAAGACAAAATAAAAATTAAAACACTAGGATCAATATGGTTAAAGGGGGTATTTGCCTTACTGATTGTTGTCTATGATAAAGTCAAGGTTGTAGTTGGCATTGTCGACGATAGAATCAGTAACGTTGGGTTCTACACATAGTTCAACAGAACATAAAGTAAATAATAAACTTTAATAAAGACAAAAAGAAATTAGATGAAGAATCAAATAGAAACTTACTGCTTAAAATATGTGTGGTTTAGGGTTAGGGTTTCTTAATTTCATGTGTAAATGTCTTATTCATTTTTTGTTGAAGAATTGATTTTCAGTGGCTTGAAAGCATGAACTAAGCTCCTGTTTCATCTTACAACATGAAACCTTGGTTTCTATAGATTAGTTATTCTTATCCTATGAATTCAAGAGGCCATATATATATATATATATACGTGTGTGTGTGTTTAATCACAAATTCAAGAGGGTAAAATTATTTGGATTAATAGAATTAAGACATTAGTCATTATATAACATATTAGGTTTTATTCTAGTTTCCAACCGAAGCTAGCTTTACTTTTGATGAGAATGAGATTCAAGTTTGATTATTAGCATAGAGGTGTGGTTTCAAGGTTATAATAGATTTAGACATTGATCTTTACAACATTTGCTTCCAAGGGCTACGCATGATTAAGTTTAAATGGGTTACGAGGCACTATTGTTTGTGGACTAATGTATATGAGATAGGACATGGTTTTTTGATTTTAAGAAGATTCTGGTGATACAAATGTTTTAATTACTGATTTTACTTAAGTTCATTTACCTGTGTTACAAATTTTAGGGTTTATATTACACAGGGTTAGGCTTTTAATAAGATTTAGATGCAAAGCATGCTTAACTAGAATGATTACTACAAACCAGGATAGTTTTACCTTAGGGAGTATTCATTTCTTAATCTTGAGTATTTCTAAAGTTTACGTTATAAAGGATTAAGAATTTGTTTTAGATTTGTGACTGCACTTTACGTGATCATGTAACCATTATTATAGCATTAGCAGGTTATGACCCTAGAAGTGTCTTGAAATAGGTTTTGCATCTTTTAGCCTTTATTTGTGAAAGTTATTAATATTTTAGTTATATGAATATAGGAAATGAAGCCTTTTATGAACTTGATTCAAATTAGGTCTTTTTGCTGACTAATATGATCTTGACCTTAGAAATATTTTTGAGATTAGTCCTACTTATTTTGTCTTTTATTTATGACATTCTATTCACATTTATTTGTTCATATTTTGACTCTTTAAGTATATATTACATGAAAGTATATCTTGGTTAACATATTTTTGTATAGTTAGGAGTACTAGCTGTGGTAACGCTCCACGCGTTGTGCAGTACTTACGATGTAACGTGTAAAATTTGGGAAATTTGGCCGTATTTTCGTTTTTCTTTTTTTAAAAAATGGGTCATTAGGACCCGTCGGTGAATCTATGGGTTGCTATAAACCTCCGACGAATCTGTGTTTTTTTTAGAAAACCACGGTTAGGACCCGTCGGCGAATCTATAGACTACTATAAACCTTCGACGAATCTGTATTTTTTTTTAGGAAACCGCGGCTGTTTTTTACGTAATTTAGGAAATTTGGTCGTATTTTCGGTTTTCCCATTTTTTTTAAAAAATAGGTCGATAGGACCCGTCGGTGAATCTATGGCTGCTATAAACTTTCGACGAATCTGTGTTTTTTTTAGAAAACCACGGTTAGGACCCGTCGGTGAATCTATGGGCTGTTATAAACCTTCAACGAATCTATGTTTTTTTAGAAAACCGCGGTTGCTTTTTTTACGTAATTTGGAAATTTTGGTCGTATTTTTTGTTTTCGTATTTTTTTTAAAAAAATAGGTCGTTAGGACCCGTCGGTGAATTTATGGGCTGCTATAAACCTTCGACAAATCTGTGTTTTTTTTAGAAAACCGCGGTTATGACCCGTCGGCGAATCTATGGGCTACTATAAACCTTCGATGAATCTATATTTTTTTTTCGAGGAAACCACGGCCGCTTTTTTTATGTACTTTCGATTTTCGTGTTTTTTTTAAGAAAAGGTCGCTAAGACCCGTCAGCGAATCCGTGGGCTGCTATAAACCTTCGACGAATCTGCATTTTTCTTCGAGACGTATTTTTGTTTTTGAGTCCGCTTCTCTAAAAACTGCTGAGAGGAACCAAATGTAAATTGTAGAGGGACCTAATGTAATTTATTTTTTTTCCAGAGTCCGGTCTGTTAAAAACCATCAGGAGGACCTAAATGTAAACTGCAGAGGGACTTAAACGTAATTTTGATTTTTTTGGGTCTATTTTATTAAAAAATTAAAAAGGACCTAAACGTAATTTTTAATTTTCTGAAGGACCTTCTCGCGAGCTCGCTTACGTGGTGCCCTTCTTAGGCTGGCAATTCTCTCCACTTTAATTATAAGTACTAGGCTGAGTTGCGCGCGATGCCGCGCCGCGAGGAAAAAATCTGGCATGAGTTTTTTGCAAATCGAATTTGCGGAACCACGGGTCTCTTTTTTCAAAATAACCGACGGAAGGATCTATTTATGATTTCAAACTTTTTTTAATAAAAAAAATCAGTGAAAGGACCTAAACACGATTTCCAATTGAGCTATAAACCCTCGACTAATCTGTGTTTTTTTTAAAAACCCGTTTTTAAGAAAACTGTGTGCAAAAAAATCGACGAAAGGATCTAAAAAAATCATTTTTTTAGAAAACTATGCGCAAAAAATCGATGAAAGGACCTAAACGCGATTTCCAATTCAGCTATAAACCGCGTGTAGGGACCTAAACGGAATTTCGATATTTCTCGAGTCTATCTTACTTAAAAAACGGCCGAAAGGACCTAAACGCGATTTTTAATATTTCTGAAAGGACTTAAACGCGATTACCAAACTTTCCAGGGACCTCTCTCGGGGGCGACACGTGGATGGCCTGAGGAGGCACCAATCCCACGCGCTTTAATAGATAAGTTATACATTAGGGTCTTATCATAGCCTAGACAGTTTTAACCGTACTGTAAATATTTTAGCTGAAAATATTTTCTGTGCTATTCATTAAAATTATGACAATATTGTTGTACCAAAATTCTATTTTCTGTTTTTTATTTTTCTTAGATAACAAATAAGCTATATTTTATACTGAAACTCTTTCTGTGCAATCCTATTAGTTATTAGGAGTTACCATAAAATTTCTGTGATTATCAGTTATATTTATTTTATAAAATTCTTCATTGATAATATTGTTTTTAAATTAATTCTGTTTTTGAGTTCACAAAATGGTCAAATCAAATTTATTATTTTTGAAAAATTTTCTTCAAGTTACCATAGTGCTGTAGAAGAATATAATATATTATAAAATTTAAATAATTCTGACATGAGTGCTGTTCGTTGACACAATATATTGTTTTGGATTTCTTTTTAGTAGTAAATGAGTTCACATTACTTTGAAGATTTTTGGAGATACCCTGGAGACATTTTGGGATTTGTAAACATTTTTTTCCAAATTTTATTTTTTATGTGATTTTGGGTTTTGTATTGTAGAGAAGAAGAAAACAATTTATATAAAATATTTTCTTAATAACTAAAATTCAAGAAAACTAGAAAAGATGGAAATTCAAAATAAGTTTATATTTCAAACTCGTTTTCATTGTTTGTTCATTTTAATAGAAAAGGTTTTACATTGTAACTTATACTTTCCTAAGACTAAAATTAACGATAGTGAGGAAAAAGGATGCTATTTAAATTAAAATCTTAATTCCAATTAAAATTTTTATTCAATTTTATTTTAAAACTTTAACATTTTTTCATTTTTGAAAATTTTGGGATATTACATCAAATTAATCATCACACACACACATATATATATACACACACATATCACAAATAGACTTAACAAAAACAACTGCATCACAATATGAGTGTTTTGCATTACATGTACAGAAAAAAATACTTGAGCAAACTAACACAAATCCTTCCTCTTCTGACAATGCTTGTTCCCAGTGACCATACACTTTGACTGGTGAATCACACAGCTATAAAGGTAGCTGTAATAAGGCGGTAAGTGAGATTTCCACACAAGGACCTCAAATTTCCCATGAAGTGTAACACTTCCAGACGCTATCTCTTCGAATGTAATTTTGGGAGCCTTTTCATGAGCAAGCACTACTCGACCTTGGCCGCAGATTTCAAAATATATACTACTTCCAGATATTGTCGGAAGTAAACCAAGTTTACTTTTCACCCCAAAATCACTTGAACATCTACAAAGAAGTAGCTGATCCTTCTCCCTGAGCCATTCAAGAACCCTGCGCCAATGCCGCGCATCACCACTGGCTCTAAGAAAGTAAGCCATGCCATTTGCATGCATGAAAGGCCCAGTGAACTCCTGATATTTGTTGTCTTGGTCAAAATACTCGTCAAATATCTCCACTGCCATGGATGCTAGCTTTGGTTGGTCTTCGGGATTTGAACTTCCAAACGCAAGTACCCTGAAGAAGTACCAGTGTGCTTCTCGAGACAAAAACCTTAGACGGAGAGGTTGTGTGGTTCCAAACTTTACGACCTTTTCAGATCGACTCGTGATTACGATTTTACTGCCCGATGAAAAGCAGCCTCGAGAAGCAGAGTACAACTTTCTCCATGCATCCTCATCGACATCCCCAGCTAGCTCAATAACAACCAGGAGCCTTTCTTCATTTGAGGAGGAGGTACGTTGATGTTTGATTACTCCTCCATCTTTTAGGGTGCATGGCTTTTCTTCTCTAAGATCATTCTCACTAAAAAAGATAATACAAGAAAAGTGGCTGCACACCCTTTCATCGAAGCAGACATGCTCAACAAGTGTACTCTTTCCAACTTTCGCTGCACCGATAATTGGTAGGACACCCAAATTGTTAGTCCCCGGAGGTTCTCTATCGAACAAGAAATTGACGACCCGTTCCATCTCCATCTGGCGGCCAAACATGCACTTCTCCATAAACATATACATGCTATATGGTTGGCGACACATAGGAGGGTAGTTCTTCAGAAATGTAACAAATTCATTCATACCTGTAACAGTCATCTCTACACTTTGGAGCATCTGCTCCAACTCATCTTTTCCGTGTCTACTGCCATTATAAAAACGAACAAGCTTGCTAGGATTGAATTTTGACAGGGAAGAATAGCTCACTTCATCGCCTTTGTGGTCTTGGCATGTGAACTTGTCTAGCACGTAGTAGCCCCTGTACATCTCTTCTCTCACCATGTTGAGGTGTTGAAGCATGGCTTGGTTTGTGATGTGCCTCCCCTCGGCCTCCTCAACGCTGACGCGAACCCGGAGCAGCATCAGCTGTAGTCTCCGCAAGCTCTCCTCCTTGAACGACGCCGGCGGTTTGCAGTATTTGTCGATCAAGAAGGAGAGGGATCTGCTGGCGAGTTCGCCTATGACTGCAGAGAAGAATGTCTCCATTGGGCAACCTCTCTCACCAAATGATCGAAGAAGTGATAATAAATATATGTGATGCGAAATACTCTTGGTTTCGTGTCAATGTTGTTAATGGCAGCGGATGGTTGTTGCAGTGCTGTTTGTAGAGGTGACAAGACTAGCAGTGATTGCGCCGCAAGGGTTGTGCTTGAGTTCACACGACGATGGCATGATCGATGTTCATCGTGGCACTGAAGTCAGCTTCCGCTCCTTGCCGTGGCGCTGTCCTGGCCGTGATTCAATTGCCGTGGCAGAAGATGAGCAAGCAGTGGCTGGCTGAGGGAGGAAGACAAGAGACAGCGTTTTGGCTGGGGAAGAAACAGGGCGTGACAGCGAATCAATGCAGCAAATGTTTGCCGTGGCCGCGTTTCGGTTGGATTTGAGCTACTACGGCTATGAGTGTTTTGCATTACATGTACAGAAAAAAATTACATGAGCAAACTAACTCAAATCCTTCCTCTTCTGACAATGCTTGTTCCCGGTGACCATACACTTTGATTGGTGAATTACACAGCTATAAATGTAGCTGTAATAGGGTGGTAAGTGAGATTTCCACACAAGGACCTCAAATTTCGCATGAAGTGTAACACTTCCAGACAGTATCTCTTTGAAGGTAATTTTGGGAGCCTTTTCATGAGCAAGCTCTACTCAACATTGGCCGTAGATTTCACAATATATACTACTTCCAGATATTGTCGGAAGTAAACCAAGGTTACTTGTCACCCCAAAATCACTTGAACATCTACAAAGTAGCAGCTGATTCTTCTCCCTGAGCCATTCAAGAACCCTGCGCCAATGCCGCGCGTCACCACTGGCTCTAAGAAAGTAAGCCATGCCATTTGCATGCATGAATGGCCCAGTGAACTCCTGATATTTATTGTCTTGGTCAAAATACTCATCAAATATCTCCGCTGCCATGGATGCTAGCTTTGGTTGGTCTTCGGGATTCAAGCTTCCGAACGCAAGCACCTCTCCTCCGCTTACAGAGAGGCACTGCAATACGAAATTACAGATCACCGAGAGCTAACCAACTTTCTTTTTTAGTGCCAAGTGTTTGTCTTGTGTGTTCAAACAAGCAAAGAATGGTAGGAAGTCAATAGCAGCCGGCGCGCCATGTACACTCATGCCGTGCCAATCTCATATTCACCTGCGGTGAGTCCGTACACTCTTAATTAGCGAGAAGGAGAGGGATCTGCTGGCAAGTTTGCCTACGATTGCAGATAAGCACGTACGTCTCCATTGGGAAACCTCTCTCACCAAGATAAAAAGTGATAATAATTATACATGTGATGCGAAATACTGTTGGTTTCGTGTCAAAGTTGTAGCTTTGATTTCATGACATGAATGGAGAGGAAACAGTCTACAGGTAGTCTACGCAGTTGCTATCTCCTTTCTGCACGTCGCTAGCAGCTACTTTTCTTAGCTAGTAGCATTGTGGCAACCAATTTAACAGCTAGTCATTTTTCTATAATCTTTTTGGGATTAACTCACAATTCTGAAATAAATTCTTACTTAGAATATTCTACGAAGCCTAGGAAATTAAATATTAAATTTGATTTGTTTCCAACTGTTAGGATTGGAAGCACGGCAAAATAACTGGAGACAAAGATTTAACGTGGAAAAGCTCTTGCGAGAAAAAAACCCACAGGAAACAGTCCATTATGATGCTTCAAAATTAAAAGTACAGAGGGGTTGGTTTATATAGCCAAAGAGTCCTAGTTGTAGACGAGTTGGACTAACAACCTATTTGGATAGAACCAAAAGATATGGTAGTTAGAGATATTGAGTTATCTCCAACAAACCTCCTCTTAACTCAAATCTATAACAAAGTTGTTTCCGAAAAACCCCGAAGAGTAGTTAAACACATGAATACAAGTATGTTAAAAGTCGAAACGACTACCGAACAAAGAAGACTGGAACAGTCAAGCCAAACACTTTTAGTGAGAAAATCCTCTAATGGGTATAAAAGATTGGAACAGTCTTATCCAAATGCTTCTCATGCAGCAAGATTGAGCAAACCACTAGTAGGTCGAGAGAAAGACTGGCACAGTCTATCCAAATACACAGCTATAACAAAGCAGATAAAAAAAATCTAGGTCTTCAATGATTCATAACCCCAGAAAAGTCTGAGTCTGTGTAACTGACCTCCTGAAACAAAGGCTCAATCATCAAATAGCATAAGCCAAGACATTACTTGTGGTGCTGGGTAGACAGTGAAGAACTCATAATATGGATTTTTGGCATGCTTCATATGGAACATAAAATTTAGCAAGCTGACTACTGAAAATCCATAATATGGTTGAAATTGTTCCTCCAAAAATACCAAGATGAAGAAAAACTGTCGTGCTATCAATGGAGTATAAATTACAGTAGACCCCTCATATCGAGTAAAGATAACAAAAAGAAATGTTGTAGTATCCACGCAGAAACAAACTCCTTCTTACACTCATCTCAAATTGACATTGGAGTAAAACCTTCACTAAAAAAACTCCAAAGAGTATAATGCTACCAGCAGGGTGTCGTCAAATTTCAAATGAACGTTGCCAAAACCTCCATCATAGTCAACATATCTAAACGGTGAATAAAACACCAAATAAACGGTGATGGAACACCAAGTTCCAATTAACAGTGATGAAACACCAAATTTAGTTGTCTCCTCAACTGATATATATATATTTTTATTCTCCAAATAGACGATGAAACGTCAAAGGAACCGACGATGAAACATCGAATAAATTGCGGATGATAAATCCCACATGAATACCGCCAATAATGAGCACAAAATAATATAATAACCTGGATTGTGCATGAAATATCCCACCAAATAATCATAATTGCAATAAAATCTCACTTTTGTTGGCATTGGAACAATCGTCAGGGTGAAATGTAATTCTTTCCTCACACCCACATGTTGAAAAACATGTCTCATCTGAATCTACCATATTAGAGAAATTGATCTTATCATCGAAATTCTCAATGTTAAATTTAGTGGATGATATGGTGGAGAATAAAAAATTACAGATCTAAAAATATATGGTATATTCTCAGATGTGAATAGCACTTTTGACCTGAAGAGCCGGCTCTGCAAAGAAACCGAGAAGACACTAGAGTTGGAGCCGAGCAAAAAAAAAAAGATCTGGAGCTGCTCTGAAGCCGAAGCCAATGAAACTCAAGAAATAGATTCAATCCGGTTTTGATTGAGTTCAAGTCCAATCTATTACTTCCGATCAGGAGGGAATCCAGCTAACCAAAACATTTGGTTGAGTGTACATGGGCGTCTCTTTGGTTCAAGTCTTCAAGGAAACTTCGTCCAAACAGCAGAGGACTTGGTGAAAACCCTATGTCTGATATCATTTGCTAGGATAGGAAGTACAGCTAAATAACTAGAGACAAAGATTTAACGTGGAGAAACCCTTGTGGAAAAAAAAACACGGGAAACAATCCATTATGATGTTTCAAGATTACAAGTACAAGGTGTTAGTTTATATAGTGAAAGAGTCCTAGTTGTAGATGACTTGAACTAACAATCTTGTTAGATAGAACCAAAAGATATAATAGTTAGAGATATTGAGTTATCTCCAACACCAACTAAATTCAGTCATCAAGTTATAAATTTCATTTTATAATGCATGTTTTGATCAGCACGAAGGTCAAAAAGGTGCTATGTTCAATGAAAATCCAAGAGAGAAAAATGATGCAATACCTTTCAACTAAGTGCTTCGAGAAGTTGAATGATGATTATTTGTGTAGCACTGAATTTTAGGAAATGAGGCGATACCTTTCAATTAAGTACGAGGAAAATATGAGATGATTATCTAGTATATATTAAAAGCTCGTGAGAGTTGCTAAAAAAAAAGAGAAATAGTCAAAAAAATTTCACAAAAAAATAAAAAATAAAAATCTAACCCTTAATACGGTGGATCCTAATTAAAACCATCGTTGGATCTTTCTAACAAAAATAGGAGCACGCTAAAAATTCTCACAAAAAAGCATAGCATCCGGCCCTGAATCTGATGGACTCTAACTAAATTAAACTATATTAGCCGTTGGATGTTATTATCTAAAGAAAAACATCTAAGTTAGAATCTAGTGGACCCAAGCTATAACCAATGATTTTTCTCAACGCATAGCCAACAATTTAAATGAACTAATCCCTTTGTTAGAATTTGCACTAGAGATATTGATACACTTGATCTATACGTGCACACTTTTGTACATACCCCAAATCAGTTTAGATTGAGTTAAGAGATTAATGTGGTATATATAGTTATCGTGTCTTAGAATATGAGTGGCATGTACAAGCCTTATTATTAACAAACTGGAAATTTGAAAAAAAAGGACGATCAAAAGTCCCGAGCAACTATTGCAACACAAAGTGAAAAAAATACTAATATGATACGTTTATTCTGTATGTAGTACGCGCAAAAGGAGGCTGGGTAAGGCAGTTCAATCAAGCACGGCGGCAAACAGCTAGCTCTACCACGTATCTTTATGACTTGACAAAAAACATTTAGCTTTTGACACAAAGATCAATACAAAATCTGGAGTTAATTAGCCGCATTCAAAAATTAAATTCTTCAATATTAAACATTTGGGACAGTTTCAATGGCCGAGCAAAACAAAGCTGAGAGGAAGCTTAGTGAGGAAAAAAGAATTGAATTCTTCAATATTAAACATCTGGGACGGTTTCAATGGCCGAGCAGAACAAAGCTGAGAGGAAGCTCAATGAGCAAAAAAAAGAACTAAACCGAGACAAAGCATATAGAAAAACCAAGGGAGGTAATTTTCGAGAAAGATATGTTGTAGAAGAGAATTTAGGATCTAATTTGTAGAAAAGTAAATTAGTAGTTGGATTTGTATACGAATTCTAACCTAAAATTGATATACAAAATTAAAAATAGCATTGCAAAAATTCAAAATAAACAACAAAAGGAAATTAGCCATTTGATTTTTACTCTAAATAAAAACATGAAATTAAAAATTAAATAAAAATAACAACAAAATAATAGAAAAATAAAAATAAATGGAAATTAGGGATTTTTAATTCCATACTACATGAAAATAAAAAAATTGGTTTTATTCATAATCAAAATTCCATAAATACGCTAATTTGGAAAAAAAAAGGTAAGTAATTTGATTTGTATGTGTATATATATTATTATTAACTATTATGTAATAAAAGTCAGTGATGGGTTTTTTACTGCCGCTAAGAAAATGTAGAATAAGCTAAAAGTTCTCAAAAAAGCATTCTAACTCTTTATTCGGTGGACCTCAATGAAATGAAGAGATTAAGAGAGTGATACATCAACATGTATTGACTATACCAGTATAAGCAATATGATATGCACTAAAAGAAGTACTAAAAGAAAAAAACAAGTATTGCAATAATGAAATTAAGAGATGATGGTATAAATAGAAAATATTATGTTATGCTCTATTTACTGTTTTACTATTTAAGTAGAGAAGAAAGTTTCGGTTGCATGTGACAAGTATTGTGAAATGGAGTGATCGAATATATTTTCTCCTATAATATGTAATATCAAAATATCACAAGTGGAATTCTGCAATGATCTATTTTTACAAATCGAAATCATATATATAAACATGTTTTAAGAATGATGTACGCGCAAGTGCGCAGGCCATCTTGCTAGTTTTAGGAAAGACAATGAAATGAACAGGATAGGTAAACTGGCACTAAATTAATCTACTTACATATGGCTTATAAAACGGAAAATGTCTGAAAAAATAATATGTTTTGTAAAATGGATAAGGCATATTGCATTCATAGAGGGCATGGAAGATTTAGTCCATATTACTGCAGTTCAATGCATTCATCTGGTAGAAAAAGAACCACCGGTACTGCAGTATACGGAGGATAGATTTGCTGCAAACTAACACTTAAATCTATTTGTTCTTGTTTTTATTAATTCTAGGAGTTAATAAAATAATGATCAAACCGAAAGAATCAATTTAGTATAAAGGGATATAAGCAAACTAGAAAGCATTTGTACAAAACCACGAAGAACAAAAACGAATAGATCGAAATCAATACTCAATGATTTATTTCTCAAATTAGAGATACGTAACATGCACAATCCAACCGTCGCCTCTGGAACCGCCTCTGGAACCGCCTTGCTATATCTTGGCTCCCTTGCCACGGAAAGGAATATCTCCATTTGCGGGACTCTGTCCTCAGGAAGAAGATTGTGACTTCTCTGAAACCCAATTTATGCTCTGCTTCTGGTCATTGCTGGTTAGGAAGGTCAAGCCTTGTGGTCAAAACTCAGAGAGGAATTACCATAGAAAATGAGGGAGGCTCAGTCTCTTTGCTCTGGCGCCGAAAAATCGGTTCATTATTTTTTTGAAGCTGTAAAAATCAATCCATTCCATGCACGTGATCTTTGACAAATGGGCTTCCTCTCTCCTGTACCTGCTGACTATAAAATACTGCTGTACTAAAATTATGACAATACTGCTGTACTAAAATTATATTTTCTGATTTTTATTTTTCTTAGATAACAAATAAGCTATGTTTTATATGAAAATTTTTCTGTACAATCCTATTAGTTATTAGGAGTTACCATAAAAAATTCAGGTGATTACCAGTTATATTTATTTTATAAAATTCTGACATTGACAATATTGTTTTTAAATTAATTCTGTTTTTGAGTTTATAAAATGGTCAAATCAAATTTATTGTTTTTCAAACATTTTCTGCAAGGTACCATAGTGTTGAAGAAGAGTATAAGATATTAGAAAAATTAAATAATTCTGACATGAGTGATGTTCATTGACACAATATACTGTTTTGGATTTCTTTTTAGGAGTAAATGAGTTCACATTACTCTGAAGATTTTGGAGATACCCTGGAGGCATTTTGGGATTTATATAAATTTTTCTAAATTTTATTTTCTTATGTGATTTTGAGTTTTGTATTGTGGAGAAGAAGAAAACAATTTATATGAAATATTTTCTTAATAACCAAAATTCAAGAAATCTAGAAAATCTGTAAATTCAAAATAAGTTTAAATTTCAAACTCATTTTCATAGTTTATTCATTTTAGAAGAAAAGGTTTTACATTGCAACTTATACTTTCCCTAAGACTAAAATTGTAACATCCCAAAAATTTCAAAAATAGTAAAAATGAAAATTTAGAATTTTGAAAATGGAATTGAGTAAACATTTTAATTGAAACCAAGATTTTCATTTTCAAATATTATCTTTTTCTCCATTTTCTAGTTTGTCAACCAAAAGAAAAGAACAAGATGCTGCGTTAGAACTTTTGGTCCAAATTAAACAAACTTTGAAAATGAGTTGAGGAAGTAATCTTACTTTGAAATCCCATCCTTTCTAAAACTTTTTCAACCTTAATAATTATTTTCGAATTTGGGTTAAAAAGAAAAATCAATAAATAAAATTAGTAAAAGAGTAAAAGTAAAATGGTAAAAGATAAAAGTAAAAAGCCAGTAAAAATGCCATTAAACTATGGGAATTCTCCACCACATCTTTTCAGCTGTCCAAAGATTTTTTAATGATTTAGGTAAAGAAGTAAATAATAAAGTGACATGTTTTAAACTTCAAAACAGTGACATGGCAGAATTTCTCAAAAATAATAAAAGCTTATATCTCACTGAAAATTTTATAATGTCTTCCTCATAACATACTTAACACCTGGTAAAAATATCAAAAATTAATAATTAATATTATTGCTGTTTAAAATTCAAAAACAGATATCACCTAAATCCAAAATCTGCAATATCAGAATTTTTATTAAATAATGTAGTAAGGTTTTGATTTGAAAATTTTACAGAAGCATTCTTAGCTCAAATTCATTTTAAAAACAATGTTTTAGAAATAATAGAATTTATTTACTCTCAAAGAAAAATCAAAATCAGAAACAAGGATTTGGAGCAGTCACTGTTGTAAGAATATTAATATTTTTTTTTCGGTAACTCCTTTTTACCTCAAAATATGATCAAGTAATTAAAGTGGCATGTTTTGAATTCTTGTTGTGCTTTGGATTTTCTCATTGAGTTACTTCTGGAATTAGTTTTGCTCTTCTATGATTTCATGCCTAATGAAAACTTAATTTGTCAAATCCAACACCTTAATGAAACTAAAAGAAAACTCAAACAAAATGCTATAGAAAATAATTTTGTAAAATACTAGAGACCAAAAGATGAATGAAAACCAATTTTACAGAATTTTGGCACACCATTTACAGAGCTTGAAAATTCAAAAACAGATTGAAAAAAAGTCTAGTTCAATGAATTACTGTTCTTAAATGACAATAGATAATGAGATGAAACCAAAGAAAATGGAAAGTAGGACTTCTGGACTACCTACTAAAAAATTTTCAGAATTTTTCAACCAAGACTTCACCCTTGCCAAGCCTGCCCATATGACTTGTCACTTCTGCACTTGATTTTCGCCCAGCTGCTGAATTCAGCCGTTGCTCTCGATGAAACTTCAAGCTATGCCTCTGGCAGGTGGCCCCACGCAAGCCTGGGCCCACTGGCCAGCCCCTCCATCCTTCTCTCCTTCCTTTCTCCTCTCATTACCTCAAACGCTGCCTCGGTATTTCCTCCTAGCGCCATTTCGCCTCCCGGCGAACCAGTAGCCACGCTGCCTTCACGAGCCCACCTTCTACCGCTCCGTCCCTTGCCCATGCCGCACACCTGCCTTTAGCACCTACCTCCTCTCATGGCGCCATGAAGGCGAAGACTACCACTCCCACCTTTGCTTCTTTGCTGCTGCTTCGTTGTGCCTTGGAAGCCATCCGGCCAAGCAGCACCGAGCCAGGCCTTGTTCAACCGAAGCCCCAGGTGAGCTCATCCCTCTCAATCTTGCGCACAGCAGCTACTCAACCTCCTGACCAATCTCCACCTTGCCTGCAGCCAAAGCCGAAGCAACCGTGGATCTCTTCCTCCTTGCGCCGTCGAGCCAAGCCTTGTTCAATCGCAGCCACCAGGTGAAGCTCCCTTCCAGTGCGTCTCGCCGTGAGTAGTTCTTCTGTCGCCTCACCTCACTACTGACCTCGCTACCAGCTCCTAAATCTTTCTCCCCTAACTTGCATGCAGCCTCCCCAGCCGAGCTACACTCTCCCTGCAGTCGCCTTCTTCAGTTCTGCTCCGAAGCCAGAGCCAGCGCCATGGTTGCCTTGTGAAGCTCTAGGGTTTGTAGAGGTGAGCCTAAGTAATTAAGCTTGAGACTTAGTCACAAATGAATGCATGGCGTAGTGGTAGAGCACCAGTGCTTGTACTCAACAAGTCTTGAGTTCGAATACTCACATCTGCACTTCTTTTTTTTTTTCTATTTTCTATTATTTTTGCCTTGCGCAATGAAACACTTATAACTTTTGCTGTGAAACTCCGATTAATGCAAACTCAATTCCTAATCTTGAGTTACTCAGTAAAGATTCAAAATATACAATAAAAAGTTATATGTTACTTGCAGCAAAAACTTTTAATTAGAGTTTGAATGAAAGTCACCTTTTAGGTAATATGAAGCAATTATATGTTTCCTTGCTCCATAAATCATGAAATAAATAAAACATGTCCCTGCAACCCCAGAGAACCCATTTCTATGAAAAGATTCAGATTTAAATGTATTTTGTATCAAGTATTGATTGTGCAAATGCCTTAATAACATGCAAGACTCAAATGGTTAAAATATGTATCAAATGAGCTCAACAAGTGGTGAAACCAATTTAGTTGCACTTCAGGGATAGCATAGATTACAAATATACAAAAATATTTAGACTATTCATTAGTTTACCCTATTTGCTCATTAGCCAAACATGCAATCGGTAAAATGAACAAATAGCCGTAACTTTAGCAAACGGACCTTAAATTCGACAAAACCAACTTCTATGACCCAGAAATGATATGCCTTAGCTTGCCATACAAAACTAACATTAGTTTGATTAACTTCGAGTTAAGCTCATATTAAGCCTAAGTAACTATTCATACAAAAAATGCCTTGAACAAATGAGAAATATCACGGAATCAAATTTAAAACACTCTTAGGGATATTCCCTACTAACCCCTGAAAAATGGTTAGATTATCCCTTTCAGTGTAGTCGCAACTGAAGAAAGAAAACTGCACCGCAATAGCGCTAAAAGTGTGGTCATTTAAGCCTTTTCGGCAGTCTGTTAAATATCGTACATGAACATAAAGTTATGATAAAATAGCCTAGGATCATTGTCTGATACATATTCTACCATAATCTGGAAAAATATATTAATTATAACTTCATTTGCATATTAATCCAATCGCAAGAAAGACCCTAAATGATCACAACTGCACAGAATCGTTATCACTTAAGCCTCTTCGGCGGCTTATAAAATAGCTCGTCTAAACACAAACTTTAGGGAATTAGTCCAGAAACTTACTTCAATATATGGAAAACCAAATTATATAAAAATATCTTAATTACGACCTATTGATCAAGTAAAATAAGTTAACTCAAAAACCCTAAATGACAATATCGTCGGAACAGATTACGTGAGCGGTAAGAGTAGAAATCTTCACCGATGTTGCCGCAATACAAGGAATCATCCTATGACTATATAATAACAGCGAATAACTCTAAATTTCAGATCTAACTTGTAGGAGTTGCTCCCATGCCTGAACACTTAAAGTTAAGCACTATTCAAGCAAACCTTTAAGTGAATGTTTTACTTTTATCAATCCAAACAATTTTTGCATCTTGAATTCGAAATTGTAAATACCAAAACACACAATTATAACCTCTTGAATTCGTAAACAACCCTATGGTGTTCATAGCTTAAGTTCCATGAAATCGGTGAATGAAAGTATCACATTCATGATTAAAAACCTCACATAAACTAAGTACTAATAAGATTGTTATGCAAGTGATAATTTGAGAACCCAAAATCCACCATGACCTTCTTGGTAAGATTTAATTTGGTAATTTTATCTGATTTCTTTTTGTCCCATTTTGATTCGATGTTATTTGCTTTTGTCTCGGTTATTATTATTCGACGCGTAGAAGACGATATTTCGGATCCGATTAATAACAACATCGACTACGATCAGGATTATATTCCCGATGAAGAGCAACCAGGCAAGCACCTCCTTTGACCATTTTGATCCCATATTTGCAATGTTATTTTGTTTTATCAAACTATATGCATGCGTGTATGTTTTAAAATTGCTATATTGTGGGTGATGGTAGCTAAATCCAATTGTATGCATTTCCATTACCTTGACATTTGAATTACTGCCATTGTAACCTAGTAATGGTGTAGACAATAATTAATGTCACTTGGGTAATACTCGCGAATTATCTTATGCTCATGCTTAGACTTGCTCACTAGATTTGGTTTTAAAAATGATGGGAAATGTTTCAACTACATTGAGCAAACTTTGTTTAAATGGATGGAACCACGGTACGGTTTCCACTTAGTTTGATGAAAAATCCAACTCAAACTTATGATTTAGACGCGGGCGAGTTATTACTTAACTTGAGGCGTGAAATGGACCTCACGCGTAGTTAGGGGGAGATCCTCGCCCGGGTCGATTAAGGACCGAACTTGATGCTATCACTTAAGTGTTTCGGTGCAACCACATGTGCTAGTATATAGCCTAAGCTCACTAGATTGGCTAAAGTCTAGCCTTGCATTTTGGTAGGCCGGAGTAGTATGGACGATTCGATGTCTTTGAGTCGTTCTAGGTGCTCCCTTCATCGAGGTGTTGGGGCCCAAGCATTCCAATACAACGGTGCATGCCTTGCCATGGGGAGAGTTCGCGATGGGGCACCATCGGTCCAGGATCTCCGGAATCGTGGCAAGGGTTTAACATCACTTGTCATGCCGTGCAAGGCTAAGCTTTAACTAGTTGAGCAACCGTCACGATCCTAGCAAATCGAGATGCGGTGAGTATCGCGAGGCATGGTTGACATGATTGCTAGAATGTGTCATGTGGGTAAAGTGTACACTCTCTGCAGATTAAAATCTAATTAATTAGCCGTGCTCACGGTCATGAGCAACTTGGGAGAATAATGTCAAGTATAGTCTTTACTTTTGCTAAAGCTTTTGGAAATGGTGTTGGAATGAGTTGGTGGATTGGGAAGCCAATGGTGGCTGTTTTTACTTGTCATTTGCAGCCATGGAGGGCTGTGAATTGCTGTATATGAACTCTACTTACTGATATTTAGCTTTATATTAAATGCTCTTTACAAATTCGTTACCGTTTCATGAATCTTTTGCTTGCAAACAAAATCTGCCTTATGCTGAAATGAGACTAGTGTAGAAGCTTAATTCCTTGTTTAGCCCTGCATTTACTGTATTTCCATACACTAAAGTCTTGCGAGTACATACGTGTACTCATGGTTGCTTAATCTAAATAATATAGACGAAGGTACGGAAGAGTGCCCCGACGACTCTTGCTTTGCTCCGGGGTTCGACGATCACGTTGATGGATGAACTTGGGCTTTTCCAAATCGGTTGCCTATGGGTTATTGGATGGGCATACCGCTGTCCTACTTTTGGTATATGTTTAAATTCCGCTGCAATTTACTTTTGGACTTGTGATATTCGGCCGGTCGGCCACTACTTGTAATATTAAGTAGTTGTAATAGTTGAAGTTTATGTTTATGCTATTCCAACTGCTTAGATTCATGTGTATGTGTTGCGATACATCTCGAATGCGGGATATGTGGGTGCTAGGCGTTGATCTTGGGAACTAGCACTAGACACATATCCGGTACTGAATTGTCATCAACCATCGATGCATACACTCGTTGCAACCGTCGTTCTTTGGCTATTGCTCTTGCTCCCTTGGAGAGCGAGGCGATACCAAGGTCTGAGACGGATGGCGAATGCTATGCGTGGATGAGTTGGTCTCAATCTGGTATGGTTGTTCGAATGGAATCGAAACTCCCATGGACGCGTAAGTGTATGCGGTGCGACTATGTGGCTCATATTTGCTTGAGTGAGGCCATTTAGTCAATACTCGTGCACGTGACTTTTGGGTGGCAGTGAACATACACTTAAGTGGAGTATGGGTGCCACCTCTAAGTCCAACGCACGTGTGAGGATCGATTCATACTTCCGGGTGCCCACAAAAATTCAAGATAATGAGGGAAAAGGATGATATTTAAATTAAAATCTTAATTCCAATTAAATTTTTATTCAATTTTATTTTTAAATTTAAAAATTTTCTTTTCCTCATTTTTGAAATTTTCATTTTTAGGATATTACATCAAATTAATCATATAGACATATATATATATAGACATATATATATATATATATATATATATATATATATATATATATATATATATATATATATATATATATATATATATATCCCAAATAGAATTAACAAAACAACTGCATCACAATATGAGTGTTTTGCATTACATGTACAGAAAAAATTACTTGAGCAAACTAACTCAAATCCTTCCTCTTCTGACGATGCTTGTTCCCAGTAACCATACACTTTGACTCGTGAATCACAGAGCTATAAATGTAGCTGTAATAAGGCGGTAAGGGAGATTTCCACACAAGGACCTCAAATTTCCCATGAAGTGTAACATTTCCAGACATTATCTCTTTGAAGGTAATTTTGGGAGCCTTTTCATGAGCAAGCACTACTCGACCTTGGCCGTAGATTTCACAATATATACTACTTCCAGATATTGTCGGAAGTAAACCAAGTTTACTTTTCACCCCAAAATCACTTGAACATCTACAAAGTAGCAGCTGATCCTTCCCCCTGAGCCATTCAAGAACCCTGCGCCAATACCGCGCGTCACCACTAGCTCTAAGAAAGTAATTAGCCAGGCCATTTGCATACATGAAAGCCCCAGTGCAATCGTGATATTTCTCTTGGTCAAAATACTCGTCAAATATCTCCACTGCCATCGATGCTAGCTTTGGTTGGTCTTCGGGATTCGAGCTTCCGAACGCAAGTACCCTGAAGAAGTACCAGTGTGCTTCTCGAGACAAAAACCTTAGACAGAGAGCTTGTGTCGTTCCAAACTTTGCGACCTCTTCAGATCGACTCGTGATTATGATTTTACTACCTGGTGGAAAGCAGCCTCGAGAGGCAGAGTACAACTTTCTCCATGCATTCTCATTGACATCCCCAGCCAGCTCAATAACAACCAGGAGCCTTTCTTCATTTGAGGAGGAGGTACTTTGATGTTTGATTACTCCTCCATCTCTTAGGCTGCATGGTTTTTCTTTTCTAAAATCATTCTCACTAAAAAAGATAATACGAGAAAAGTGGCCACACACCGTTTCGTCCAAGCAAACATGCTCAACAAGTGTACTCTTTCCAACTTTCGCTGCACCGATAATTGGTAGGACACCCAAATTGTCAGTTCCTGGAGGTTCTCTATCCAGCAAGAAATTGACGACCCGTTCCATCTCCATCTGGCGGCCAAACATGCACTTCTCCATAAACATATACATGCTATACGGTTGGCGACACATAGGTGGGTAGTTCTTCAGAAATATAACAAATTCATTCATACCAGTAACAGTCAACTTTACACTTTGGAGCATCTGTTCCAACTCATCTTTTCCATGTCTACTGCCAGTATAGAAACGAACACGCTTACTAGGATTGAATTTTGACAGGGAGGAGTAGCTCACTTCATCGTCTTTATGGGCTTGGCATCTGAACTTGTCGAGCATGTAGTAGCCCCTGTACATCTCTTCTCTCAGCACATTGAGCTGTTGAAGCATGGCTTGGTTTGTGATGTGCCTCCCCTCGGCCTCCTTGACGGCGATGCGAACCCGGAGCAGCATCAGCTGTAGTCTCCGCAGGCTCTCCTCCTTGGATGACGCCGGCGGCTTGCAGTATTTGTCGATCAAGAAGGAGAGGATCTACTGGCAAGTTCGCCTATGACTGCAGAGATGAACGTCTCCATTGGGCAAACCTCTCTGGCTCTCTCACCAATAGATCGAAGAAGTGATAATAAATATTTGTGATGGGAAATACTCTTGGTTTCGTGTGAAAGTTGTTTCTTTGATTTCTTTGACTGGAAGTGGAGTCTACACGGTAGTAAAATCCTACGCAGTTGCTGGAAGACTAGCGAAAAAACCATGAATGGAGAGGAAGCAGTCTTACACGTTAATGAAAGCCTACGTGGTTGCCCATCGCTAGGAGCTACAATTCTTAACTAGTAGCATTATGGAAACCAATTTAACAGCTAGTCATTTTTCTATAATCTTTTGGGATTAACTCATAATTGTGAAATAAATTCTTGCTGAGAATATTCTACAAACCCTAGGAAATTAAATGTTAAATTTGATTTGTTTCCAACTAAATTCCGTCATCAAGTTGTAAATTTCATTTTAGAAATATCTCCAATTGCGGGACTTCTCTGAAACCCAATTTATGCTCTGCTTCTGGTCATTGCTGGTTAGGAAGGTCAAGCCTCGTGGTCAAAACCCAGAGAGCAAATGACGAACAAGAACAGAGTGAGAGACCACGCGAGGAATTACTATAGAAAATGACTCAGTCTCTCTGCTCTGAGCGCCGAAAAATCATTCCATTATTTTTTTGGAGCTGTAAAAATCAATCCATTCCATGCACATGATCTTTGACAAATGGGCTTTCTCTCTCCTGTACCTGCTGACTATAAAATACTGCTGTACTAAAATTCTATTTTCTGATTTTTATTTTTCTTAGATAACAAATAAGCTATGTTTTATATGAAACTTTCTGTGCAATCCTATTAGTTATCGGAGTTACCATAAAAATTTCAGGTGATTATCAGTTATATTTAATTTATAAAATTCTAACATTGATAATATTATTTTTAAATTAATTCTGTTTTTGAGTTTATAAAACTTTCAAATCAAATTTATTATTTTTTAAACATTTTCTGCAAGTTACCGTAGTGTTTGTAAAAAGAATATAAGATATTAGAAAAATTAAATAATTCGACAAGAGTGATGTTCATTGACACAATATACTGTTTTGGATTTCTTTTTAGCAGTAAATGAGTTCACATTACTTTGAAGATTTTGGAGATACCCTGGAGACATTTTGGATTTATATAAATTTTTCCAAATTTTATTTTGTTTTGTGATTTTGGGTTTTGTATTGTAGAGAAGAAGAAAACAATTTATATAAAATATTTTCTTAATAACCAAAATTCAAGAAAACTAGAAAAGGTGGAAATTCAAAATAAGTTTATACTTCAAACTTATTTTAGTAGTTTGTTCATTTTCAAAGAAAAGGTTTTACATTGCAACTTATACTTGCCCCAAGACTAAAATTCAAGATAACGAGGAAAAAGATTATATTTAAATTAAAATCTTAATTCTAATTAATTTTTTTATACAATTTTATTTTTAAATTTTAAAGTTTTATTTTTCTCATTTTTAAATTTTTCTAAGATATTACATCAAATTAATCATCATATACATACATATATCACAAATAGAATTAATAAAAACAACTTCATCACAATATGAGTGTTTTGCATTACATGTACAGAAAAATTACTTGAGCAAACTAACTCAAATCCTTCCTCTTTTTGACGATGCTTGTTCCCAGTAACCATACACTTTGACTGGTGAATCACGCAGCTAGAAATGTAGCTGTATAATAAGGCGGTAAGTGAGATTTCCACACAAGGACCTCAAATTTCCCATGAAGTGTAACACTTCCAGACAATATCTCTTTCAAGGTAATTTTGGGAGCCTCTTCATGAGCAAGCACTTCTCGACCTTGGCCGTAGATTTCACAATATATACTACCTCCAGATATTGTTGGAAGTAAAGCACGTTTTCTTTTCATCCCAAAATCACTTGAACATCTACAAAGTAGTAGCTGATCCTTCCCCTTGAGCCATTCAAGAACCCTGCGCCAATGCCGCGCGTCACCACTAGCTCTAAGAAAGTAATTAGCCATGCCATTTGCATACATGAAAGGCCATTTGTCTTGGTCAAAATACTCGTCAAATATCTCCACTGCCATGGATGCTAGGTTTGGTTGGTCTTCGGGATTCGAGCTTCCGAACGCAAGTACCCTTAAAACAGTAGGATATTTTCATTTGCAAACCACGATATGAAAAATTCAAAAAACAGCCTAAAACAGTCAAATTTGAGGAATTTTCATTTGCAAACCACGATATGAAATTGAGTAAACCAAGAAAATGGAAACTAGGATCCTTGGACTACCAGCAAAAAAATTTTAGGATTTTTCGAACACCCTAACATTGGGCTTGCCCAATTGTTCTACCCGAATCTACCAAATAATTGCTGAAGCTATAGTGTCCCTCGATGATTCTGGTAGAACTCCACCCGGCGTCACTGGTAGTGGCCCTGCCTCTGACCCTGGCCCACTGGTCAGCCTCTCCTCCTCTCTCACTCCGCCCCTACTCGAGTGCTGCCACCGCCGCGTTTCCTTGCATTAACGTGCTGCTGCGGAAAACTTCTCGTGCCACGCGGCCGCCTGCGGCCTGAGCTGCTGCTATCTTCGCTGCGTGCCCATTTTGCTCCTCACCCCCTCCGCCCAAGTCCCATATATATGCCCCACTGTAGCGCTTGCTTTTTTGCGAAAAGGCCCCCACGTATTTATACAATTGCATACAGATCCTTTTTTCACGGAAAGGCCCTAAAAAATTCTGTTTTCTTACGAAAATGCCCCCATGGATTTACAAAAATTATTTTTTCGCGGAAAGGCCCTAAAACAATATTTTTTTAAATGCCCACCACAAATTTGCAGAGTTACATACAAATCCTTTTCCCGTGTGAATGCCGAAAATTCCCTAAAATTACGGAATAATTTATTTTTTCCCCTAAAAGATCCCCGAGGCTTCTTTCATTTGTTTTTTTGTCTCGCTTTTTTTATGGAGAGGTGGTCGAATCTTTCTGCAGGCCCTTCGGAGCTTCTAAAATTTCTTTTTAACACGCTGTTTTTTATAGAGAAGCACTCGGATTTTTACGTAAAACCCTCAAAGCTTCCGCGGTTCATTTTTAACACGTTAGTTTTAAACAGAAATTTATCCAAAACTTTTAAAAAAATACATATTAGTCCATTTTTCCCAGTTAGACCCTCAAAACTCACATGATTTACACTACTTGTCTTAACACGGCTGGCGTGGCGTGCGTCGCGCCCCTGCATCTAGTGGGGATAAAAGGACGAAGTAAACAGTCGCCTCAAAAAAGTGCTCAAGTTCTGTGAATTTCCACTACGTTCTTTGAGGTACCTGTAATCCTTGCTCTGCTACCATAGAGACCACGTGGATATTCTGGAGCTATTTTATTTATACTTCGTCCGGTAGAAAAGTAGTAGGAATACTCTTCCACTATATATTTATTAGTATAATGCATTGTAAATTATTTTCTATCTACTGACCTAGATGGGTATGTGCCCTAACTATCGTGTTCTTTAACCGTCACTGACACGTGCTAAAAGCAGTAAATATAGGATATTTCCATATTTTAAATAGTTGCCAGTAACTTGGACGCAATTCTGCATCATGATATTTTCAGTACCCCAAATAGGGACCATGCGGTCTCAATCCATGAAAGGAGCCAAGCTTAGCTAGCATATATAGGGCATATAACATAGATCATATATTCGTTAATCTTTTCACATCGCCCTGCAGCTAATTAATAATCTTTGACGCAAGTTGCTCATGACTCAGGAGTGAATCGTGACGATGCCAGCAACTTGCGCCGGTAACTACGGGATACCGATCGTCAAGATTATGTTTTTGCTACTACTTTCGCATCCACCATGATTATTTGTGCATCCAGTTCGTCTTCTCGAATTGTTGTTGTTTAATTTTCTGCAAGGATTCTTAAAATAGCTCCAGAAGCAATTAGACCTTGGATGAAGTATGTCGCGATCAGGTCGAAACCATAATGGAACTTTTAGTACACACACGGCCTATTATTATTATTATTGCACAGCAAAGAAGCATTATGGAGTGACCCATGTGTGGTAGGGCAGCCCTAATTTCATCGTGTTTGTAGGAAAAGAAGAAAGAATCGAAGAAAAGAACCTACTAGTGCTCTGCTCACTGAATCGAGTCTTGAGGACACAAGTTTCATCATACCCATAGAATTGGTCCCATTATACTTGTTTCAGAAAACCGGCGGGCTTTCAAGCACATCATTAGCTCCTGATTAAAACACATGAATTTAACAGGAAACAGTCCAATTCCCAGTTAGGGGGTGTTTGGATTAGGGGTATTTCATCAGAATGTTTTAGAATCTAGTTTAAATTTGAATTAAATTTCAAAGTCTTTCAACGAATTACCACTCATCTAAAAAGGACCTTAGTAGTATGTATTCCCCTTGTTTTACGAAGAACTTACAGTGCCAATATTATTTTTAGGACCGTGCTGTATCACAAGCTAACAGGAACTATTCTTGTCGGGGGTGCTGCCATATTATGGGCTATTTAGTGCACGCGCAATGATCAAATCTTTGAGAAAAAAAAATCTTCTTCTCTTATGCAGGTTATTTTCAGGGGAACATACTGGCTGCGGTTTTGGGCACTATTGCAGTCTGAGAATAACAGGGAGAACATCCGACTAGCAAGCAGGGCATTGGAGGTGGCGGCGTTGGATATCTTTGCCAAGAATGGATAGAGAAGCAATTATAAGATTTGCTTTTGATTTTAAGTTCTCGTTGTCCCGTTTTCATTACAGCTTTACGGCTTACTTTTATAAACATTCGGTTGTGTGCAATTGCAGAGACCGGATTTTAATCCTTTTTCTAAAAAAAGAGTGTAACCTGGGGCGACCGTACTGTACTACAGTGTGACGACCTGGGCCAATTCAATGATGTGCATGATCAAAACAGCCAATTAATTCAAGTGTAATGTTAATTCCTGGTTCGTACCCACAAAGGCTATATGTATGCTGACTCAAAAGAACAAAGAAAGAAAGAATCAACACGGTGCGCACTTGTTCTTGTTGCTTGCAGGTGTACGTGGTAGCCCTACGTACAGATATTGGTTAATTAGGCCACGAACCATTTGTTATTAGCCGCCAATGCACAACGTTTCCGTTCTTTAATTGAGGAGCGCCGCTGTTGTGCATACATACATGCTTAGAGAGCATCACAGTTTACAACTGGCAGCTCAGAGCCGTTGCCTAGTATCACAATATGAGTGTTTTCGCCTTACATGTACGAAAATTTTACTTGAGCAAACTAACTCAAAGCCTTCCTCTTCTGACAATGCTTGTTCCTAGTAACTATACACTTTGACTCGTGAATCTCACAGCTATAAATGTAGTTGTAATAAGGCGGTAAGTAAGATTTCCACACTAGGACCTCAAGTTTCCCATGAGGTGTTACACTTCCAGACAATATCTCTTTCAAGGTAATTTTGGGCGCTTCTTCATGATCAAGCACTACTCGGCCATGGCCGTAGATTTCACAATATATACTATCTCCAGGTATTGTCGGAACTAAAGTATATATTCTTTTCACCCCCAAATCACTTGAACATCTAAGTAGCAGCTGATTCTTCTGATCCTTCTCCCTGAGGCATTGATCAAGAACCATGCGCCAATACTGCACGTCACCACTAGCTCTAAGAAAGTTAGCTATGCTGTTTGCAGGTATGAATGGCCCAAAGAACTCCTGATCCTCCTGGTCAAAATACTTGTCAAATATCTCCGCTGCCATGGATGCTAGCTTTGGTTGGTCTTGAGGATCCGAGCTTCCAAATGCAAGCACCTTGAAGAAGTACCAGTACGCTTCCCGAGAAAAAAAGCTTAGACGGAGAGGTTGCGTCGTTCCAAACTTTGCGACCTCGTCAGATCGACTTGTGATTACGATTTTACTGCCTGATGGAAAGCAGCTTCGAGAAGCAGAGTACAACTTTCTCCACGCATCCTCATCGACATCCACAGCTAGCTCAATAACAACCAGGAGCCTTTCTTCATCTGAGGAGGAGGAAGTGCGTTGGTGTTTGATTACTCCTCCATCTCTTAGGGTGCATGGTTTTATTTCTGTAAAATCATTCTCACTAAAAAATATAATAAGAGAAAAGTGGCTGCACACCCTTTCGTCCAAGCAAACATGCTCAACTAGCGTACTCTTTCCAACTTTTGCTGCACCGATAATTGGTAGGACACCCAAATTGTTAGTCCCCGGAGGTTCTCTATCCAACAAGAAATTGATGACACGTTCCATCTCCATCTGGCGGCCAAACATGCACTTCTCCATAAACATGTGCATGCTATATGGTTGGCGACACATAGGAGGGTAGTTCTTTAGAAATATAACAAATTCATTCATACCAGTAACATTCATCTCTACACTTTGGAGCATCTTTTCTAACTCATCTTTTCCGTGTCTACTGCTAGTATAGGAACGAACACGCTTACTAGGATTGAATTTTGACAGGGAAGAATAGCTCACTTCATCGCCTTTATGGGTTTGGCAGCTGAACTTGTCGAGCACGTAGTAGCCCCTGTACATCTCTTCTCTTAGCACGTTGAGCTGCTGAAGCATGGCATGGCTTGTGAGGTGCCTCCCCTCAGCCTCCTCGACGGCGACGCGAACCCGGAGCAGCATCAGCTGTAGTCTCCGCAGGCTCTCCTCCTTGGACAACGCTGACGGCTTGCAGTATTTGTCTATCAAGAAGGAGAGGGATCTACTGGCAAGTTCGCCTGTGACTGCAGACAATAATATCTCCATCGGGAAACCTCTCTGGCTTTCTCACCAAGAGATCAAAGAAGTGATAATAAATAATTGTGATGCGCAATTCTCTTGGTTTCGTGTCAAAGTTGTTTCTTTGATTTCTTTGACCGGAGTTCTCTTGGTTTCGTGTCAAAGTTGTTTCTTTTTCGTGTCAAAAAAGCCTACGCGGTTGCTGGAAGACTAGCGAAAAAACCATGAATGGAGAGGAAGCAGTCTACACGTTAATGAAAGCCTACTTTTCTTAACTAGTAGCATTATGGAAACCAATTTAACAGCTAGTCATTTTTCTGTAATCTTTTTGGGATTAACTCACAATTCTGAAATAAATTCTTGCTCAGAATATTCTAGAAACCCTAGGAAATTAAATGTTAAATTTGATTTGTTTCCAACTAAATTCGGTCATCAAGTTGTAAATTTCATTTTAGAATGCGTGTTTTGATCAGCTCGATGGTTAAAAAGGTGCTATATATGTTGTAACACCCTGAAAAATGAGCAAACAAATAATGTGGCAGATCATGAATTCATTGCATATTTGAGTATCTTTTTATTTGAACTTATTTTCCGAAATTTCCTTTTTATCCAAAATTCCAATAATTGAATCAATATCATTTGGAGTACCTAACCTAATACATAAAAGGAACTCACAGAAAATCCAAGTAACGTACCATGTTAAACAGTTTTATAAAATACTAGGACTCAAGATAAAAATAATATAATTTTTCCAAAAATTTTGCTCAACATTATGTGCCCTAAAAATTCAAAAAACAACCTGAAAACGGTCAAATTTACGGAATTTTCATTTGCAAACCACGACATGAAATTGAGTAAAACCAAGAAAATGGAAACTAGGATCCTTGGACTACCAGCACAAAACTTTTTAGGATTTTTTGAATACCCTAACATCACTTTTGGGATTGCCAACTGTTCTACCCGAATCTGCCAAATAATTGCTGAAGCTATAGTGTTCCTCGGCGATTCCAGCAGAACTTCCTCCTCTCCTTCTCCCTTACTTCGCCCCTGCCCGAGTACTGCGGAAGACTTCTTGCGCCATGCGGCCGCCTGCGGCTAGAGCTACTACCAGCTTCGCTGCGTGCCCATGCTGCTCCTCGCCCCTCGGCCAAGTCCCATATATAAGCCCCACTGCTGCGCGCTTGCACCTCATTTCGTCTCACATAGATAAGGTGTAATTATTTTGCATATATTCTGACATTGTAGGATTCAGGTTTTTCTTGATTTCTGATTTTAAATTTTACATGGCATTAAATATATTTATGAATTTTTATACTTTTACCAGGGATTAATATTGCCCTGAGGAAGACTTGATAAAATTTTCAATCAAAGATAAGTTTTGGAAATTTTTATAAAATTCTGACTACACAATGATTTGGGGTAAAAATGAGCATACTCATTTTTCAATCTGTTATTTAATACCCTAAAATCCTTTTCATAGATAAAAATACATACTGAGTATTCTTAAAATTTTAATACCATTTTTGTGGGTTTTTACTGATGTTTGATCTTTTTCTTTAGAGTTAACACTCAAATATACAGCAATAGCACTAGAGAGATTCATAAACAAATATCTTTAAATGCAATATCTTCATTTTCTTTTTATTTAATTTCTGGGATGTTACATTAAGCACCTTTGTTTCTCTTACCGTTGGCCACCTCCAGTCACCCATCACCATTGCTGAGGCCTCCCTTGAGTTCCTCTCACTCCATTCAAGCTAATCGTACCATTCACTCCTCGCCACCTAGCCTATACAAGAATTTAATGCTAAAGAATTATTTAGCCTTTAATCCTCTCGTGCACCTCTTGTTGATGAGTTGGTTTGTGGTTTTTTAGTTGCTTGGGTACTTTATGACCACCCCATGGGATTATATAGCCCTTTATTTCTCCTTTAAAGTAAGTAGGAATTATATTCTTATTATGATTCATCTAGCATATATTTCTAAATCCTAAAAGATTATGAGTCACCATAATCAAAAGATCAAGATGCACAAAAGAATGCAACACAGAAACCCAAATGAAATGCTACAACAAGCTGTATTCAAACTTAAGCTGGATTATCCTACAGACTCAGATAATCCACTTGAGTCAGATTATCCTACTCACTCAAATAATTCGGATCAACGTAACAAAAATATCAGCATAGATTAAAACCAAAACAAGCACAACTTTTAAACCAATGCTCCAAATGAATTGAAATTTGAAATTGTAACATCCTGAAAATTTCAAAAATAAGAAAAAATAAAAATTTAAAAATATAATTGAATAAAAACTTAAATTGGAATCAAGAGTTTGATTTAAAATATTATCTTTTATCTTTTTTTCTTGAAAACCAACCTTAATAAAATGGATGAGCTGCAATATAAAACTGCTCCTTCCAAATTAAACAAATATGAAAATGAGTTGGAAATAAAAACTTATTTTGAAATCCTATCCATTCTGTAATTTCTATTGAATTTTTGTTTCCTTAAAAAAAGAGCCTTTACCCTAATCATTTCTTTTCTCTACTATACACAACTCAAATTCCATAAGAAATAAATAATAGAAAAATCTACATAAATCCAAAATTATCTCAAAGTCATCTCCAAAAACTTTCAAGGTCATGTGAACTCAATTATATTCAAAAATAAATTAAAGACAGAATTAAAATAATACAATCTTATCAATATTAGAATTTTTACAAATTAAATATAAAATATATTGATTTCAAATTTTACAGTGAAATACGATAGCTAAAAGGAACCTCTGTAAAAAGTTTCAAAAGTAAATAATCAAATTTATTGCAATTATAATATAAAAATAGAATAAATTTGAAAATCAATTTTGGCAATATCTGAATTTTATAAAATATATATAACTGACAATCACCTGAAAATTTTATGGTAGATCTAAATAACCATTATGATTGTACAGAAGAAGTTTCAAATAAAGACAAGCTTATTTTTTATCCAAGAGAAATAAAAATCAGAAAAAGGAAATTTTGAGCAGCAGTGCTTGTTAGAATTTTATTAAATTCGATTGATAATATATTTAGCTAGATTTTATGCAGTGGGATGAAGATTACATCCATATCAGTCCCAAAAATTTTCAGAAATATTAAACGTGATTTGTTAGCTTAATCAATGCATTGAACCTTATCTTGTCCACTGAACAGCTTGTCAGTCTTGTCTCTTTTGCTCACTGACTCATGGGCCCATTTCCTTAGTCTAACCCCACCAGTCAGCCGCAGCATTGAATTTCCTCTTGTTTTCTTCCCTTAGTCAGCCACATCTCTCTCTCTCTCTCTCTCTCTCCCCCCAAAAAAATGCCACCGGCCAAGCACCAAAATGCTTATCCCTGTCAAGCTTATCTTTGCTCTGGCGCCCCATGTGTACATGTTTTTTTAAAATTCTCAAAAAATTATCATATGTAGGGAACTCAATCGCATTTGAAAGATATGAAAAAGACAAACAACGAGGTGAATAGTATTGAACAGTGAAAAACCACTATTCAAGCTGCATTGATCTTTTTTATATATTTCAAATGTGATTGATTTTGGTTTTCAAATTTTGTAGGAATGTAGAAGCTCACCTCCCCTAGATATGATAATTTTTTGAGAATTTTTAAAAACTTGTACATATGGGTTTCATAGAGTTATCATGGTAAGGCTGGTTTTCACTATATATGTATACACAAACACATATATACCTAGTAAGTTTTTATTTGGTTTTCTGTCAGTCTTCTTTTCACCATTATTAAAGTTTGTTATTTGATATATTTCTGATGAATGACGTGTAGAAACCGACGTCACTAATTCCATCATCAACAACGTTAACTGTGACCTCGACTTCGTCGTAATCAGTAAGGTAAGCACCTCCTTGATCATTTTGTTCCCACTATTTCAAATAATTACTTTACACTGTTTTGTCAATTTATTATGCATGAGCGTAATTTTATAAAAAAAAAAACAGCTACATTGGGGTAATGGTAGGCTGGTAGCTATGCCTAACCACTTGTAACAGCCCAAAAATTGTAGAACAGTAAAACTATGGTATTTAAATTTGAATTGTAGAACAGTAAACCCTTGATGTGGTTTATTTTATTTTGATTTTCTTAGATTTTGTTTTATGAGAAAAATTAAATAAAAGAGGAATGGAGAATGAAAAAAGTGAAAAGATAAAAAGACAAAAAGAAAAAAATTGGAAAAATTGCCATAAGAACCCTGAGCATGCAAGTAAATTATTTTAGCCAGAAATTGAAATTTTATGCATGGAGAAATGAAGAGATAAATAAAGAGAGTAACTTTTAACTAAAAATAATGCATTGTCAGAATTTATACAATACTTTTGGAACTTATCTGGAGCTGTAAAAATTATCATGAAAACCTTAATACAATGTATACATATGATAAAAATATATTAAACTAATAATGTGATTTAAGACTTTTTGGAATTTAAAATAGAAACTTTGAAACTCTGGAAATTGCTATGTCAGAATTTTTATAAAATAATGGTGCAGTGTTTTGACTTTAAAATTTTACAATAGCATGCCTAGCTAGAATAAAACTGTAGTAAAAAGTTTCAAAAATATCTGACCTAATTTTTAACCCAAAGTAAAAATAAATTCAGAGACAAGATTTTGGATATGTCACTGTTGTAGGAATAATAGTAATTTTTTGGTAAGTCATTTTAACATCAAATTTTTATAAGCCGTCAAAACCTGTCTAAAGACCCTAGTAAAAAATTTTGGAAAATTTTCTCCATGGTTTGACAGCCCAATAAAATCAATCTTTGAGCTATCTGAGCCGGATTCATTTTCTAGCAGCACTTGTCTCGCCGACGAGTGGGCCCGCGATCATTCTAGCTCCGCTTGTCAAGCGCACATCGAAATCTGTTCTCACCGCCCAGTGGACCTCAGCTCCACTGCCAGCCCTCACTTGCCCCTCCTCCTTTCTCTTCTCAGTCAATCGGCTTTGAGCTCTCACGATCAACTCTTTAGCTCGCTCTCCTCCGTTCGGTTCATCGCATCAACACCGCCCGAGAGCTCAGCCATTGCCACGTTCATCCTTGGGATCTTCAAACCATACCGTGTTCATTCTCGTGCGTGCCCTACCTTCTCTATTCTCCGGTCGCTGACGATTGAAGAGAAGTGCCAACTCGCCGGGCTCACTTCTCCCCGATCAGTCTCCTCACTCCAGCTGATCCACCACGTGTCTACCCCGCAAAACCGTCCTTAGTAAAATGCTACCTCGGCACTAATTTCTACTTGTTTATTTGCCACGACATGCTTTGACTGTCCCGCCATACCGCATTGTTCGAGTTCGAAAAATCTCGCGCCACCTTGCCATTCGGCAAAGAACCGAGCCGCAACTCCTCTTCACGTTCAAACTCGTGCTGACCGACTTCACTAGCTATTAAGCGCCACAAGACTGTGTCCAAGCATTGCCAGTCCTTCCTAGCTTGTTCCACAAAAATGTCATCTTCTTGCTCCAACCTCTCTCAAACCAAAGAAAATAGGAGAAACCCGATTCAAGTAGCTTGGCAAGAATTGCTTCAATTCCATCTGTTGTTCGAGCCTCCTTGCGATACTTTGAACTCAATCCATAGCTCATTTCCATCTTTCACCACCGAAAATCGTTGCTACTGCTCACTGTTCTTCTTCTCCAACTCCAACGCATAGCGGTGGAACTATCTGGTGAGTCTACAAATTATCTAACTGCGAAAATGTAATGCACGTACCACTTGGATGCTCACCCACCTGTTCTTCTCCATGCCCAAGCCTTCTTCAACCTTCCTGTCCAAGCAACCATGGCGTACCGCCGTGATGCTCTCGGTGGCGACCCTCAGGGTTCTTCATTCCCGCACCGAGGCCACCTCGGGTGCGGAACCACCCTCATGCTCCTTCGCCACCGACGGCGGTTCCGCCGCTATTCGTCGGTGCCGCCATCCACCGCCTTCGTAGGGGCGACACGGGGGCTTCCCCTGAGCATGAGGCACTGCTGCCGAAACCACCGCCATTCCGGACCATTGGCCGCTACGCGGTCGCGCTCGGGGCGTCCGCTGTCTTCACTGCGGAGTCCACCATCTTCCTCGTGCTCGCGTTCTTCCTCTTGCCGAGCACGCTATGGCACGCTGTGGAGTCTGCCTTCCTCGCCGTCCACTTCGTCGCGCACACTATGGCCGCGTGGTCAGTAGCCTCGGAGAAAGGGGCTACCGCCACCACCCAGCCTTTGCACCTTCATGTCTTCTGGATCGCCACCGCTCTCGGCGCCACGCTCTTCTCCGCTTCGGCGGTGGTCCGCTGCACCGACGGTTCGCTGCTCTTCCCAGATGACCCTTTCGCCTTTGTCGGCCTACTCGTCTCCATGCCTCTGGAATACCTAGCCATCATTGGCTTCACCGGCCATGACGCTAGAGCCCATGAAGGGGAACTAGAAAACACCAGCACCGAGGCACCCGCCACACCGTGCGCTGCCACACCATTCCTCTCTCTCGCGACGTTCAGCTGGATCAACCTGTTTATCTCAAAGGTATGCCAATGACTCTCTCACCGCCGACAACATCCCACCGGTGTCGCCGGGCAACCGCGTCGAAGCGTCGTACGCTTTATTCACATCCAACCGACGGGCCGAGGTCACAAGCACCGTGGGCATCACGCTCGGTCGTCCTTCCGTCGCGCATTACTCGATGCGCGGCGCCGCCACGCCTCGCAACACGACATGGGAGATCTTGAATGAATTCCCTTGATTGATTCTGTGAAAACTGTACATCATATATAGAGTACAAAAGGAATGATTGGCGGCTATTAATTACCAAAGAATAATCGAGATTTTGCTATAATAATCACCATATTTAGATAGATATGGCTAGTATGAATCAGAAAGAATAATTAGCTATAATGATGAGCCATTATTGGAGATACCGGGGCTAGGAAAAACGGATCATTGCCACCAATCGCAAATTTATATTAGTAGAGATATATCTTTTTCACAAATCTGATTAATCTGGGCAAAGCTTTGATACCTCTTGTTACACTTTGTTACCCTTTCTTATGCTTATCGCCTTCAAATCAGATTAAAATTTTATGAGATACAAAGACAAGCGTGCATGGTCTCAAGAACAAAGAAGATGAATCTTGTAGAGAACCAAAATAGCGACATTAAAGCAACCACAACGAGAGAGAAAGATCCATGAAGCTAACCACAAATTCTGGGCTAAGCATGTCATGCGCGGATTCTCTCCGACCTATAGTGTGTCGCACATGCTGCTATTGTGTCTCCACACTTATACCGTGCATCTCTTGTTACAATTAAAACTAACTCAACACAGTACCTTGATCTTCCACAAACAAATTATTCCATAATAAATATTTTATTCCAACACAAATATTGTTGTCGAATTAATCATTACATATTCATAAATATTATTGTCAAATTAATCATCATATGTGTGTGTATATATATATCAAATAGAAGTAACAAAACAACGTGCATCACAATGAGTGTTTTGCATTACATGTACAGAAAAAAAATACTTGAGCAAACTAACTCAAATCCTACTCTTCTGAGAATGCTTGTTCCCACTAACCATACACTTTGACTCATGAATCTCACAGCTATAAATGTAGCTGTAATAAGGCGGTAACTGAGATTTCCACACAAGGACCTCAAATTTCTCATGAAGTGGTGTAACACTTCCATACAATCTCTCTTTGAAGGTAATTTTGGGAGCCTCTTCATGAGCAAGCACTTCTCGAACTTGGCCGTAGATTTGCAAAAATAGAACATTCATGACCTCAGGAACATGTGGAAATTATTTTATGATTTTTAGAGTTATGGTTTGCATAGTTGCTATATGGTATATAAAAGGAACTTTAAACAAACTTGATTCAAATAATTTAAACTGCAGTGCACATATGACTTTTTATTTCATATTTTGAATCCTTATGGCTTAACACAAATTTAGAAATTTAGTTCACCTTATTTGGAGATGAAGAAAAAGTAAAATAAATATGTGCTACCTTGCGGCAAAGTGGCTAGTTAAATCAATTGAAGTGACTAGTAGAAGCCAACCAAAATTTGGACAGAAAACAAGAGCTGCTGGGGATTCGAACACAAGACTTAACGAACGAAAGAAGAACTCGTAACAACAGAGCTACTGGCTATTTTGTAACAGCGGAGCATGCTAAAATACTTGAGGCTTACCTGCACTTACTCTCTAGAACGCATGCAGCAAGCAGCTCGCTGAGATGGAGGTGCTGGGGACGATAGCACCTGCGGGGGTGGAGCAATGGCGCTCAGATCGGCCTGGCTAGCAGACAAGATGGGGAAGCCAAGTTAGGGACCGGAGGTGAGGTTCACAGCGGGAGGAAGTCAGCCAGACTCACCTTGCTGCCGGTTGCACCAAATGGAGCTTGCCTGGCTTGCTTGAGCTCGGTAGCGCTCACGGCGGAGGAAGCAAGGCCGAGCAAGCAAGGAGCAAGGAGGGGCCCTGAGCGGCTTTAAACCCAATGCAGCGGAGACGGCAAGGTTTGGCATGGGCAGCACGCAGCAGCATGGAAGAAGCCGGCGAAACCCAGGTTGCAGCGGCCGCGTGGCAGAGAAAACCACGAAGATGCTGCCTTGGAAGCGGTATGGCAAGAGCAGGGCTAGCTGGGCTTGATGGCGCGAGCGAACCGTGCTGTGGTCTTGCTGGTGCATGAATGGTGATGAGATGGGGAAGTTGACGCTTGGCCATGAGGACCACGGGCACTGCCGGTGTTGATTGCGGAAATCCTGCGACTTAACGTGTGCGCGAGCCTGGGCAGCAATGCAGAGGGGATGGGACTGCATGTCAACGGCCGGTGGCCTTGGGGCTTGGCGCGAGTGGTAGCACGGCGGCATGGGCAGGGTTGCCACGGCAGAGGAATGGCGATTGCAGGGCAAGGAAATGGCAGGTCCTGACAAGAGTGAGCTGGATTACAGGCGACGGGACAGGCAGTGAATGTAGGATCGGATGGCGTCAATCAGAGGGGGGTGAATGATTGAGCGGGAAACTAAAACAAATTTTTAGTGATTCTTAAAACCCTCTAAACAACATTAGGAAAAACTGCTTCGGTTCTGACAAAAACAGATTAACCTACATTCACTAAAACAGTAATTACCGAAGATCCCACCGTTAGATCGAAATGAAATTTTAACTGTAGAAACTAGATTCAATTTTCAAGCTAACCAAATAAAAATCAACTCAATCGGATCTACGGATCTAAAGTTATTTTCTTCGCAATTTTACTTAATCAGACGCTGGACCAAATAAAAACAGACTGACAGACGTTCACCAAAATAATAATTCCTGAAGATCCTTCTATTAGATTGACATGAGATTTTAACTGAAGAAACTAGACTCAATTACAAAACTAACGCAATAAAAATCAACTCGATCGGATCTATGGATCTCGAGATATTACCTTTGCAAGATGACTGCAGTACCTTCTAGTCGCCAGACTCCAAAGCATGCGCGGCCGCCGGACTTCTAGTCGCCATGCATGCGCGGGTCTTCAGGTCGCCGAACCCTTTTGTCACGCTGGCCGTAATCTTTTTTCACTAGCCGCCAAGAGCACAAACCCTAAAACTTCTAGTCGCTGAAAACGCCAAAACTTCTAGTCTCGGCGAGAATCTCTCCGGCTGCAAAACACAAGAACAACCACCGACCGACAGCACTGCAATTAACTAGTCATACAAGCAAAAGCACAATGGCCGCAAGAGCAACTAGTCACCAGGAACCTTTTCCTTGCATGCATGTGAAAACTTCTAGTCACCAACACTTTTCCGAGTCATGCATCACACATGCATGCAGTCAGGGAACAAGACGCTAGGAAACTCACGCAACAAGAGACCAAAAAGAAAACGTCCTTGATTTTTCCTCACGCCGCAACGCACAGCCTTTCCAGTGCTTCTAGTCGATCGTGCATACATGAGCCATCGTTACTTTTTGCATGCAGCCGCCAGGGAACTAGACAGCCGAGGTTTCTAATCGCCGGCCGAAAACGTCGGGTTGCAATTCGCATGCATGAATCACCAGACCGGAGGAAGCAATCAGCAACACCAGTGCATTATCAAAAACGGCCGAGCCTCCAGCCGCCGCCCAAAAAGCCACCGAACGGGGCAATCGATTGATTAGGTTTTTCAGTCCTTTTATACAACTCAAAACCCTAACTTCTTATCTCTAATACATATATACATATCCACATGGTCCAATAACACATGGCCCAATATATGCATGCAACCCAAAATTCACACATGCACGCAGTGTACTCCGCTCGCCAGACTTCACGGACTAACCAGCCTCCGTGTGCACCGTTCTCAGTCGAACGTCCCGCATGACATCCTCGATCACCAGGACCTCGATTCCTCCTGAACCTAGTCCCGAACCTTAGTTCCTCCATATACCTAGTTCTGGTCCCATCATCGACCACGTTCGCCTCGAACAACACGCATTACCTAATAAACACTAAACGAATATGAGTACAAGTCCACGACTTGACTCAAGGTCAATCTATGCAACCACTCACATGAGCGCATTGCATCAAGCAAAAACATTATCCAGAAACAAGTTCATCCCAACTTAATCCACATTAGCTTTATTAACTCTTTTTACCACTTATTCATCACATCAAAATCTCGCCAATTGTTCATCACAAATATATCATGTACCATGATCTTACAGTGAATGCGCCACAAAATTTGGTCGTCAGTTCACACGGTTCTTGGTCGAGGTCGGCGCTGCGTTGCCGCAGCAGAAATTTTGATTGGGGAAGCTCGCCGTGGCAGCATTTGGGCGAGGCAGTGAAGGGAGTAGGCTGGGGAAGAAGGCTTTGCCGTGGCAGCGAATTGGCTCATATTTTCTTGCTGCGGCCTTTTCCTTGCCGTGGCAGAAAATGGGCAAGCTGCGGCAATGCATCGGCAGGGGGAACAACAGAGCTGGCTGCATTCAGTAAGGAAGAAGGCAAAGGCAGAGAGTTGGCAAGTCGGTGCAATAGGTAGTGTTCTCGGTTGCTTGATTGAACAAGGAACAGAGGAACAGAATAATGGCTGAGGAGGTCAGAGGTGAGCAGTGACAACAGCAGTAAATGGCGCCGCCGCAAGCAGGGAGCAGTGTTCGTCGTGTATTTGCTGCAGCACGGTTTGGCTGAGGATGAAGCTAGGCAGGAAAGAGAGGTTAGTGCTGCTGCTGACTGGTGGGGTCAGGCTGAGGAATGGACCCACAAGTCAGTGAACCCAGAGAGCAAACCGACCGACTTACTCCTCTTTTGGACAGGATAGGGTTAAACGTAATAAATGAGCTTTCATTCATGTCTTAAAATTTCTGAAAATTTTTAGGATTATTATGATGAGCTATCGATTATTTTATAAAAATTTCAGCTTAAGTTAAGACTCTAGAATTATTACCAGATGTTGAGGATGACACTGTAAAATTCTATAAAATTTTTTATAAAAATTCTAGAGCCTTAACTTAAGCTATTGATCATTTTCATAGTTTGTTTACTTTAGATGGAAAGTTTTATATTGCAACTTTACTTTACTTAAGACTGAAATCGAAGAAAAAGAAAATAAAGAAAAAGAGGATATTTTAAATTAAGATCTTGATTACATTTAAAAATTTTATTTAATTACGTTTAAAATTTAAAATTTTATTTTTTTTTCATTTTTCAAAATTTTGGGGTGTTACAGGGTGATAAAAGCTCACATGCAAGAGCCTCAACTCCTCTCCCACTAAAGACTAGACTAGAGAGTGTACGCAAGAGAGTAGAAAAGGAAATACACGTGTGCTGTACAATAACACTACTACATCTACTACATTTTGGAGAAAACAACATCCGTCACAATACGAGTGCTTTGCATTACATGTACAGAAAAATTTACTTGACCATACTAACTCGAAGCCTTCCTCTTCAGACAATGCGTGTTCCCAGTAACCACACACTTTGAATCATGAAACTCATAACTATAAATGTAGCTGTAATAAGGCGGCAGGTGAGATTTCCACACTATGACTTCAAGTTTCCCATGAGGTGTAGCACTTCCAGACATTATCTCTTGGAAGGTAATTTTGGGAGCCTCTTCATGAGCAAGCCCTACTCGACCTTGGCCGTAGGGTTCACAACATATACTACCTCCAGATATTGTTGGAAGTAAACCACGTCTTCTTTCCATCCCAAAATCACTAAGTTGTAGCTGATTCTTCACCCTGAAGAATTCAAGAACCCGGCGCCAATGCCACACGTTATCACTAGCTCTAAGAAAGTAAGCCAGTCTGTTTGAATCTATGAAAGGCCCAAAATACTCTTTGCCAAAATACTCGTCAAATATCTCCACTGCCATGGATGCTAGCTTTGGTTGGTCTTCGGGATTCGAGCTTCCAAACGCAAGCACTCTGAAGAAGTACCAGTGTGCTTCTCGAGACAAAAACCTTAGACGGAGAGGTTGTGTCGTTCCAAACTTTGCGACCTCTTCAGATCGACTCGTGATTATGATTTTACTGCCTGGTGGAAAGCAGCCTCGAGAGGCAGAGTATAACTTTCTCCATGCATTCTCATTGACATCCCCAGCTAGCTCAATAACAACCAGGAGCCTTTCTTCACTTGAGGAGGTATGTTGATGTTTGATTACTCCTCCATCTCTTAGGGTGCATGGTTTTTCTTCGCTAAAATCATTCTCACTAAAAAAGATAATTCGAGAAAAGTGGCTGCACACCCTTTCGTCGAAGCAAACATGCTCAACAAGTGTACTCTTTCCAACTTTTGCTGCACCGATAATTGGTAGGACACCCAAATTGTCAGTCCCCGGAGGTTCTCTATCCAACAAGAAATTGACGACCTGTTCCATCTCCATCTGGCGGCCAAACATGCACTTCTCCATAAACATATACATGCTATACGGTTGGCGACACATAGGAGGGTAGTTCTTCAGAAATATAACGAATTCATTCATACCGATAACAGTCATCTCTACACTTTGGAGCATCTGTTCCAACTTATCTTTTCCGTGTCTACTGCCAGTATAGAAACGAACACGCTTACTAGGATTGAATTTTGATAGGGAAGAATAGCTCACTTCATCACCTCTATGGTCTTGGCATCTGAACTTGTCAAGCACATAGTAGCCCTTGTACATCTCTTCTCTCAGCACGTTGAGCTGTTGAAGCATGGCATGACTTGTGAGGTGCCTCCCCTCGGCCTCCTCGATGGCGACGCGAACCCGGAGCAGCATCAGTTGTAGTCTCTGTAGGCTCTCCTCCTTGGACGACGCCGGCGGCTTGCAGTATTTGTCTATCAAGAAGGAGAGGGATCTGCTGGCGAGTTCGCCTATGACTGTAGAGAAGAATGTCTCCATTAGGAAACCCCTCTCTCTCTCTCTCTTTTTGGTCCTTACAAGATGTTGCAACGAATCAACAGGAGCAGAGAAAAATATGTTGTCTGAAACTTTTATTGTGGCAACTGGTAATATGCTGGTTGGGGAACCTCTCCTGCTACAGAGAGGCACTGCAATATTAAACTGTAGATCACCGAGAGCTAATCAACTTTCTTTTTTAGTGCCAAGTGTTTGTACTACTTTCACTATAGAATGTCCTGTTTGTTCAAACAAGCAATGAATGGTAGGAAGTCAGTCAATAGCAGCCGGCCCGAAATACTGTTGTTGCTTTGATTTCTTCGACTGGAAGACTAGACAAAATGACATGAATGGAGAGGAAACAGTCTACACGGTAGTGTACGCAGTACGCACAGTTGCTCTCTCCTTTCTGCACGTCGCTAGGAGCTACTTTTCTTTACTAGTAGCATGATGCAACCAATTTAACAGCTAGTCATTTTTTATAATCTTTTTGGGATTAACTCACAATTCTAAAATAAATTCTTAGAATATTCTACAAAGCCTAGGAAATTACATATTAAATTTGATTTGTTTCCAACTGAAGCACGACAAAATAACTAGAGACAAAGATTTAACGTGGAAAACTGTTACCGGAAAAAGCCACAGGAAACAATCCATTATGATGCTTCAAGATTACAAGTACAGAGGGTTGGTTTATAAAGCCACAGAATTCTAGTTGTAGACGAGTTGGACTAACAACCTAGCTATTTAATTAGATAAAACCAAAAGATGTGGTAGTTAGAGATATTGAGTTATCTCCAACAAACCTCCCCTTAACTCAAAATCTATAAGAAAGTTATTTCAAAAAAAACCCTGAAGGTAGTTAAGCATATAAATACAAGTATGTTAAAAGTCGAAACGACTATTGAATAAAGAAGGCTAGAACAGTCAAGACAAACATTTTTAGTGAGAAAATCCTCTAATGGACATAAAAGATTGGAACATTCTTATCCAAATGCTTCCCATGAAGTAAGATTGAGCAAACCACCAGTAGGTCCAGAGAAAGACTGGAACAGTCAATCCAAATACAAAACTATAACAAAGCAGATAAAAATCTGAGTCTTCAATTATTCATAACCCTAGAAAAGTCTGAGTCTGTGTAACTGACCTCTTAAAACACAGGCTCAATCATCAAACAGCATAAGTCAAGACATCACCTGTGGTGCTGGGTAGACAATGAAGAACTCATAATATGTATTTTGGCATGCTCCATATGAAACATAAAATTCAGTAAACTGACTACTGAAAATCCATAATATAGTTGAAATTGTTCCTCCAAAAATGCCAAGATAAAGAAAAACTGACGTGCTATCAACGGAGTATAAATTGCAGTAGACCCCTCATATCGAGTAAAGACAACAAAAAGAAATATTGTAGTATCCACACAGAAACAAACTCCTTTTTGCACTTCAACCTTCATCTCAAATTGACATTAAACTTTTACTAGAAAGACTCCAAAGAGTATAATGCTACCAGCAGGGTGTCGTCGAGTTTCAAATGAATGTTGCCAAAACCTCCATCATAGTCAACATGTCCAAGCGGTGAATAAAACACCAAATAAACGGTGATGAAACACCAAGTTTCAATTAACGGTGATGAAACACCAAATTCAGTTGTCTCCTCAACTGATATATATTTTTTAAAATTTTCAAATAGACGATGAAACGTCAAAGGAACTGATGATGAAACGTCGAATAAATTGCTAATGATAAATCCCACATGAATACCGCCAATAATGAGCACAAAATAATACAATAACCTGAATTGTGCATGAAATATCCCACCTAATAATCAGAATTGCAATAAAATCTTATTTTTGTTGGCATAGGAAGAGTGGTCAGGGTAAAAAGCAATTCTTTCCTCATACCCACATATTGAAAAATAGCTCTCATCTGAATCTGCCATATTAGAGAAATTAATCTTGCCATCGAAATTCTCAATGTTAAATTTAGTGGATAATATGGTGAAGAATAAAAAATTATAGATCCCAAAATATACAGTAGATTCTCAGATGCGAACAACACTTTTGATCTGAAGAGCCGGCTCTGCTAAGAAACTGAAAAGACACTATGAGTTGGAGCCGAGCCGAAAAAAAAATGATCTGGAGCTGCTCTGAAGCCGAAGCCAATGAAACTCAAGAAATAGATTCAACTAGGATAGTTTTCGTGGCATGATACGCCACATGCGCTGTTTTTTTCGCAGAAATAATTTTTTGGGTGTTTTTTAAAAATCATCATGTTTTTTTTTGCATTTATCGAGGGTCCTCTCACGAAAGAACCGCGATTACGCTAAATGGAAAGGTTCTATTCATGAAAAATAGCTGGAATGATCCAAATGTAACTAAGTTTTTTCTTCGGTGTTTATTTAGGGTCCTTTC
Organism: Guadua angustifolia; assembly: GCA_036346375.1. Taxonomy (NCBI): domain Eukaryota; kingdom Viridiplantae; phylum Streptophyta; class Magnoliopsida; order Poales; family Poaceae; genus Guadua; species Guadua angustifolia. Next base: position 79,114 of record JAYEVE010000534.1, on the reverse strand, counting down.
ACGAAAAATTAACTATTTTACTGAACAAAAAGGTCCTTTTCGTTAAAAACCGTGGGAAGGATCTACACGTAACTACATATTTTTTTAAGGGACCTACACGCGGGGAAAAAATGAGCAGAGCCGGCCGCCAAGCCGGCTGCGGGCGAGCCACGTGAGGGAGCCGGCACGACGTGGAAGCGGTCCCTGGTCAGGAAGTCATCGATCTTTAGTATAAGTTGTTTTCGCGGCGTGACAAGCCACGCGTGTTTTTTCGAAGAAACAATTTTGTTATTTTCGGCATTGTCTTTTTTAAAATCATCGAGAAAATGAGCGAAACGGTTGAAAGGACACAAACGCAACCATGTTTTTTTCGCATCTATCTGGGGTCCTTTTACGAAGGATCCATGATCGCGCTGAATTGAAAGCTTCTTTTCGCAAAAAATAGCTAGAATGATCCGAACGTAACAACCTTTTTTCGGTATTTATTTAGAGCCCTTTCACGAATGATCCATGATTTTTCTGAACTAGAAGGTCCTTTTTGTAAAAAATCATAGAAAGGACCTACACATAATTACGTATTTTTTGAAGGACCAAAACGCAAAAAAAAAGAGCCGAGCCACGCGGCCGGCTCGGATCAAATGCACGGGAGGATGGGAAGTCTCCCAAGATTAGTAAAGGTATGATCCGGTTTTGGTTGAGTTCAAGTCCAATCTATTACTTCCGATCAGGAGTGAGTCCAGCTAACCAAAACATTTGGTTGAGTGGACACGGGCGTCTCTTTGGTTCAAGTCTTCAAGGAAACTTCGTCCAAACGGCAGAGGACTTGGTGAAAACCCTAGCTCTAATATCATTTGTTAGGATTGTAAGTATAGCTAAATAACTAGAGATAAAGATTTAATATGGAAAAACCCTTGCGAAAAAAAAACCACGTGAAACAATCCATTACGATGTTTTAAGATTACAAGTATAAGGTGCTATTGTGACGACTTGAACTAGCAAACCGCTTTTAGATTGAATCAAAAGATATGATAGTCAGAGATATTGAGTTATCTCCAACACCAACTAAATTCAGTCATCAAGTTATAAATTTCATTTTATAATGCGTGTTTTGATCAGCACGAAGTTTAAAAAAGTACTGAATTTTAGGAAATGAGGCAATACCTTTCAATTAAGTACGAGGAAAATATAAGATGATTATTTTAGGAAAGACAATGAAATGAACAATAATCAATTTAGTATAAAGGGATATAAGCAAACTAGAAAGCATTTGTACGAAAACACGAAGAACAAAAACTAATAGATTGAAATCTGTACTCACAAAAGAATGAGCAGTGAGTCGAGAAATGTGACGTCTCTGAAACCCAATTTATGCTCTGTTTCTGGTCATTGCTGGTTAGGAAGGTCAAGCCTCGTGGTCAAAACTCAAGAGAGGAAATGACGAACAAGAACACCCACACACATACGGGGAGAGAGAGAGAGAGAGAGAGAGAGAGAGAGAGAGGGATTACCATAGAAAATGACTCAGTCTCTTTGCTCTGTGCGCCGAAAAATTGGTCTTTGAATCAATCCATTCCATGCACATGATCTTTGACAAATGGGCTTCCTCTCTCCTGTTCCTGCTGACTATAAAATACTGCTGTACTAAAATTATATTTTCTGATTTTTATTTTTCTTAGATAACAAATAAGCTATGTTTTATATAAAACTTTTTTGTACAATCATATTAGTTATTAGGAGTTACCATAAAATTTCAGGTGATTATCAGTCATATTTATTTTTAAAAATTCTGACATTGATAATATTGTTTTTAAATTAATTATGTTTCTGAGTTTATAAAATGGTCAAATCAAATTTATTATTTTTGAAACATTTTCTGCAAGTTACCATAGTGCTGTAGAAGAATATAAGATATTAGAAAAATTAAATAATTCTGACACGAGTGTTGTTCATTGATACAGTATACTGTTTTGGATTTCTTTTCAGTAGTAAATGAGTTCACATTACTTTGAAGATTTTTGGAGATACCCTGGAGGAATTTTGGGATTTATATAATTTTTTCTAAATTTTATTTTGTTATGTGATTTTGGGTTATGTACTGTAGAGAAGAAGAAAACAATTTATATAAAATATTTTCTTAAGAACCAAAATTCAAGAAATCTAGAAAAGCTGGAAATTCAAAATAATTTTAAATTTCAAACTCATTTTCATAGTTTATTCATTTTAGAAGAAAAGGTTTTACATTGCAACTTATACTTTCCTAAGACTAAAATTCAAGATAATGAGGAAAAGGATGATATTTAAATTAAAATCTTAATTCCAATTAAAATTTTTATTCAATTTTATTTTTAAATTTAAAATTATTCTTTTTCTCATTTTTGAAATTTTTGGGATATTAAATCAAATTAATCATATAGACATATATATTTATATGTGTGTGTGTATTTGAAAATGATTCCATACTCCAGGTAATGCGTACTCTCCACATCCAAGATATCGCTTAAATGATGTTATTTTACCTCTTTATCCTTTTGAGTATACACTAATGCTGATTATAAGATTCTCCAAAGTGATTTTCACGAAAAATTTCACTAAAGTCCACCCTTTATAGCATAATTTGTTTATATATTCCTTTTACATATGGAAAAGGGTATGTAGCAAAAAATAAAGGGTTCTGATGAATTTTTTTCAACCATGTCGCAAAGGAGTATCTTAGAATTATTATTGGAGTATATTGAAAGTGATAAAGGAGTATAAAACATTCATTTAAGTGGTATATTAGAGGTGGGAGTATGTATTCCCAGGAGTACGGAAAAGGTTTCCTGTATGTATGTATGTATGTATGTATGTATGTATGTATGTCACAAATAGAATTAACAAAATCAACTGCATCACAATATGAGTGTTTTGCGTTACATGTACAGAAAAAAATACTTGAGAAAACTAACTCAAATTCTTCCTCTTCTGACAATGCTTGTTCCCAGTAACCATACACTTTGACTCGTGAATCTCACAGCTATAAATGTAGCTGTAATAAGGCGGTATGTGAGATTCCCACACTAGGGCCTCATGTTTCCCATGAGGTGTAACACTTCCAGACAATATCTCTTGTATGGTAATTTTGGGAGCCTCTTCATGAGCAAGCCCTACTCGACCTTGGCCATAGATTTCACAATATATACTACCTCCAGATATTCTCGGAACTAAAGCACGTTTTCTTTTCACCCCAAAATACCTTGGACATCTAAATAGAAGCTGATCCTTCTGATCCTTATTCTCCCTGAGGCATTCAAGAACCCTGCGCCAATGCCGCGGGTCACCACTAGCTCTAAGAAAGTAATTAACAAGGCTATTTGCATACATGAAAGCTGTCGTGCCCCAAATTTGCAAATCCGACACTCTGTGGTATTCTCGCACTAGTTCAGGATCGCGCTTAGTGCACACAAGGCTTAACAGGTATAATATCACATCATACACAATGGAATATTAAATAAGTATTTCAAACATGTATATAAACGAGTGTACGACCTTATGGTCAACCTTACAATAGTCCGCCACAGTATTTACATTATTCAAAGTAAACAATAAATAGCAATGAAAGTAAAACTTTGTGATGACCCATCCATCGCCACAGACGCCTACGACCGAAGCTTGCTTCCCTAGTTCTCCGCCCATCAACTAACTCCTCTTCATAGGCGGTAGCGATCTCTTTCTTCGTAAGTTTGTCCGCAAGGGTGAGTACACATCGTACTCAACAAGTCATGCACGTAATGCGCCTATTACTACATGCATGGCTTGTTACAAAGGAATGGCTCAATTGGTTATTTTGCATTGCATCAATATTTTGAATTATTATTTATTTAGATTAAAAGCAGCAAAACTTTAATAGCATAATAAGTTTCTCAATTGTTTTCCACATTATTTTGAACAAACAAATTTAATCAACTTTCATCATCAACTCGCACACTGACCTTTCACCCCATTTTATTTTCAAAACACTACCCTTGACTATAATCCCCGAGCATTGTCCAAGACAGTGGACTCGCTATTCGAATAGTTTTACACTCTGCAGAGGTTGTACACTTTACCCACAAGATACAATCAACTCACCACGTCAGCCGTGAATCGCCATACAAGAGTATGCGAATGAGTGATCATAACAAAGCCTTTCAGAAACTTCTATCTCCACCTAGGAACCTCTCCGTGTTGCCTCCACTATCACTTCCCTCACACAGAGCCGAAGTATAGGGCCGACGAACACCGTTGGACGGGTACCAAGTCAGCAAAGACAGCACGCTCCCCATACAACACCCCCGGATGATCCGCCACCCGAGGTATCAAAGGTGAGATATCGAATCCTACTAAACTAGGTCCATCCCATACCGTGACATGTGGTTGTACGGTGACTCAGTCAAAGGCTTGCAAGGTAAGGTCCTTAACTGACCAAGGCAAGACATCCTTCTCTCACATTTTGGCACACAGCCCTCACAACACTCAACCCACCCCCAATTGCCACGAAGGCCCACCTGGCACGAAGCCTCGGTCCACTTGCCCCAGTCGAAATCATTTCCCATCCCAAGTTGATTATTGTGCAACACATGCCAACAACAACTCAACATCCATATGGAACCACACAGGCCTCCATATATCAACATCATCGTGTGGCAACACATCACACCATTTCAAAATACATTGCATATTCCATTAATCAATATTGACCTTTGTATTTTAAAAGATTATTCACGATATATGCAAAGCTAAGCAACTATTCACGGTCTAGCCTCCCGTGTTGGCACAATATTATCAACCAACTAGTATTACCAAACTTAGGTTATCAAAGGAATCATGACATACGAATATTAATAACAAGGTGGCAATAACAAATAGGTTGATTAGCTAATTCACCCAATTTATTTAAATCCATTTTTATTTGAATTAGCATGCATAGTTTGAATCAAAATACTTTATCAAAACTTGGAAGCAACATGGTCAAAGCATAACTTGCCTTCGAAAAGCAGCGAGTCTTGGTCGGGAGCTTGATCCTCGAAATCCGTGTCCTCACGCAACTCAACGCTCACGCGTAATGGATAAAGAACCAAATAAACATGTAAAATAACGCATAAACACACATTCAGAAAATACGATAAATCAAACTAATTCAGTAACTTCATGAAAACCTCCAGATAATTAGTTTAGCATTTTCTAAGATTTATAAAATTTATTTTGGCAATTTTGAACGTATAGTTTGAGAGCTACAAAATTCATAAGTTTGAACATTCCGTGAATATTTTAACAGTATAAATTTATTTATAAAATTTAATAAAAATTACTGTGGAAAGGTATTAATTTTTACTAATTTACAAAACTTGTTGCATGCAATTTGGACTTATAACGAATTTGTAGCGAAAAAGACAAAATCCGCAATTTAGTTGCAAACTCACGTACAAAATTAACTAGTCATACGTTTGCATGGTACTGCTCATCCCGTATATAGGTATTCTTCTAGCGATTTTCCCTGTTTTGCCTGGTTCTGGTTTCACGCGGAAAAGGTACGGTCAAGATAGAAACAGCTAGCCGGAGCAGCATCGCCGGAGGTCGGCGTCGGTGTCAACTGCGGCGGCGATGATGGTAGCGGCGGTGTCAACGGCGGTGGCGACGGCAAGGAAGGATACGCCAGACCGGATCAAAAATAGTTTCACAATGACGTATATGCATACATCCTAATGTGTGTGTATATATATATATATACATGCATACGATCAATTATATATATCTATACATGCATGCGCCTAGTATATACGTTTACATACTAACATATATATATATATATGTAAACTCACACATGCCCTAACATATACTTACATATATACATACGTATAGTTCTATTATTTTCATGATTTGATTTGCCGAATGATAAGGTTAGATCAGATTCGAATTAAACTAGGATTGTAAATATAGCAGGATATTGAATCTAAATAGCGTCACCATAGAATATATTTATAGACAGGTATACAATCCAAATACATATATATGTATACCTCGTATGCCTCCTAATGTCTACATATACACACATATGAAAGCAACGGAAACTAGTATACATATATATACACTGGTTCGTCCTAAACTCAGTCTAATAGCATGCGTTTGATAAATACGTTCTCATATATATATATATATATATATATATATATATATATATATATATATATATATATATATATATATATATATATATATATATATATATATATATATACATGCACATGCATAATTACGCATAGACAGGATCAATCGATCGACAGAGATAGAGCTCGCGCAAAAAAGAAAAGAGGTACCGATCGGTTCAGGCAGTAGCGCAGACCGTCGACGCAGGAGAAGGCGTGGCCAGAAGGTGCGCCGGCGTTGGCGGGAGGTGGCACGCAGTCCAGTCGACGGCAGCAGTGTCCAGGCGGCCGACAGTCGGCCGAACCGGTCGTTTGGAAACGAAGTCAGCAGAAGGTATGAAGAGAGAATGAAATGGAAGAAGGAAAGACTCGGCCAGAATGAGAATGAGCAGGTATATTAGATGAGACCTTATTGAAATGAATAGGCAACTCAAACGGCTGCATGTCCGCGTCAAATGGATATTAAAAGGTTGGAAACGGCTGAGAATGGGAAACGTACAGGAAATGGATTGCTACTTCAACATGCAGGGAAATGAATTAAGAAACTGCTTCATGCGTACATGCATCCTTAATTGGCGTACAGGGTATTGACGTTAATTAAAGAAACGGAATTGATGTTCATTCCTTAATTGATGTGCTTCAATGGAGTAATTCACGTATGTGACCGTTCAAACATCCTGGTGACTAGAAACCGAATGAAGTAAAAGAAAGGCAGAAGGAACGGCTGGAATGAAGGAGAGAGTTCATGCATGCATGCTGATAGAAAGAGAATAGCTGGAAGCTTTTACTCATAACATGGATTAGTGGGTGTTTAATTTTTCTAACAGCTGTGGAAGATTAAGGATGCATTGTAGGTCTCAATTATGATTTTTAGTAAATTTTGGTAATTTATTGGAGGTGATTTCAAAGGTTGCCGTGACTTCTAATGGAGGAGAGAAAAAGCCTGCTCGGGATGCATGTTCGTGACGAATCATTTGTGGAAGATGTACAGTGCCGACGGTTTAATTGATTTTGAATAGTATTTAGAAGAAATGGCGTTTGAGATAAAATAGTAGAATAGCTCCAAAAATCATAGAAAAATTCTCTAAAATATTAGGGAATATTCGGAACCTAACGAAGTTGGTTTCGTGATTTTTCGATTTATAGATTTTCTGCAAAAATTCTTTTACTGGATCAGACACTTGTACGGTTATAATATAATCGACGAACTTAATTTGTAAAGAAGTTTTTGAAGGTATTTGAAAGAAATATTCTTATTTTTCAAATATTATTATTTTAAACTAAATTTAAAATTTAAGCGCATCGCCTGAAATGCATGATCGTTATTTTATATGATTAATTTGATAAAGTTTAATTTCTTATAAATTCCAAAAATTCCAAATAAATTTCAGATATCTCCTAAAATAATTGAAATAACGTAAATACAGTTAAAGAAAATTTGGGATGTTACAAACCTCCCATATCGAATCTCGTCCCAGAGATTCGTAGTAACTAGAGAAGAGGTTTGGAAATTCTAGCTTCAGTTTTCTTCACGCCGCAAGTTGCTTCGCTTCTACGAGTGATTGCTCCAATCGAACTCTGCAGAAGCGGTTGGATTTATTTCTCGTCTCTCTCACCAATTTGTATGTAAAATCTTGATAGGATACTCTTTGTAGGTCGATCTTCTTGCGGTTTAATCTCCTCCAGAGGTGTCTATTCAGTGTCACTCGAAGGCACTTCTTTAGTTGAGATACATGCAACACATCATGTACTCCGCCAATGACTACGGTAATTCCAACCGATATGCAACTTCACCTCATCGGCTTAAAATCTGAATGGTCCTCACGATCGTGGAGCAAGTTTTACTTTGGTATGGAACCTTTTAACTCCTTTGAGCGTGTAACTCGAGATATCGAAATCCTTAGGCTCAAAACTTACTTGGCGTCGGTTATCTGCATAACACTAGCACCGGTGCCGAGCTCAGACATTTTTCCAATCTTATAAAACTCTTCTCGCACTCTGGCATTCATGCGAACTTTTTCTACTTTTTCAACAATTAATCTTTAGGCCACTTACGCAATTGTTGAGAACCTTCAATGAATCGGCGATAATATCCTGCCATTCCATGGTATCTATGGGTCTGAGTATCTGACTTTGGTTGCTCTTAGTGCAATATTGCTTTCACTTTACTTGAGTCCACCAAAACTCCCTTAGCAATCATTACATGTCCAAGATACTGAACTTGCTCTTTTTTTTTAATCTCACTTACTAATCCTTGCATACAGATGCTGCTCTCGAAGCTTCTCGAAAACTAGCCTCAACGCAACGTGTGTTCTTCTTTGACCCGGTAGTAAACATGGATGTCCTCTATGACCATAATGACAAACTTATCCGGTACTCCTCATTCATATTGCTCATGAAATAGGTAGCTACATTTGTTATTCCAATGACACATCGGCAGACTCAATGCTTACTTTATATCATTAGTTTTATCCTTGATTACAATAAATCAATCATCACAAACTACGGATGTGTGATACTTTACTTTCTCACCTTTTAGACTCTCAACCGACCACGATTCTTTGGCTATAAACCAAAATTGCATTATACTCGGGCAAATATTCCATTGCATGAATAACATATATAAAATCGATGTTTCAGATTAACAAAGTTTGATAAGACCCTATTACATCAATGACTAATTTCACTTTCAACATTCTCGGTTTAGATGTGATTCCAAGACAACGTCGATACTTTGTGAGCTTCCTTCTTTGTGACATGGTTAGCATGATCTTTATCTCGATAGCGATGTAGCTCAACTTGACTCACTCTACGAGTTCACTCTAATGTAGGTGTCTCGGTAGATGTGAGGGTAGGATTAGAACCAACAGAGGTAACACCTCCTCTCTTGGGATGACTATTAGCATACCGTCCAGCTCATTGCATCGAAACAACGCTTGACCGTTGTTTCTCGACTTTCTCCGTCGTAGTATTAGTCTTGGTATGGGTAGAGCTGAAGTTGATGTGAACTGGTTTGATCAATTTCCTTCGAGGGCAATTGTTTTCAAAATGTCCTGTCTTACCACAAACTCGGCCTCATCCTTAAGAACTCTTATTGGGTGGGGTTAAGGAGATTCTCACCATCGGGGCAAGGAGCAGTGCATGTGTGTTTCAAATGAAATCTGAGCAGGGAAACAAGTGAACTCTTGAGGGGAAACTCGACCTTCACGATCTAGACGACCTCCTAGTTACACCATCTTGCGATACGGCTATCTTCCAACTTCCGCACTTACCTTCTAAGGTAAGAGCTTGGTTCACCAATTCATATTAGTCGCAGATCCTTAGGGTGCGGCATGCAAGTCGTAATCTTGTTACGATAGTCACCATTGATTGGCTTCCTTTCTTGGTTGACTTGATCTCTTCTTTCTTCGCTTGGTTCTTCGAATCTAACCGCTCCCTACGGTCTTATCATTCAATCTTGGCGTTATTTAACTTTGAATGAGCCAACTTCGAAGGGTCTCAACTATGGAGGTTGCTTGACCTTTATGTGGGCATCGGTTAACAAAATGACCCGACACACCACAGTTGTAGCTCAAACGCTCCTTGTAACACCTATCTATGTGTGCAATGTTGTATTTCCGTGAGTCGGCATTTGCGCTGCGTAAGCAACCTTCGGCATAGTGACCTTCTCCTCACACTAGAAACAAACGGGTGATAATGGCTTATCTCCGCTTCTCCGGGTAAACGGACAGGTTGAGGTTTTTCTTCTTCACGCCCGCCAATGCGACAAAGCGGGTGTAAATGGCAATCCACCTTCTTTTGATATCCCTTGAGCAACAACTGCTCGAAACTTCTCTTTCTGACGCTGAGTTACAACATTCACTAGTAGATCCAAAGAACATTGGGCAGGGCAGTGATCTTGGTCTTCACAAAGATAGTAGGTGATTTGTTTATAGGACATTCTCCAGGTTAGTGGCTTCCTTCACAGCTAGAACAATTAATTGCATGTTCATCAGCAGTGTGTCCTATTTTGCCACAACAGATGCACGTACGATCTTCTGATTGGTTTGGTTGACAACACTTCAAAAAAAACAACGTCCCGGTATGGTATCGGGTGTGGAGATACCATTCTTCCTTATCTTACTGTGGTTTCACTATCTTCTGATGATGTGAAAAGCCGACGAAAGGTGGTAGTAAATTCTAACCAAATGATGGTATGTTCATCCTTAGAGGTGGCGTAGAAACTCTTCCACCAGACTAATGCATTTCCTTCTAACTGGCACGTAGCGTAGAGAACTTTCTCTTTATCTTCACATTGTACCAAAGCCAGCTTCTCTTCTATGATGCGAAGCCAAATTTCTGCATCTCTGAGAGTGACTGATCCATCAAACATGGGCGGTTTGGTCTTCATGAACAAGGTAATCTTTGACTGTGAACAGGAGATTGTGACTTCAGTTGAGGAGGGATTGATGTTGGCTCTGATGACATTCATCTGCTGCATCATTGTCTGTATAAGCAGAGTCTAAATGGTGAACAACTGATCCAAGTTTTGAATTGTCACGGTTGGTACAGTGGACAGCTGCTGGTCAATATTTACTTTAATATTGACACCAGTAGTAACAACTGAACTAACGTGAACTGCCCCAGAGTCACTGCTGCGGTCGATCCTTCCCAACTGTTGACCACTCCAGGGTTTAGGTAAGAGGGAATAGCATAGATGAGGTTCATGAATCCTAGTGCAGGGAAACAGGTTTAACCCAAAAACTTATACAAACATTATTAATAACTTGGTATGGTTGCTTATCCAAGCCTAAAAGCTCTGCAACGCATACTGCACACTCAGCAAACAAAAAAAACCAAATTAACCTAAGCACACAAGTCTAACGTCTAGAAAGGGTAACACTCCTAACTTAGACAGACGCGACTCTCACACATGAGTCTCAACGGCTACTCAAGCACTGATTCTTTGAATTTCTTGAACACTTCATCGACACTAGTTCTTTTATCTTCTGGAATACTTCATTGGCACTCTTTCCTTGAGCTCGAAGATTCCTATCTTCACGATCTGAAGGTTCAGCAATGGCACTCAGTGCTTTCTCCTAAAATGTGAAACATCGTTATCTATTTCAGGCTATTTAAGGTAAGATTTTCAACTTAAATCGGCGGGGAAAGATAGAAATTTCAGCAAAGGTGAAAAGAATGGAAGAATAAGATAAGTCAAGAACTTGTTATTCTTCAAGTTAAATTTTCTCTTTTAGAAGATAATTTTGAAGCTCCTAAAGATCGGCCAAACTATCTAGGGTCAAGACCTACAGTCAGTATGCTCTGATACCACCTCTGTCGTGCCCCAAATTTGCAAATCCGGACACTCTGTGTATTCTGCACTAGTCCAGGATCGCGCTAGTGCACACAGGCTTAACAGGGTATAATATCACATCATACACAGCGGAATATTAAATAAGTATTTCAAACATGTATATAAACGAGTGTACGACCTTATGGTCAACCTTACAATAGTCTGCCACACAGGGCTTACATTATTCAAAGTAAACAATAAATAGCAGCGAAAGTAAAACTTTGTGATGACCCATCCATCGCCACAGACGCCCGATCGAAGCTTGCTTCCTAGTTCTCCGCCCATCAACGAACTCCTCTTCATAGGCAGGCAGATCTTCTTCTTCGTAAGTTTGTCCGCAAGGGTGAGTACACAAGTACTCAACAAGTCATGCATGTAATGCGCTTCTATTACTACATGCATGGCTTGTTACAAAGGAATGGCTCAATTGGTTATTTTGCATTGCATCAATATTTTGAATTATTATTTATTTAGATTAAAAGCAGCAAAACTTTAATAGCATAATAAGTTTCTCAATTGTTTTCCACATTATTTTGAACAAACAAATCCTTAATCAACTTTCATCATCAACTCGCACATGACCTTTCACCCCATTTTATTTTCAAAACACTACCCCTTGATCAGAATCCCCGAGCATTGTCCATCACAGTGGACTCGGCTATTCAATAGTTTTACACTCTGCAGAGGTTGTACACTTTACCCACAAGATACAATCAACTCACCACGTCAGCCGTGAATCGCCATACAAGAGTATGCGAATGAGTGATCATAACAAAGCCTTTCAGAAACTTCTATCTCCACCTAGGAACCTCTCCGTGTTGCCTCCACTATCACTTCCCTCACACAGAGCCGAAGTATAGGGCCGACGAACACCGTTGGACGGGTACCAAGCCGCAGCACAGGCACGCTCCCCCATACAGTCACCCCCCTGGATGACTGCCACCCGGAGGTATCAAAGGTGAGATATCAGAATCCTACTAAACTAGGTCTGTCCCATACCAGACATGTGGTTGTACGGGTGACTCAGGTCAAAGGCTTGCAAGGTAAGGTTCTTAACTGACCAAGGCAAGACATCCTTCTCTCACATTTTGGCACACAGCCCTCACAACACTCAACCCACCCCCAATTGCCACGAAGGCCCACCTGGCACGAAGCCTCGGTCCACTTGCCCCAGTCGAAATCATTTCCCATCCCAAGTTGATTATTGTGCAACACATGCCAACAACAACTCAACATCCATATGGAACCACACAGGCCTCCATATATCAACATCATCGTGTGGCAACACATCACACCATTTCAAAATACATTGCATATTCCATTAATCAATATTGACCTTTGTATTTTAAAAGATTATTCACGATATATGCAAAGCTAAGCAACTATTCACGGTCTAGCCTCCCGTGTTGGCACAATATTATCAACCAACTAGTATTACCAAACTTAGGTTATCAAAGGAATCATGACATACGAATATTAATAACAAGGTGGCAATAACAAATAGGTTGATTAGCTAATTCACCCAATTTATTTAAATCCATTTTTATTTGAATTAGCATGCATAGTTTGAATCAAAATACTTTATCAAAACTTGGAAGCAACATGGTCAAAGCATAACTTGCCTTCGAAAAGCAGCGAGTCTTGGTCGGGAGCTTGATCCTCGAAATCCGTGTCCTCACGCAACTCAACGTCTACGCGTAACAGACAAAGAACCAAATAAACATGTAAAATAACGTACAAACACACATTCAGAAAATACGATAAATCAAACTAATTCGTAACTTCATGAAAACCTCCAGATAATTAGTTTAGCATTTTCTAAGATTTATAAAATTTATTTTGGCAATTTTGAACGTATAGTTTGAGAGCTACAAAATTCATAAGTTTGAACATTCCGTGAATATTTTAACAGTATAAATTTATTTATAAAATTTAATAAAAATTACTGTGAAAGGTATTAATTTTTACTAATTTACAAAACTTGTTGCATGCAATTTGGACTTATAACGAATTTGTAGCGAAAAAAGACAAAATCCGCAATTTAGTTGCAAACTCACGTACAAAATTAACTAGTCATACGTTTGCATGGTACTGCTCATCCCGTATATAGGTATTCTTCTAGCGATTTTCCCTGTTTTGCCTGGTTCTGGTTTCACGCGGAAAAGGTACGGTCAAGATAGAAACAGCTAGCCGGAGCAGCATCGCCGGAGGTCGGCGTCGGTGTCAACTGCGGCGGCGACGATGGTAGCGGCGGTGTCAACGGCGGTGACGACGGCAAGGAAGGATACGCCAGACCGGATCAAAATAGTTTCACAATGACGTATATGCATACATCCTAATGTGTGTGTGTATATATATATATATACATGCATACGATCAATTATATATATCTATACATGCATGCGCCTAGTATATACGTTTACATACTAACATATATATATATATATGTAAACTCACACACGCCCTAACATATACTTACATATATACATACGTATAGTTCTATTATTTTCATGATTTGATTTGCCGAATGATAAGGTTAGATCAGATTCGAATTAAACTAGGATTGTAAATATAGCAGGATATTGCATTGAATCTAAATAGCGTCACCATAGAATATATTTATAGACAGGTATACAATCCAAATACATATATATGTATACCTCGTATGCCTCCTAATGTCTACATATACACACATATGAAAGCAACGGAAACTAGTATACATATATATACACTGGTTCGTCCTAAACTCAGTCTAATAGCATGCGTTTGATAAATACGTTCTCATATATATATATATATATATATATATATATATATATATATATATATATATATATATATATATATGTATGTATACATGCCTGACATGCATAATTACGCATAGACAGGATCAATCGATCGACAGAGATAGAGCTCGCGCAAAAAAGAAAAGAGGTACCGATCGGTTCAGGCAGTAGCGCAGACCGTCGGCGCAGAAGGTGGCGTGGCCAGAAGGTGCGCCGGCGTTGGCGGAAGATGGCGCGCAGTACAGTCGACGGCAGCAGCGTCCAAGCGGCAGTCGGCCGAACCGGTCATTTGGAAACGAAATCAGCAGAAGGTATGAAGAGAGAATGAAATGGAAGAAGCAAAGACTCGGCCAGAATGAGAATGAGCAGGTATATTAGATCAGACCGTATGGAAATGAAGAGGCAACTCAAACGGCTGCATGTCCGCGTCAAATGGATATTAAAAGGTTGGAAACGGCTGAGAATGGGAAACGTACAGGAAATGGATTGCTACTTCAACATGCAGGGAAATGAATTAAGAAACTGCTTCATGCGTACATGCATCCTTAATTGGCGTACAGGGTATTGACGTTAATTAAAGAAACGGAATTGATGTTCATTCCTTAATTGATGTGCTTCAATGGAGTAATTCACGTATGTGACCGTTCAAACATCCTGGTGACTAGAAACCGAATGAAGTAAAAGAAAGGCAGAAGGAACGGCTGGAATGAAGGAGAGAGTTCATGCATGCATGCTGATAGAAAGAGAATAGCTGGAAGCTTTTACTCATAACATGGATTAGTGGGTGTTTAATTTTTCTAACAGCTGTGGAAGATTAAGGATGCATTGTAGGTCTCAATTATGATTTTTAGTAAATTTTTGGTAATTTATTGGAGGTGATTTCAAAGGTTGCCGTGACTTCTAATGGAGGAGAGAGAAAAGCCCGCTCGGGATGCATGTTCGTGACGAATCATTTGTGGAAGATGTACAGTGCCGACGGTTTAATTGATTTTGAATAGTATTTAGAAGAAATGGCGTTTGAGATAAAATAGTAGAATAGCTCCAAAAATCATAGAAAAATTCTCTAAAATATTAGGGAATATTCGAACCCAACGAAGTTGGTTTCGTGATTTTTCGATTTATAGATTTTCTGCAAAAATTCTTTTACTGGATCGAGACACTTATGCGGTTATAATATAATCGATTTAACTTAATTTGTAAAGAAGTTTTTGAAGGTATTTGAAAGAAATATTCTTATTTTTCAAATATTATTATTTTAAACTAAATTTAAAATTTGTTACACGCGAAATGCATGATCGTTATTTTATATGATTAATTTGATAAAGTTTAATTTCTTATAAATTCCAAAAATTCCAAATAAATTTCAGATATCTCCTAAAATAGTTCGAAATAACGTAAATACAGTTAAAGAAAATTTCGGGATGTTACAAACCTCCCCCCCTTAACAGAATCTCGTCCCCGAGATTCAGGGCTGGCTAGAGAAGAGGTTTGGAAATTCTAGCTTCAGGTTTTCTTCACGCCGCAAGTTGCTTCGCTTCGAGTGATTGCTCCATCAACTCCGCAGAAGCGGTTGGATTTATTTCTGGTCTCTCGTTCACCTGTATGTAAAATCTTGATAGGATACTCTTTGTAGGTCAGATCTTCTTGCAGTTTAATCTCCTCCAGAGGTGTCTATTCAGGTGTCACTCGAAGGCACTTCTTTAGTTGAGATACATGCAACACATCATGTACTCCCGCCAATGACTACGGTAATTCCAACTGATATGCAACTTCACCTCCGCGGCTTAAAATCCTGAATGGTCCTACGTATCGTGGAGCAAGTTTTACTTTGGTATGGAACCTTTTAACTCCTTTGAGCGGTGTAACTCTGAGATATACGAAATCCTTAGGCTCAAAACTTACTTCGCGGCGTCGGTTATCTGCATAACACTAGCACCGGTGCCGAGCTCAGACATTTTTCCAATCTTATAAAACTCTTCTCGCACTCTGGCATTCATGCGAACTTTTTCTACTTTTTCAACAATTAATCTTTAGGCCACTTACGCAATTGTTGAGAACCTTCAATGAATCGGCGATAATATCCTGCCATTCCATGGTATCTATGGGTCTGAGTATCTGACTTTGGTTGCTCTTAGTGCAATATTGCTTTCACTTTACTTGAGTCCACCAAAACTCCTTAGCAATCATTACATGTCCAAGATCTTGAACTTGCTCTTTTTTTTTAATCTCACTTACTAATCCTTGCATACAGATGTCGCTCTCAAGCTTCTAAAACTAGCCTCAACGCAACGTGTGTTCTTCTTTGACCCGGTAGTAAACATGGATGTCCTCTATGACCATAATGACAAACTTATCCGGTACTCCTCATTCATATTGCTCATGAAATAGGTAGCTACATTTGTTATTCCAATGACACATCTACAGACTCAAGATTTACTTTATATCATTAGTTTTATCCTTGATTACAATAAATCAATCATCACAAACTACGGATGTGTGATACTTTACTTTCTCACCTTTTAGACTCTCAACCGACACGATTCTTTGGCTATAAACCAAAATTGCATTATACTCGGGCAAATATTCCATTGCATGAATAACATATATAAAATCTGATGTTTCATTAACAAAGTTTGATAAGACCCTATTACATCAATGACTAATTTCACTTTCAACATTCCGGTTTAGATGTGATTCCAAAGACAACGTCCGATACTTTGTGAGCTTCCTTCTTTGTGACATGGTTAGCATGATCTTTATCTCGATAGCGAGTAGCTCAACTTGACTCACTCTACAGCTCACTCTAATGTAGGTGTCTCGGTAGATGTGAGGTAGGATTAGAACCAACAGAGGTAACACCTCCTCTCTGGGACATTTATTAGCATACCGTCTGTGCTCATTGCATCGGAAACAACGCTTGACCGTTGTTTGTCGATTTTCTCCGTCGTAGTATTAGTCTTGGTATGGGTAGAGCTGAAGTTGATGTGAACTGGTTTGATCAATTTCCTTCGAGGGCAATTGTTTTCAAAATGTCCTGTCTTACCACAAACTCGGCCTCATCCTTAAGAACTCTTCACCGGGTGGGGTTAAGGAGATTCGACCATCGCAAGGAAGCAGTGCAGTGTTTCAAATGAAATCGAAAGGAAACAAGTGAACTCTTGAGGGAAACTCTCACCTGCGATCTAGACGACCTCCTAGTTACACCATCTTGCGATACTATTATCTTCCAACTTCCCGCACTTACCTTCTAAGGTAAGAGCTTGGTTCACCAATTTCAGTATTAGTCGCAGATCCTTAGGGTGCGGCATGCAAGTGGTAATCTTGTTCGATAGTCACCATTGATTGGCTTCCTTTCTTGGTTGACTTGATCTCTTCTTTCTTCATTGGTTCTTCGAACTAACCGCCTCTACGGTCTTATCATTCAATCTTGGCGTTCACGACCTTGAATGAGCCAACTTCGGAAGGGTCTCAACTATGGAGGTTGCTTGACCTTTATGTGGGCATCGGTTAACAAAATGACCCGACACACCACGCTTGTAGCTCAAACGCTCCTTGTAACACCTATCTATGTGTGCAATGTTGTATTTCCCGTGAGTCGGCACTTGCGCTTGCGTAGCGACTTACCGCATAGTGACCTTCTCCTCACACTAGAAACAAACGGGTGATAATGGCTTATCTCCGCTTCTCCGGGGTAAACGGACAGGTTGAGGTTTTCTTCTTCACGTCCGCCAAATGACAAAGCGGTGTAAATGGCAATCCACCTTCTTTGATATCCCTTGAGCAACAATCGCCGAAACTTCTTTCTTCGACGCCGAGTTACAACATTCACTAGTAGATCCAAAGAACATTGGGCGTATGCTGATCTTGGTCTTCACAAAGATAGTAGGTGATTTGTTTATAGGACATTCTCCGTGTTAGTGGCTTCCTTCACAGCTAGAACAATTAATTGCATGTTCATCGCCAGCAGTGTCCTATTTTGCCACAACAGATGCACGCATTTATCTTCCGATTGGTTTGGTTGACAACACTTCAAAAAACAACGTCCGTATGGTATCGGTGTGGAGATACCATTCTTCCTTATTCATCGTGGTTTCACTATCTTCGATGATGTGAAAAGCCGACTAAAGGTGGTAGTAAATTCTAACCAAATGATGGTATGTTCATCCTTAGAGGTGGCGTAGAAACTCTTCCACCAGACTAATGCATTTCCTTCTAACTGGCACGTAGCGTAGAGAACTTTCTTTATCTTCACATTGTACCAAAGCCACTTTCTTCTATGATGCGAAGCCAAATTTCGCAGATCTCTCGAGAGTGACTGATCCATCAAACATGGGCGGTTTGGTCTTCATGAACAAGGTAATCTTTGACCGTGAATGAGATTGTGACTTCGCTTGAGGAGGGATTGATGTTGGCTCGATGACATTCATCTGCTGCATCATTGTCTCAGATAAGCGAGTCTAAATGGTGAACAATCGATCCAAGTTTTGAATTGTCACGGTTGGTATAAGGATGTACCGCCGTCAATATTTACTTTAATATTGACACCAAGAGTAACAACCTAACTAACGTGAATCGCCCTGCAGTCACTCCTGGCGGTCGATCCTTCCCAACTGCTGACCACTCTAGGTTTAGGTAAGAGGAATAGCATAGATGAGGTTCATGAATCCTAGTGCAGGGGAAACAGAGTTTAACCCAAAAACTTATACAAACATTATTAATAACTTGGTATGGTTGCTTATCCAAGCCTAAAAGCTCTCAACGATAACGCACACTCGACAAAAACAAAAAAACCAAATTAACCTAAGCACACAAGTCTAACGCCTAGAAAGGGTAACACTCCTAACTTAGACAGACGCGACTCACACATGAGTCTCAACGGCTACTCAAGCAATCGATTCTTTGAATTTCTTGAACACTTCATCGACACTAGTTCTTTTATCTTCCGAATACTTCATTGGCACTCTTTCCTTGAGCTCAAGATTCCTATCTTCACGATCTGAAGGTTCAAAGAATGGCACTCAAGTGCTTTCTCCTAAAATGTGAAACATCGTTATCTATTTCAGGCTATTTAAGGTAAGATTTTCAACTTAAATCGGCGGGGAAAGATAGAAATTTCAGCAAAGGTGAAAAGAATGGAAGAATAAGATAAGTCAAGAACTTGTTATTCTTCAAGTTAAATTTTCTCTTTTAGAAGATAATTTTCTCTGAGGTTTAGGAGGAGCCATACTGTCGCCCCCCCTCCTGCGCCCAGACGAGAGGAGGACAAGGTTGTGATCACACCTGTTGACGATAGGTTTGTATTTTCTAAACCATGTCTTATTTCATTTCTTTCCTAACTGGAACTATATCATTTATATGTCTTGCGTTCATGGATGACTCGGGTTTGACGGCAGAGGGCACCATAGGCGGGTTAACTACGCTAGGTAACCTCTCGCCGCTTGCACTACTAGTTGGGATCATTACCTACTTGCTCCTAATGCCGAGCACTTGAATGCTCAGGGGGCTGTTTGGAGTGACTTTTGGGTAAGATTCTCTGTGCCAGTTGGTATTGGTTCAATTGTCGATTCTTTACTATTCTAACTATTCTTTGTGATGAACAATTGCGTGCGTTGCTGCTTTGGTGACGGTGCAAACATCGAGCATGCTCGTAGAGTTTTCCATGTAAATGCACGCGTCGGTGACCAAAGATGCATTGTCTAATGCTCGGATTCAAGCAACAAATCTTTACTTGAGGTCTGCTCAAGGGCAACGAATTAACAGACTCGCGGGTCTTCGTAAAGTTACTTGACCGAGGAACAAGACATGCGGAGTAAAACAACAAATATTGGAGCTATTTGAGTTTAACGCTTCTTGGTAATGTTGTTTTAATGTATTAATATATTTGTGCAGGTCATGATTCCATGGTTGGGGACCGCCCGAGCTTATCGGGCTCTTTCTTGGCGTTGGGCTTCACCGAGTTCATCGCCAAGTCAAGAAAGAACCGAGATCGCCGAGGCAAAGAATCAAAGCACACGTGATGGCGCGATGGACATATGCGTAAAGTTAAGCGCATGGTAAGTCCGGCCAGTAGTAATCTTTTGCAAAATACATGTTACCAAGTATATGTATGCACCTAACTTATGTCTCTGAGGAGGCTCGGACCGGTGTTCACCAAGTGATATTGAAGTGTACGTGGAAGGTCATAAAGGTCGAGACCGACACACCCCGAAAGCAATGTGGCAATGACACCATCGATCGGTGGTTAGTGGTCACAATTTTCATCCAATTCAAATTAAGTTGTTTGATTTGCGCTCCCATTTAAATTGTCCGACGGTTATGTAGGTGAAATATGGCGAGGAAATGGTCAAGCGCCATGGTGAAGACTATGATTGGAGGAAGGAACCGCTGATTGCAGTAGCAGCAGCATGCTAGTGGAGGCGGCAAGGCCCATGGACGGTGAGATGTCATACCTTCTAAAAATTCATGAAGTCATAATTTCAAGTGCTCAAGCCTTTGTGGTCACGATTTTGAAGGTACTCCATGTTCACTGCAGTGATCGACTCGACGGTGGTGCGAAATGAGAGGGATCTTCTTCGTCCCCGAGCTCGGGGTTGGTAGCCGCTCCTCAAGCAGCAGCGATTGGAGGTTACTAGGTCTGCGGAGGAGTCTGCGCCAACGTGATGAGTATGCAAGGGCAAGAAGAGTACTACGCTTCATACCGTGCACAACAAAGAATCGGCGATTCAAGTAAGTCCAGTCTTCAATCTATTGCATTTAGAGAATATATTAATTCAAAATACTTATACATTGTATTTGTAGGCAATGTTCGAGCGATGGGGCAAAACATTGTCTTTCCAACGCCCAGCTTGCTGCCGCCACCGCCACAATGGGGGATGTATCCTCCGCACCTCCTGTGCACTCGTATTCTTGCTAAACTTTGTGAATCGAGTTGAACTTAGTCAATCTAAATAATATTAGTTTGTTGTACCTAATCTTGTTCAAACTAGCTACATTTAGTCAATCTAGCTAAACTTAGTCATTTCTAGCGAGACATAGCGAATCTAACAAGACTAAGTATCTCTAGAGTTAAGTTTGATGAATTTAACGATATTTAGTTCATTTTGCTAAACTTGGTCCGTTTCTAGTTAAACTTTGTAAATGTAGTTAAATTTACTCAATATAGCTACACTTATAACATTTCTAGCTAAACTTAGTCAAAACTTGTAAATCTAGTAAAATTTGATCAATCTAGCTATAATTGTTGCCTTATGTAGGATTAACGGCACATGGGTCCCTCGCTTTACAAGACTCGCCTCCAACGCTATAAAGACACAGAGATCCGTGGTTCGTTTCTTACTTGCTTTCTTATGGTACATTCATTCTTATATTATTGTCTAATCTTGCATTTTCTTGTGTAGGGAACCGACGGTCCAACTGACTTTGTCAATGCGCTCTTTGCATCCGGATCAAGCGGCCAGAACTCCAATAATCCAGATGGCGGCCCATAGCTTGTAGATTGTTTGATAGTTGTGTCACTTTGGATGGATGTGTATGATTCGAGTTGAACTTTGGATGTGTTTGTAGTTGTGTCACTTTGGTCTTTTTTGGATGTTATGACAATTTGGACATTATGATGGATCGATAACTTGATTATATGCATGTTCTTGTTTCGGATTGTTTATATTCGTGAATTATATGTGTTGATGTGTGAATTGTCACAATGTTGATTATATTATGTATTGAATTGTGTGGCGAAATATGAAAATAGGAAAAAGTTGTCCTCGGTATTACTAATTAACGCCGCCAACAGGTTCACCGACAAAGTTAATTATCCAGATTAACGCCGGCCGTGACATAGCCGATGTTAATTAGCGATGATTAACGCCGGCCGCAGGTCACCGATGTTAATTAGCGCTAATTAACGCCGCCGAGCCATAGCCGATGTTAATTAGTAACCCGGGGCGTGATTCGTCCGACAAAACTCCCAAGAAATCACTAATTTACGCTCGGCCAAATCTAAGCGGCGTTAATTATCCCGACGAAGATAATTAACGCCGCCGTGCCATAGCCGACGCATTAGTAATTAACATCGCCCAACCGGGCCGACGTTAATTATGGGGGTCACGCAAGAATTAACGCCGGCTTAATTAGGCCGACGTTAATTGCTAATTAACGCCGGCACCGATGTTAATTAGCTAATTAACGCCGATTAACTATCGTGGGCCAAAAGCCGACGCATTACTAATTTGCCGACGTTAATTACTATTAACGTCGGCAAATCGTTAATTAATGTCGGCTTTTGGCCGACGTTAATTAGCGGCAAATCATCATGTTTTTTTTGCATTTATCGAGGGTCCTCTCACGAAAGAACCGCGACACGCTTAAATGGAAAGGTTCTATTCATGAAAAATAGCCGAATGATCCAAATGTAACTAAGTTTTTTCTTCGGTGTTTATTTAGGTCCTTTCACGAAAAATTAATTATTTTATCGAACAAAAGGTCCTTTTCGTTAAAAACCGTGGGAAGGATCTACACGTAACTACATATTTTTTAAGGACCTACACGGGAAAAATGAGTAGAGCCGCCGCTGCTTACCATGGCGGGCGAAAGCCACGTGAGGGAGCCAGAGACGACGTGAAGCGGTCCCGGTCGAAGTCATCGATCTTTAGTATAAGTTAGTTTTGGCGTGACAAGCCACGCGTGTTTTTTTGAAGAAACAATTTTGTTATTTTCGGCATTGTCTTTTTAAAATCATCGAGAAAATGAGCGAAAGCGGTTGAAAGGACACAAACGCATAACCATGTTTTTTTCAGATCTATCCGGGGTCCTTTTACGAAGGATCCATGATCGCTACTGATTGAAAGCTTTTTTCGCAAAAAATAGCTAGAATGATCCGAACGTAATAACCTTTTTTTCGGTATTTATTTAGAGCCCTTTCACGAATGATCCATGATTTTTCGAACTAGAAGGTCCTTTTGTAAAAAATCATAGAAAGGACCTACACATAATTACGTATTTTTTGAAGGACCAAAACATAAAAAAGAGCCGAGCCACGCCGCCGGCTCGGATCAAATCTGCACGGAGGATGGGAAGTCTCCCAAGATTAGTAAAGGTATGATCCGGTTTTGTTGAGTTCAAGTCCAATCTATTACTTCCGATCGAGTGAGTCCAGCTAACCAAAACATTTGGTTGAGTGGACACGGGCGTCTCTTTGGTTCAAGTCTTCAAGGAAACTTCGTCCAAACGGCAGAGGACTTGGTGAAAACCCTAGCTCTAATATCATTTGTTAGGATTGTAAGTATAGCTAAATAACTAGAGATAAAGATTTAATATGGAAAAACCCTTGTGAAAAAAAATCACGTGAAACAATCCATTACGATGTTTTAAGATTACAAGTACAAGGTGCTATTGTGGACGACTTGAACTAGCAACCGTTTTAGATTGAATCAAAAGATATGATAGTCAGAGATATTGAGTTATCTCCAACACCAACTAAATTCAGTCATCAAGTTATAAATTTCATTTTATAATGCGTGTTTTGATCAGCACGAAGGTTGAAAAAGTGCTATGTTAAATGAAAATCAACGAGTACCTTTCAATTAAGTGCTTTGTAACGACCCCTATTTTCACGTAAATGTAAAAATGGAAATCTCATGTACATACAGTACTAGTCCCTGGATCAGTAGCTAGTACGTATATTTACAACAATTGGAATCACAACCATACATTATATTAATTAAGTGAAAGCTATTATACAAAGAATGCAGCAAGCAGCTCGTCGAGATGGAGGTGCTGGGGACGGCAAGGTTTGGCATGGGCAGCAGGATGGGCGAAGCTGGCGAAACCCAGGTTGCAGCGGCCGCGTGGCAGAGAAAACCAGGCGAGAGCGCATGCGGTATGGGTGGCAGAGAAAGAAGATAAAGCCAAGCTTGCCGTGGCAGAGTAAATGACGAGAAGATGCTGCCTTGGAAGCGGTATGGCAAGAGCAGGGCTAGCTGGGTTTGATGGCGCGAGCGAACCGTGCTGTGGTCTTGCTGGTGCATGAATGCCGGTGATGAGATGGGGAAGTCGACGCTTGGCCAGGAGGACCAGGGGGCACTGCCGGTGTTGATTGCGGAAATCCTGCGACTTAACGTGTGCGCGAGCCTGGGCAGCAATGCAGAGGGGATGGGACTGCATGTCAACGGCCGGTGGCCTTGGGGCTTGGCGCGAGTGGTAGCACGGCGGCATGGGCAGGATTGCCACGGCAGAGGAATGGCGATTGCAGGGCAAGGAAATGGCAGGTCCTGACAAGAGTGAGCTGGATTACAGGCGACGGGACAGGCAGTGAATGCGCCACAAAATTTGGTCTTCAGTTCACACGGTGCTTGGTCGAGGTCGGCGCTGCGTTGCGGCGGCAGAAATTTTGATTGGGAAAGCTCGCCGTGCCAGCATTTGGGCGAGGCAGTGAAGGGAGTAGGCTGGGGAAGAAGGCTTTGCCATGGCAGCGAATTGGCTCAGATTTTCTTGCATCGGCAGGGGGAACAACAGAGCTGGCTGCATTCAGTAAGGAAGAAGGCAAAGGCAGAGAGTTTTTAAGTCGGTGCAACAGGTAGTGTTCTCGGTTGCTTGATTGAACAAGGAACAGAGGAACAGAATAATGGCTGAGGAGGTCAGAGGTGAGCTGTGACAACAGCAGTAGTGGCGCCGCCGCAAGCAGGGAGCAGTGTTCAGCGTGTATTTGATGTGTTTGGTTTGGCTGAGGAGGAAGCCAGGCAGGAAGGAAGCGTATCCTTTGACGTACTGCTCTCTGCAGTACTGCGGCTGACGTGTGGGCCCCACGGGGGGCCCCACGTCAGCCGCAGTACTGCAGAGAGCAGTACTGCAGAGGATCCAAAATCAGGCAGGAAAGAGAGGTTAGTGCTGCTGCTGACTGGTGGGGTCAGGATGAGGAATGGACCCACAAGTCAGTGAACCCAGAGAGCAAACCGATCGACTTACTCCTCTTTTGGACAGGATAGGGTTAAACGTAATAAATGAGATTTCATTCATGTCTTAAAATTTTTGAAAATTTTTAGGATGATTATAATGAGCAATTTATTATTTATAAAAATTTCAGCTTAAGGTCATGCTCTAGAATTTTTATAAAATTCTGACAATCTAACTTGGTCTCTTAAGTCTTTTCTGTTTTTGTTTTTCTAAAGGAAATAAATGAGAACAAAATATTTTACAAATTTTACTGAATTATTCCGAGATATTGAGGATGATACTGTAAAATTTTCATATCAGATCATGCATAATTATTTTATAAAATTTGACATTTGCTAATATAGCTTTTAAATCAATTATATTTCAACCTCATTTTTATAGTTTTTACTTTAGATGGAAAGTTTTATATTGCAACTTTACTTTACTTAAGACTGAATCCAAGAAAATAAAGAAAAAGAGGATATTTTTATATTTCAACCTCATTTTACTAAATGGTTAATTCAACTTTATTATTATCAAAACTTTTTGAAGAAGTTACTTATGGCTATAATATTTTTATATAAAAATTAAAGATCATCATATTTTATATTAAATTTATAAAATTCTGCTCTTGATAAGATTCTATTTAATTTAATTCTATCTTTGATTTCTTTTCAATTTTAAATGAGTTCACTTGACTTTAGAAGTTTTTGGAGATTATCTGGAGATGATTTTGGATTTATATAAATTTTCTAGATTTTATTTCTTATGGGATTTTGAGTTTTACATTGTAGAGAAAAAAAACAATAATAATAAAAAATTTCTTAAGAATAAAAATTCAAGAAAATTTCAGATAGATGGAAATTAAAAATAATGTTATATTTCAACCTCATTTTTATAGTTTTTTAATTTAGATGGAAAGTTTTATATTGCAACTTTACTTTACTTAAGACTAGAATCCAAGAAATTAAAGAAAAGAGGATATTTTAAATTAAAATCTTGATTCCATTTAAAATTTTATTTACTTACGTTTTTAAATTTTAAATTTTATTTTTAAAAAAAATTGGGATGTTACAAGGGTAATAAAAGCTCACATGCAAGAGCCTCAACTCCTCTCTCCTACTAAAGACTAGAGAGCATATGAAAGAGAGTAGAAAAGAAAATACACGTGTGTTGTACAATAACACTACAACATCTACTACATTTTGGAGAAAACAACATCCATCACAACACGAGTGCTTTGCATTACATGTATAGAGAAATTTACTTGAGCAAACTAACTCGAAGCCTTCCTCTTCAGACAATGCTTGTTCCCAGTAACCACACACTTTGAATCGTGAATCTCATAGCTATGAATGTAACTGTAATAAGGCGGTAGGCGAGATTTCCATACTAGGACTTCAAGTTTCCCATGGGGTGTAACACTTCCAGAGAATATCTCTAGGAAGGTAATTTTGGGAGCCTCTTCATGTGGAAGCCCTACTTGACCTTGGCCGTAGAGTTCACAATATATACTACTTCCAGATATTCTTGGAAGTAAAGCACGTTTTCTTTTCATCCCAAAATCACTAAGTTGTAGCTGATTCTTCTCCCTGAGGCATTCAAGAACCCTGCGCCAATGCTGCGTGTTATCACTAGCTCTAAGACAGTAAGCCAGGCTGTTTGAATCTATGAAAGGTCCAAAATACTCTGTGCCATAATACCCGTCAAATATCTCCACTGCCATGGATGCTAGCTTTGGTTGGTCTTGGGGATTTGAGCTTCCGAACGCAAGCACCCTGAAGAAATACCAGTGTGCTTCTCGAGACAAATACATTAAACGGAGAGGTTGTGTCGTTCCAAACTTTGCGACCTCTTCATATCGACTCGTGATTACGATTTTACTGCCCGGTGAAAAGCAGTCTTGAGAGGCAGAGTACAACTTTCTCCATGCATTCTCATCGACATCCCCAGCTAGCTCAATAATAACCAGGAGCCTTTCTTCATTTGAGGAGGAGGTACGTTGATGTTTGATTACTCCTCCATCTCTTAGGGTGCATGGCTTTTCTTCACTAAAATCAATCTCACTAAAAAGATAATACGAGAAAACTGGTTGCACACCCTTTCGTCCAAGCAAACATGCTCAATAAGTGTACTCTTTCCAATTTTTGCTGAACCGATAATTGGCGGGACACCCAAATTGTCATTCCCAGGAGGTTCTCTATCCAACAAGAAATTGATTTAATTCGTTCCATCTCCATCTGGCGGCCAAACATGCACTTCTCCATAAACATGTACATGCTATACGGTTGGCGACACATAGGAGGGTAGTTCTTCTTCAGAAATATAACAAATTCATTCATACCAGTAACAGTCATCTCTATACTTTGGAGCATCTCTTCCAACTCATCTTTTCTGTGTCTACTGCCAGTATAGAAACGAACACGCTTACTAGGATTGAATTTTGACAGGGAAGAATAGCACACTTCATCGCCTTTATGGGCTTGGCATCTGAACTTGTCGAGCACGTAGTAGCCCCTGTTCATGTCTTCTCTCAGCACGTTGAGCTGTTGAAGCATGGCATGGCTTGTGATGTGCCTCCCCTCGGCCTCCTCGATGACGACGTGAACTCGGAGCAGCATCAGCTGTAGTCTCCGCAGGCTCTCCTCCTTGGACGATGCCGGCGGCTTGCAATATTTGTCTATCAAGAAGGAGAGGGATCTACTGGCGAGTTCGCCTATGATTGCAGAGATGAACGGCTCCATTGGGAAACCTCTCTGGCTCTCTCACCAAGAGATCAAAGAAGTGATAATAAATATTTGTGATGCGAAATACTGTTGGTTTCGTGTCAAAGTTGTAGCTTTGATTTCTTCGACCGGAAGACTAGATAAAATGACATGAATGGAGAGGAAACAATCTACAGGTAGTCTACGCAGTTGGTATCTCCTTTCTCCACGTCGCTAGCAGCTACTTTTCTTAACTAGTAGCATCATGGCAACAAATTTAACAGCTAGTCATTTTTTATAATCTTTTGGGATTAATTCACAATTCTAAAATAATATCTTGCTCAGAATATTCTACAAAACCTAGGAAATTAAATGTTAAATTTGATTTGTTTCCAACTAAATTCGGTCATCAAGTTATAAATTTGATTTTATAATGCGTGTTTTGATCAGCGCGAAGGTTCAAAAAGTTCTATGTTCAATGAAAATTAAAGAGATTAAGGGTGTGTTTGGTTAGTGGAATAAAGTTGAATGGAATGGGATGATTCTATATCATTTAATTCCATTATTTTAGGAGAATAGAATGGTTCAGTGTCTATAGGAAATATTACTCAAATTTGTATCACACCGTGCAAGACGGGATGATTCCATTCAAGCAACTAAACACATGAATGATATTTTTCTTAAACCATCACATACATGTACCACTTGGTACAAGCAACAAACACACCCTAAATGATACAATACCTTTCAATTAAGTGTTTCGAGAAGTTGAATGGTGTTTATTTGTGTACGTTAACTCTATTTATGGTATATATGTCTGATGATTATGTAACGTCCTAAAAATTTAAACAAAATAAGAATGGAAATATTAAATTTTGAATATGACTTATTTCTAAATTTTTTTGCATTGTTTGTCTTTTTGGAATTTTTGTTCTAAAGAAAAACGTCTTTTATAATGAATTAGTAAAAAGATAAAAGTAAAAAAAGTAATAGTAAAAATATCAGAAAAATTCATCAAAAGTTATATTTATTATAGGAAATATCTGGGACTCCTGTTCCAGCTGTGAAAATCATTATCGACATATTAATTGATGATATGAAATGAATATTAATGATGTTTGACTAAAAACAGTGTAATATCAGATTTTTGTAAAACTCTAAAGAGTTTACCTTGACCTGAAATTTTACCATATCATCATCATAGAATTTTAACCTCTAGTAAAAATATCAAAAAATTAATATTCATATTTAATGCCTTTTAAAATTTAAAAATTGAAAACTGGAAAATCTGGAAATTGCAATCTCGAAATTTTTAGAAAATAAATACTCAAGATGAAATCTGAAATTTTTACACAAAGCTTTTCTACCAAAGTTTCAAACCCAAAAATTTTACAGAAAGTAGATAACTCTCTGGAGACTTCATACAAAAATCTACAAAAAAGGTTTCGACAAGATTAGATAGCCTAAACTAATGACTTGACTCGTGCTGTCCGAAGTGAAGGAATGGAATTGTTCTCCTTGTTACTTACGCGTGGGCCATTTTCTCCGGTTGGCCCCACACGTCAGACTCAGCTGACTTGCTTCCCTTCCTTTTTCATCAGCCGCTGCCAAGTTGGGCCCTGGTCCCATGTGCCAGGCCTCATCCTGTCGTGAGCAGGAGCTCCACCGCCTCTGCACCTTGTCGCATCTCCGTCCGGTCAAGCGCTGCAATTAAACACCCAAGACCGAGCCACGTCGCTGGAGTTGACACACCGCTGCACAACCACAGCACCTCATCATATCCAGTCTTCTTCTCCTTCTTCCTCTGTACTCAGCATCGACCCCCTTCACCTCATCTCTGCCGCAGCAATAAACTCAGCCTTGAATCACTACCATGGCAAATCGTCAGCCACAGTACCCCATGTCTAGTCTGCTTCTTCCCCATGCAATGTGAAAATTATTATAAAATAAATACTCAAGATGTAGATCTGAAATTTGTACACAAGACCACTTAGACAATGATAAATCTTTGCAAAATTTTTTAAAAATTCCTGACCTTGTTTATAGCTCCAATTAAATGAAAAACAGAAAACATTTATTTGTGCAGCAGTGCTTGTCAGATTTATTAAAATTTTCTACCAAAGTTTTTAACCCAGAAATTTTACAGAAGGTAGATAACTCTCTGCAGACTTCAAAAAAAAAAAAAAATCTAAAAACAGGTTTAGACAAGATGAGATATCCTAAATTAATGCGTTGGCTCATGCTGTCCGAAGTGAAGGAATGGAATTGTTCTCCAGGTGACTTACGCCAGAGCCATTTTCTCCGGCTGGCCCCACACGTCAGACTCAGCAGCCTTGCTTCCTTTCCTTTTTTGCTCAGCCGCTGCCAAGTGGGTCCTGGTCCCATGCGCCAGGCCTCATCCTCTCTTCTTGTTTTCCTACCTCTCTCACGTAGGGTTAAAAACGGTTCAGATATTTTTCGATCGATCCAGATATTTTCAGATACGGATTCTATCGGATCGGATATTTATCGGATAGTATCGGATCGAATACGAATACGGATATTTTTTTTGTCGGATACGGATACGGATTCGGTAGCTTATTATCCATCGGTAGCTTATTATCCATCGGATTCGGATAATCCGGATAATGGTGGGTCGGATATCCGGATAGACATATGGGCTGGGCCAAGACTACTTTTTTGGCCCAAAAAGGTTTCTTAATTTCAGAATTGTTTTCTAATTTAATTTATCTCTAAAGCAAGTTTCAATTATTAAAATTAGCAAACCAACATAAAAAATTATGAAATTTTTTGAGAAAGTTCCAGTAACAATATAACATTTAAAAATTATTTTCAAGATTTTATCAGATTTTAATTTTTCTCAAAAATTCAAAAACCCTATTCTCGATAAGAAAATATATTAAATAAGTAGCTAAAAATACATAAAAACTTATAAATACATAATTTATTATTTTAAACATAATTCAACTAAGAATATAAATCTTGAGTCATTAAATATAAGTGTTATATACTTTTCCTAGAGATATGATATCTAAGTATTATCAAACTTTTAGTGTGTTATGTGTTTGTTTCTATTTGTATCTCCGAGCAAGAATTACCTTTATTTTGTGTTTTAATCTATATTTATGATGAACTAATTGTATGTGTGTGATAAACTAAACCTTATATAATTTTGTTTGCGACATGGTCTCTAACTATTGTCTAAGTGAATGAAAATGTTTACATTTGTTCAATTTTCAATAATATTTTGATCAAATCAATTAGTTATGTGTTTCTGTTGATTTTTTATGTACAATTTAAGGGGTTATCATGTTTCGATAAATATTCGAAACCGTATCGATTCGATTCGTATTCGATCCGTATCCGTATTCGATACTATCCGTATCCGTATTCGTATCCGCATCCAAATAAAAAATAAAAATAAATATGATAAAGCTATTATCCATCTGTATCCGATTTGTTTTCACCCCTCCTCTCACAGCCAAAGCTACACCGCCTCTGCACCATGTCGCATCTCCGGTCAAGCGCCTCTGAGCCACGTCGCCAGTCTTCTTCTCCTCCACGCGACCACGCCACATGCCAGGGTCACTTAGCACCGACCCCCTCCACCTCATCTCTGCCGTAGCAATAAACTCGGCCCTGAATCACTGCCATGGAAAATCGTCAGCCACAGTACCCTATGTCTAGTCAGCCACAGTACAATAAATAAAAATTTAAAATCTGAAAATAAAATTTAATAAAAATTTAAATTGAAAATAAGACTTTGATTATATTTCTTTCATTTATTCCAAATCCAGTTTTAAGAAAAGATTGAGATGCAACATTAAAACTTTTTTTTTCAAAATGAACAAGCTATGAAAATGAATATTTTGAATTTAAGTGTGAACATTTCTGAATTTTCTTGGCATTATCGGTATTTCCTTGGATTTATGACTTGAGTGAAAAATCAAACAAAGATAATTAATGAATGGATAATGATAAAAAGATAAAAAGGTAATAGTAAAATCTTGAAAAATTGATATTAAATATCTTGAACACTCAGATGAATCATTTTATCTGACAAATGAATTTTAACGCAAAAGGTAATGAAATGATTATTGAAAAGACAACTTTTGACCTCTAAACAGTGCATTGTCAGAATGATAATAAAATATGAGAACAATATCTGCAGCTGGAAAATTTGATATAATATTCTTAATACAAGATTTATCTCTGGTAAAAATCTAAAAATTTAATAATATCATTTGTAGCCTTTAAAAATTCAAAAAACAGAAACCCTGAAAATCTAAAAATTAATAAATATAGAATGTTTTGATTTGAACTTTTTATGAAAGCATTAATTCTTAGCCGAATACAACTTTGAAGAAAGGTTTGAAAAATATTTGAAATCATTTTCATCCTCAAACAAAATAAAGTCAGAGACGGATTTTTTGTCCAGATGACATTGTCAGAATTTTTAAAATTTTGCTGTAAAAGATCTTAATCTAATATTTTTACTAGATGTCAATCCTTTTCGCCGGACCTCAGATAAAAAAGTTTCAAAGATCTTCACTGCAATTTGATGGCCAAATTAATGCCGAACCTGAGCTGTCCCAGAACCTTATCTCATTTTGTTGCCTATGCCATGTGGGCCATATCCCACTGTGTTACTCCATTTACCAGAGGGAAAAGCGGGAAGTTCTCCTGTTGCCTCTGCCCGGTGGGACCCGGCCCCATTGTCAGCCACACTTACCCCTCTTCCTTCTTCCTCCCGAGCCAAACCGCTTCTGCTCTCTCGCTCCTGATCATCTCACTGTCTCCGATTTTTCTCAGCCACAGCAGCTGAAGTCCACCACATTCAATGCCTGAGCTCTGCCGTGGCACCTCCTTCCCGTATCAAAGCTCGCCACGGCAGCCTTTGGCCTTTCCGCGAAGCTTCCTCGCCGGCCTGCCATGGCAAACCGATTGCTATCCATTCCCTGCCACGGCAAACATTCTGTCATCTCAAGCACAGAGTTGCGGCGACAGGTTCTCCTCACCTCTGCAACGATGCTGCCTCGGCAATCATTTTCCCCCAATTCTACTGCCACGGCCGAGTAATCTCGCGCCACTTCGTCGCCTAGAACAGCAAGCCGCCGCAATTCTTCCTCCGCATTCAAACCCTGTCGCTGCCACCTCAACCATCTACTAAACCCGTCCAATGCCTCATCCTTAGCGCACACTCTTGCACTGAAATTCTTCAGTCTAGACAACCCTCAGTAGCGCCACCCAATTCCCATTTCCGCTGAAACACAGAGGAGAGGGCGAGTTCAAATTCATTGATCCAGTGAGAAATTCCGCAATTCCTTCGGCCCAGAGAATCCTTATACACCCTAGAACATCTCACCACTCTCGATTTTAGTTCACTTCACGCGAAATTTCGCCGCCACCGTGGTCTTCCTTCCTCACGGCCGACCGTCGGTGGCCCAGCTCACTAGCCCGTTTCTAGCGACATTAACTAGTGAAACGGGTTCCTTGGAGCTTGCAGATGCTCACCCGAAGCTTGCTCAAACCCTATTCGAATTCTTTCGCCAGTTCTCTGTTCGACCGAATCTCTTGCCGCACGACACCGGTGGCAGCCCACCTCACGGGAGCTCCGCTGCAGTGAAGCCAATCGCTGGAATTCCCCCAGGCCACTGAAGCCTTCCACACCACCGGCCGACCGATTCCGGCGCCGTCCTGCCACCGGCGAGGAGCCCTAATGGCTTCCAGTGCATTCCCCTATTTTCTGTGTATGACCATCGGGTCCCTTTCCTCAGTCAACTTTCGGACAGCTCCTTTCGAACCGGTGAAGGCGCCTTCCAAGTCTAAAAGCGTATTCTCAATTGCCAGTTATTTTCTGAGCCTATGGTATTCAAGCAATAATATCTTTTGCAATATAAGTAAAATTATAGTAAAATAAATTTCTAATTTCATCTAAAATCTAAAATTTTAGAATATGCAAAAATATTTAATTTTTCGCCTCGGTTTAAATCATTTGAATTTAAGTTTGTATAAAACCCTATTATGGATACTATTAAAAGTGTACAGATTATTAATCAAAAATCATGAAATTAACTATAGAAAATTATAATACCTAAATTACTCCATTTTTACAAAAAATTAGATTTGAATTCAGTTTGAACTAAAATTTGAATATAGAAAGCTTCTCACGCATAGAATGTCAAATGGTTAAAATTTGGATCAAATGAACTCAAATTTTGGTAAAACTAGTTTTATCATGTTTCTAAAGTCACAAGGATCCCAAATAAGTAAAAAATATTTAAGTTTTTTCTTGGTTAGCCTCATAAGTTTGATAACCGAAGTTTCAATACTTGTAGTCCGAATAGTCATAACTTTTGCAAACAAATTTCAAATTTGATGAAACCAAATCCTAAGACCTTGAAAAATAATATTAGTGGCTAGCTATCCGAGTGGCAGCTTGTTGAATTTTTGGGGTTAGGCTTGATGTTGCTTATCATTATGATTGCTCTTTGTTTAAGATGCATGAATATGTTATTGCAGGAAAGATGATCTCGGGGGTGGCCACAACTTCTTGCCACTCCATTCCGAGTGGGTAAAGGCAAGTGCATCAACTAGTATGATGCTAGAATGTTGATTACTTGTTAATAATTATGAATATGTATGCTAATCTGTACGTTAATCATAATGGTATATTTGTGAGTATGTTATGTTGAAAGATTTTTGAAATGGTTATGGCTATGTAAATGTTAGAAACGAATGTAGATTGTAATTTATTTATGTCAATTGCATTTGTGCATTCATAAAGGAAGAGGCGTCCCATACTGATGTGGGTCTCTGTGCTCACACGTAGTGAGTACGAACGTCCTACCTCATAGTCCTATCCACAGAGATGGATGGGAGCGAGTCAGTAAGAGTAGGCCCCTCCACGGAATAGATGGGAATGAGAGGGTGCACGCCGACGGGTGTGCACTTAGTTATACCGGTATTAACTATGAAATGGGCATTATGAGCATGCATGTTGTATTACATGTTAATGATGATGTTTGAGTCAAATGGTAAGGTGTAGAGTTGGGATAGAGTTATGGATTCATCCAAAGAGATTTAACGAAGTATGTTGGGTCGTGAAACCATCCAAAGAGGTTTAATGAGGTACGTGTATGAAATAAACAATGAAGAGAAGGTGGTATCATTGGTTATAGACTTGTTTATTTGGTATAAGAAATATCTTCATGCTATTACTTGTCAAATATTAATTGGTTAATCATGTTTTGATACGATGCACTTTGCTGAGTCTTGGACTCACGCTTATTTGTTGTTGTTGTTGTTTTAGGTACTTTTAGGACGTCTTGTCAGGATGAGACTTTGCTTCACCTTCACTCACTTTCATGCCATGATAAAGAAGTAGTTTGGAATAATGTTTCACAATGATAATTAGTGAGGAATTATTGTGACTAGATCAATGCCCGTGCATTGCTACGAAAAATAAAATTGGTAACGAAACATAAAAATCAAGTAATAAAAGAAAATTGTGCTACAAGATCAAACATCTATTTCTCCCGATTACAAAAGTTTTTATAGTTTATTCTCCGGTATGAATTAAAACCAAATATATTGTACGTAGTAATATATATTACCAATCTAAAAAATCAATCAATCATTTTTATCCATTTTTGCAATTTATATTTTCAGCTCACGTTCCTCTTCCTCTCGCCATGCCCGCAGCGCGCGCTCCTTGACGCCGTCGACCTCGTCTTCCTCATCACCTCGCTCGTCCTCGCCATCCACCGCCTTAGGGTGACACAGGCTTCCCGCTCACAAGGTGTCTTCGCTGGCCACCGCTATTTCGACCATTGGCCACTACGCGATCGCTCTCGGCGCTCGCCATCTTCGCCACAGATCCGCCCTCCTCGTCTCGCGTTCTTCCTCTGCCGAAACACGCCATGGCGCTTATGGAGTCCGCCTTTCTCGCCGCCCCACTTGTCGCGCACACTATGGCGTGGTCACCACCTCGGAGAAAGGGGCCATCGCCGCCACCCAAGCCTTTGCACCTCCGCGCTTTTTAGATCGCCACCGCCTCGGCGCGCTTTCTCCGCTTGGCGGTGGTCATGCACAATGGTTCGCCGCTCTTCCTAGATGACCTCTCACCTTTGCTCGCCTACTGCCTCTATGCTCGCTTACCTAGCCATCATCGGCTTCACCGACCATGACGCCGCGTGCTCATGAAGGTGAATTAGAAAACACCGCCGCCGAGACGCTCGCCACGCCGCGGCGCTGCCACGCCGTTCTTCTCTCTCACGATGTTCACCGATCAACCCGCTTATCTCCAAGGGTATGCTAATGACTCTCTCACCGCCGACAATGTCCCACCGGTGTCATTTGGCAACCGCGTGCGTCGTCAGACGCTTGTTCACGCCCAATCGCCGGCGCCGGGTCATGGCACCCGGTGGCGCCA
Source organism: Guadua angustifolia (assembly GCA_036346375.1). Taxonomy (NCBI): domain Eukaryota; kingdom Viridiplantae; phylum Streptophyta; class Magnoliopsida; order Poales; family Poaceae; genus Guadua; species Guadua angustifolia. Next base: position 42,788 of record JAYEVE010000534.1, on the reverse strand, counting down.
CGCCCTAGCCGTCCATCTCGCCGCGCATTACTCGATGACGGTGCTCGGCCTCCTGCGCCTCGCCATGTACGTCGGTCCGTCACTTATTGATCAGTTCGTCGAGTTCATTCGCCACGGCGGCATGACATGGGAGATCTTAAATGAATTCTCTTGATTGATTATGTGAAAACTGTGCAGCATATATAGAGTACAAAAGGAATGATTGGCCGGCTATTAGTTACCAGCAATAATCAGGGATTTTGCTATAATAATCATTCATATTTAGAGAGATATGGCTGGCGTAAATCAGGAAAGAATAATTGGCTATAATGACTGGCCATTATTGAAGATATGGGGGGCTAGAAAGAACGGACCGCTGCCACCAACTGTAAATTTATATTAGTAGAGATATTGTGTTGTAGTTTTGGTTATTGTAAGTCTCGTCGTGTAGTTAAGTTTAATAGTTGCTAATTGTTGTTATTGGTTTTTTTGCTTGTGTTGTTACGTTTATTATCTACCTTGTCTGCTGAGTGGATGTCCGAGTTTTAGGGAAGGTGCTGCCGAAATTGTTAGTTAAGTTCGACAAACATACTAGTATGTTAGCTCGCTTTACTAGCAATTTATGGAAATTTGTAGTATTGGTGTTTGAGGGTGTAACATTCAGGGTACGTAGGGTGCCGAGGTGTTACAAAGAATCTATATCAAAGTGTGTGACAGGGCAATTAGTGTATCATGGATTGCATGCTTCGTGGAGTATGAGCTCTAATTGTGATCCGGACACAAATATAAACTCGATGGTGTGAATATGTACTGCACGCTTTCTAAAATGCCGTAAAGTTCTGAATGGACGGGGTGCGGATTAAAAATAATACATTCTTTTAATACATAAAGTATTTTTTTAAAAAAAATATGGCTAGCGTGTTTGGGATAAATGACTATAAGCACCCACATAAATCCTATGATTATAAATTCTAAAAATCCCTGTATTAATCGAAGAAAATATTAGCGCTATAAATTAATGAGAGAAAAAAAACATCTGTGTTGTGCATACAATGCATGGGATTAAAAAAAATGGCCTATCGAATATAACTCCAAATGCAAAGTTAAATAAAAAATAAGGTTTGCCAAGTAGCCTGCTAGTGGAAACAAAACAACAAGTTCCCTGGCGCCCTGTACAAGAAAATCTAACCGGAATGAATTGAATTACATTCAGAACTAAATTAAAACTGGAAATAAATTTAATCTGCACTTGTATTTGTTATATCTCTTATATCTATAAATAATTAATCTACACTGTTATAATCTGCAATCACCAAAATAAGTGGTGGGATCCTTCTCTTTTTCTTTCAATTAATGTGAGTATTTTTAGATATTTTCTTTTCATTGGATTATTGTGAAATTTTCTTGCTCTTAAAGCGAAGGAGATGTGTCTTGAATATCACCGATTGTTTTTATTTATATTGATAAACCAAGAAACTATGTAAGCAAGTGATTATATTATATGCGAGCAAAGACTATAGAGAAATAGGAAAGAGAGTAGAAAAGAAAATGCACATGTGCTGTACAATAACACTACAATATCTACTACAACATGCATCACAATATGAGTGTTTCGCATTACATGTATAGAAAATTTACTTGAGCAAACTAACTCAAAGCTTTCCTCTTCTGACAACGCTTGTTCCCAGTAACCACACACTTTGACCAGTGAATCTCACAGCTATAAATGTAGCTGTAATAAGGCGGTAAGTAAGATTTCCACACTAGGACCTCAAGTTTCCCATGAGGTGTTACACTTCCAGACAATATCTCATGCAAGGTAATTTTGGGCGCTTCTTCATGAGCAAGCCCTACTCGACCTTGGCCGTAGATTTCACAATATATACCATCTCCAAAGATTGTCGGAAGTAAGGCATTTTTTCTATTCACCCCAAAATCACTTGAACAACCAAGTAGCAGCTGATTCTTCTGATCCTTCTCCCTGAGGCATTCAAGAACCCTGCGCCAATGCCGCACGTTATCACCAGCTCTGAGACAGTAAGCCATGCTGTTTGAATCTATGAAAGGCCCAAAATACTCTTTGTCAAAATACTCGTCGAATATCTCCACTGCCATGGATGCTAGCTTTGGTTGGTCTTCCAGGTTTGAGCTTCCAAATGCAAGCACCCTGAAGATGTACCAGTGTGCTTCTCGAGACAAAAACCTTAGATGGAGAGCTTGCGTCGTTCCAAACTTTGTGACCTCTTCAGATCGACTCGTGATTACGATTTTACTGCCTGGTGAAAAGCAGCCTCGAGAAGTAGAGTACAACTTTCCCCATGCATTCTCATTGACATTCCCAGCTAGCTCAATAACAACCAGGAGCCTTTCTTCATTTGAGGAGGAGGTACGTTGATGTTTGATTACTCCCCCATCTCTTAGTGTGCACGGTTTTTCTTCTCTAAAATCATTCTCACTAAAAAAGATAATACGAGAAAAGTGGCTGCACACCCTTTCGTCAAAGCAAACATGCTCAACAAGTGTACTCTTTCCAACTTTTACTGCACCGATAATTGGTAGGACACCGAAATTGTCAGTCCCTGGAGGTTCTCTATCCAACAAGAAATTGACGACCCGTTCCATCTCCATCTGGCGGCCAAACATGCACTTCTCCGTAAAAATATACATGCTATATGGTTGGCGACACAAAGGAGGGTAGTTCTTAAGAAATATAACAAATTCATTCATACCAGTAACAGTCATCTCTATACTTTGGAGCATTTGTTCCAACTCATCTTTTCCGTGTCTACTGCCAGAATAGAAACGAACACGCTTTCCAAAATTGAATTTTGACAGGGAAGAATAGCTCACTTCATCGCCTTTATGGGCTTGGCATCTGGACTTGTCGAGCACGTAGTAGCCCCTGTACATCTCTTCTCTCAGTACGTTGAGCTGTTGAAGCATGGCATGGCTTGTGATGTGCCTCCCCTCGGCCTCCTCGACGGCAACGCGAACCCGGAGCAGCATCAGTTGTAGTCTCCGCAGGCTCTCCTCCTTGGACGACGCCTGTGGCTTGCAGTATTTGTCGATCAAGAAGGAGAGGGATCTGCTGGCGAGTTCGCCTATGACTGCAGATAAGAATGTGTCCATGGGAAACCTCTCTCACCAAGTGAAGAGGTGATAAGAATTTATATATGCGATGCGAAATACTCTTGGTTTCGTGTAATAGTTGTTGCTTTGATTTCTTTGACCGGAAGCCTAGTGAAGAGGTCATGAATGAAGAGGAAACAGTCTACACGGTCCCTTTCTTGATCAGCACGAAGGTTGAAGAAGTGCTATGTTCAATGAAAATCAACGAGAGTACCTTTCAGTTAAGTGTTTCGAGAAGTTGAATGATGATTATTTGTGTTGTAATTCTACTTGTGGTATATACGTGTGATGATTAATTTAACAACAATTTATGATGGAATAATTTATAAAGACAAAAGTGCCAGTACGCTTCTCGACTCAAGAACCTTGAAGAAGTACCAGTACGCTTCTCAACTCAAGAACTGCAACCAGTACGCTTCTCGACTCGTAGCAATGATTCGACTATGATCTGTAATGCAACTTTTGGATGTTCCTATCTGTAAGATCTTCTGTGCTGAAGAACACAGTTTGTGCGAAGCGATTACGCACCCTATGGTCAATGCAGGATGCTCGACAAGGGTGCTCTTTCCAACTTTTGCCGGGTCAATGATCGGTAGGACAGCCAGATGTTCAGCAGGTGGAGTCTCCTCTTGCAATATGAAACTATAGATCACCGAGAGCTAACCAACTTTCTTTTTTAGTGTCCAGTGTTGGCACTATCTTTCACTATAGAATGTCTTGTGTGTTCAAACAAGCAATGAATGGTAGGAAGTCAACAGCAGCCGGCGAGCCATATCTTATTGGCTTTGCATGCGTAGACGTGGGCATCCTGCCGGCCCGCAGGCACAGGCATGACCGACCGCAGGCCGGCCAGCTATGCGGCACTCACCTTCGGTTAGTCGAGATACGACACATTAGCGAGTCGTGCATTCTTAGTTTCATTCCATTTACACTACTACAAAGATGAAAGGAGACGGATATATATAAAGCTAATAAAGTAGCGAACATAAATATTAGAGAAAAAGAACTAAATTTTATTCGTTTTGCTTGGGACATCACAAACTCGTTCACATGCATCTCGGATGGTGGTTTCTAGGCCTCGAATAATTTGCTGCAGCTCTTTCGCAGTCTGACGACTGCCACTAGACAAACAGACACGCTTTGCACGATTGAATCTTGATATATAGGGCAGAACAGTGACTCACCTGGTGCTGATCTTCGGCCTTGTCTTCTACATGGGCTCGGCATCCGAGGGTGTCGCCGTCGGGTTCAGGTATTTCTCGATGAGAAAAGACATGGATCTACCAGCAAGTTCACCTATAATAGCAGAAATACTACCTCCGTGTTGAGAACTTACGGTCAAATATGGATCCAACAGGGGGTGTTTGCCTTACTGATTGTTGCCTTTGACGAAGTTGAGGTTGTAGTTGGTGTCATCGACAACGGTGCTAGAAGCGTCAGTGCCTACACGTCGTTCAACAGGAACACGGCAAACAATAAATAGCAAGTTTTCAATAAGGGTAAAAAGAATTTAGATATAAAACCAAATTAAAATCTATTATAGAAAATAGGGGTGGTTTGGGGTTTGGCTAGGGTTAGGGTTTAAGGTTTCATGATTTATGTGTATGTGTTCTATTCTATCTTTTAATCCAAACTTATTCCTAGTAGCATTTAAGCATGACCTAAGCCTTAGGTTCATCTTATGACACGATATCCTTTTTTGTATTAATAAAATTAGGACATAAGGTCACCATGCAATGTACTGTGTGCAATTTAGCATTTCACCCTAAATGTTTTTACATATCTAGATAGATCATCACTCCTAGTAAGCAATCGGGGCTGGCTTGGCAGCGGTCGGCGTCAATTGGAGTGGTCCACCGGCGGCAGTGAAGGGCGGCGTCCATTGACAGCCGCATCGGCGAGTGAAGTAGGGCACAGCTAGAGCTCGACTAAGTATTAATTAAGCATCTATGGGATGCAAGGAGTTAGATTTAATACCCTGCGTGCGCGGAAATTGCCTATGGAGTTCCCGCGCCGTACGCCAGAGTTGGGGGAGAAGCGAGTGTCACACGCGGGGTTTTGTGAGCCGAGTGGGGCGCAATTGATTGGGGGGTTTTGATCACCGATTGCTCAAGTGGTTGAGGATCTATTCAATTTGGGAAGTGAGCTAACGCGCGCGTGAATGCTTAGTTTGGTTCTTCCCCCTGTTCGGGTGGCTGCGGTGATGGGGAATTTAGGCGGTGCAGTGGGTTGGGTTCGGTGTTTTGAGGAGGCTGGGGGAACGTTGGAACTTAGAGGCTGTTTGGTTGCTTTCTCTCATGAGTCTGATCTGTTCGATTTAGTCAGGCTGATGGGATACAAGATGTACAGATGTAGAGACGGTGTTTGGTTGAGTGTTTAGTAGGTAGATATTTTGAAATTTATATAGCAAGTGTGGTCTAGTTTTGTTCGAAAAATGTCGAACCCATTTTTGAAATCGGTTCGATAATCGGAGATGCTAATAAAAAATATAAACAAAAAAGGAAAAAGGAAAACTTATATACCCACGTGGCACCGCATACATAGTTTGCTATTGTAATCGATAAAGGACTTTTGTAGAATACGAAGTCGCTATATCGTGCATCCAGAGATACGACCATTTTCTCCAGATTCTTCGAACCAGTTGCATGGAAAATCTTGCATCTAGAGAGACAGGCTCAAAATTAGATGCAGCAACCAAACATAAGAAAAAAAACAAGATTTTGTATTTGTAGATGCACATCTCTATACATACTGCACAACCAAATAGTCTAGGAATGCATTTGCTTACTTATATTGGCAATTGAGGCGAGTTGCCCTCGCACGTGAGCCCCATGAAAGATGCGGGCCCCACGCAGGGGGCGTAACAGATGCACGTCTGCGTGTCAGCAGGCCTAGACTCGCCGGAAAACAGGGCGGACCCAATACAAGCGGCTTGGTCAGCCCCACCTACAATTTACAAGGTTAAGGTATGTTGTATATAACGATATGTATAGACCCAACATATTTGAAGTTGAACGCTGCACTAAGCAAGAAACGCTGGCACTTTGGCTTTGTCCGTCCCGCCGCAGCCAAGATCCTTTGGCCACACTTCACGAGACGATTTTCGATCTCTCTTGCGCTTCCGCCTTCCCGGTGGAGTGGACGGTGGTGCCATCGCCGACGGCCGACGCCGAGGTCGACGAGGCGAGCCCATTGCTGAGGTCAGCGAGCTGCGACATGTTGTATTCGACTAGTTGAGCAACTTCGGTAAGTCGGTAAGTCCTATCGTCCTTAACTCCTGATGAAAGTATTTGTTGGATGTGGATTAGCATTTGAAGTTGAAGTTTGCTTTTTGCTTAGAACTGAATCTAACTTAGAACTGAATTGTTTTTTATGTATGTTTTTTTAATAGTACTATTGTTGTTACGTTACATTGCATTCTTTTTGGCGTTTAATACTACTTTAAACTCGCCCCACCTATAATTTCTTCCGGTCCGCCTGGTGAAAATGGTATCCCGTGTGCATACCGTGAAAACGCAGTCGAGGCAACCCCACTAGCGACAAGGAGGAAGTCAAGACCGTTCTTCTCGCCCTTCCTTGCCACAAACAGAGAGCACCGGAGTGAGGAGTAGGCAACATACGAGAAGGAAGAAGTAGGGCTGGGCGTTCGTTAAAACAAAAAATCGGTTTCGGTTTTCGGTTTTTAGACAATTCGGTTATTTCAAAAACGAAACCAAATACGTTTGAATATTTAGGAAACCGACATTTCGCTTAACTGAAAATTGGTTTCGTTTTGGTTTTAACCGAATTAACAAGTTTGACAGATTGCAAAGAAATAACCAAACATTTTCAGCATATAGCGATAAAGAAAGAAATTACGCACGCACATCACACCAAACATTTTTGCATATAGCGAGATAACATATAGCTAGTAGACTGAGATTACAAGCGAAGTTAATTAGCAAGACCAAAGGTAATTTCCACACCCAGATTGGTCAAAACATAAACAATTGCATCATGAGAGTCCAAGGTACTTCAAAACATTCTATTGAACTAGGATTTTACATTGTATTGGAGACCAATTTAAAATCATTTTGCTCCCAATATCACTCTTTTCAATACGTAAAACTAGAACATTAAGATAGCTCACCGAGTTAACATATAAATAATGCAGAGCTAGCAATAATAATAGAATATCAAAACAAAAAGTGGAATAACAGAATTACTCTAGCACTTGACAACATAAGGTTCAAGTGAAAAATATAAGCATAGTCATTGGAAGGCAACCTTTGTTCAAACATGATATACAACAATTAATGGTCATACACAATCGAACATCAAGAAAATAAAAGTAAAGAAATTTCTTCAATCAATCTATCAATCAGAAGAAATTTCTTCAACTAAATCTATCAATCCTCGTGAAGCTCACAATGTACGTATTGTAGCAATTGTAGCAGAACTTATTGAAAGAATGCTCACAATGCTATTCAAATTGACCACCCACTTTAATCTTGGTGAAGTGAGACCACATCTCTCGATCTTGGCGCCATCTCTTTTCTTATCTTGCCTCCTCCTCCTTCTCTCGTGTTTCCTTTTCTTTCCTCGGATTCATTTGTTTTGCTTTGATCGAGGTCTACAAACAAGAGTACAAACAAGGATCAACAAATGCGAATTGCAAAATATGTACAAAGACACAAACACGGAAGATCACATACATTGTTGTTGCAAAGCGATTGTTGCGTTGTCCTCGTTCACATGCATCTCGGATGGTGGTTTCTAGGCCTCGAATAATTTGTTGCAGCTCTTTCGCAGTCTGACGACTGCCACTAGACAAACAGACACGCTTTGCACGATTGAATCTTGATATATAGGGCAGAACAGTGACTCACCTGGTGCTGATCTTCGGCCTTGTCTTCTACATGGGCTCGGCATCCGAGGGTGTCGCCGTCGGGTTCAGGTATTTCTCGATGAGAAAAGACATGGATCTACCAGCAAGTTCACCTATAATAGCAGAAATACTACCTCCGTGTTGAGAACTTACGGTCAAATATGGATCCAACAGGGGTGTTTGCCTTACTGATTGTTGCCTTTGACGAAGTTGAGGTTGTAGTTGGTGTCATCGACAACGGTGCTAGAAGCGTCAGTGCCTACACGCCGCTCAACAGGAACACGGCAAACAATAAATAGCAAGTTTTCAATAAGGGTAAAAAGAATTTAGATATAAAACCAAATTAAAATCTATTATAGAAAATAGGGTGGTTTGGGGTTTGGCTAGGGTTAGGGTTTAAGGTTTCATGATTTATGTGTATGTGTTCTATTCTATCTTTTAATCCAAACTTATTCCTAGTAGCATTTAAGCATGACCTAAGCCTTAGGTTCATCTTATGACACGATATCCTTTTTTTTGTATTAATAAAATTAGGACATAAGGTCACCATGCAATGTACTGTGTGCAATTTAGCATTTCACCCTAAATGTTTTTACATATCTAGATAGATCATCACTCCTAGTAAGCAATCGGGGCTGGCTTGGCAGCGGTCGGCGTCAATTGGAGTGGTCCACCGGCGGCAGTGAAGGGCGGCGTCCATTGACAGCCGCATCGGCGAGTGAAGTAGGGCACAGCTAGAGCTCGACTAAGTATTAATTAAGCATCTATGGGATGCAAGGAGTTAGATTTAATACCCTGCGTGCGCGGAAATTGCCTATGGAGTTCCCGCGCCGTACGCCAGAGTTGGGGGAGAAGCGAGTGTCACACGCGGGGTTTTGTGAGCCGAGTGGGGCGCAATTGATTGGGGGGTTTTGATCACCGATTGCTCAAGTGGTTGAGGATCTATTCAATTTGGGAAGTGAGCTAACGCGCGCGTGAATGCTTAGTTTGGTTCTTCCCCCTGTTCGGGTGGCTGCGGTGATGGGGAATTTAGGCGGTGCAGTGGGTTGGGTTCGGTGTTTTGAGGAGGCTGGGGAACGTTGGAACTTAGAGGCTGTTTGGTTGCTTTCTCTCATGAGTCTGATCTGTTCGATTTAGTCGGTGATGGGATACAAGATGTCAGATGTAGAGACGGTGTTTGGTTGAGTGTTTAGTAGGTAGATATTTTGAAATTTATATAGCAAGTGTGGTCTAGTTTTGTTCGAAAAAATGTCGGAACCCATTTTTGAAATCGGTTCGGTAATCGGAGATGCTAATAAAAAATATAAACAAAAAGGAAAAAGGAAAACTTATATACCCACGTGGCACCGCATACATAGTTTGCTATTGTAATCGACAAAGACCCCTTGCGTAGAATATGAAGTCGCCATACTGTTGCATCCGAGAGATACGACCATTTTCTCCGTATCTTCAGAACCAGGCTGCATGGAAAATCTTGCATCTAGAGAGACAGGCTCAAAATTAGATGCAGGCAACCAAACATAAGAAAAAAACAAGATTTTGTATTTGTAGATGCACATCTCTATACATACAGACAACCAAATAGTCTAGGAATGCATTTGCGGCCTTATATTGGCAATTGAGAGCGTTTTGCCCTCGCACGTGAGCCCCACAAGATGCGGGCCCCACGCAGGGGCTGAACAGATGCACGTCTGTGTCAACAGGCCTAGACTCTACTGAAAACAGGGCGGACCCAATAAGGCGGCAACAGATGCTTCGCCCCACCTACAATTTATAAGGTTAAGGTATGTTGTATATCTCGCATATGTATAGACCCAACATATTTGAAGTTGAACGTTGCACTAAGCAAGAAACGTTGGGCACTTTGGCTTCTTGTCTCGCCACCGCGCAGCCAAGACTCCTTTGGCCACACCCACAAAGACAGATTCGATCTCTTGCGCTTCCCGCCTTCCCGTGGAGTGGATTTGGTGGTGCCATCGCCCGACGGCCGACGCCGAGGCGACGAGACGAGCCCATCTCGCGAGGTCATGAGCTGCGACATGTTGTATTCGACTAGTTGAGCAACCCGGTAAGTCGGTAAGTCCTATCGCCCTTAACTCTGATGAAAGTATTTGTTGGATGTGGATTAGCATTTGAAGTTAGAAGTTTGCTTTTTGCTTAGAACTGAATCTAACTTAGAACTGAATTGTTTTTTATGTATGTTTCTTTAATAGTACTATTGTTGTTACGTACATTGCATTCTTTTGGCGTTTAATACTACTTTAAACCCTGCCCCACCTATAATTTCTTCCCGGTCCTACCTGGTGAAAATGGTATCCCGTGTATACCTGGTGAAAACGCAGCGAGGCAACCCCACTAGCGACAAGGAGGAAGTCAAGACTGTTCTTCTCGGCCCTTCCTTGCCACAAAGAGAGCACCGAGTGAGGAGTAGGCGGCCTTGGTGAGAAGGAAGAAGTAGGGTCATGTTCGGTTAAATCAAAAAATCGGTTTCGGTTTTGGTTTTTAGACAATTCGGTTATTTCAAAACGAAACCGAAATACGTTTGAATATTTAGGAAACCGACATTTCGGTTAACCGAAAATTGGTTTGTTTCGGTTTTAACGAATTAACCAAGTTTGACAGATTGCAAAGAAATAACCAAACATTTTCAGCATATAGCGATAAAGAAAGAAATTACGCTACGCACATCACACCAAACATTTTCAAAGATATAGCGAGATAACATATAGCTAGTAGACAACATTACAAGCAACAAGTTAATTAGCAAGACCAAAGGTAATTTCCACACCCAGATTGGTCAAAACATAAACAATTGCATCATGAGAGTCCAAGGTACTTCAAAACATTCTATTGAACTAGGATTTTACATTGTATTGGAGACCAATTTCAAAATCATCTTGCTCCCAATATCACTCTTTTCAATCTGAGAAAACTAGAACATTAAGATAGCTCACCGAGTTAACATATAAATAATGCAGAGCTAGCAATAATAATAGAATATCAAAAACAAAAAGTGGAATAACAATTACTCTAGCACTTGACAACATAAGGTTCAAGAAAAATATAAGCAGAGTCATTGGAAGGCAACCTTTGTTCAAAGATGATATACAACAATTAATGGTCATACACAATCGAACATCGACAAAAATAAAAGCGAAAGAAATTTCTTCAATCTGAATCTATCAACTCAGTAGAAATTTCTTCAACTAAATCTATCAATCTGTAAGCTCACAATGTACGTATTGTAGCAATTGTAGCGAGAACTTATTGAAAGAATGCTCACAATGCTATTCAAATGACCACCCACTTTAATCTTGGTGAAGTGAGACCACATCTCGATCTTGGCGCCATCTCTTTTCTTTATCGCCTCCTCCTCCTTCTCTCGTGTTTCCTTTTCTTTCCCTGATTCATTTGTTTTGCTCGGATCGAGGTCTACAAACAAGAGTACAAACAAGGATCAACAAATGCGAATTGCAAAATATGTACAAAGACACAAACACGGGAAGATCACATACATTGTTGTTGCAAAACGATTGTTGCGTTGCTGCTGCCACCATGGTCGGAGTCGGAGAATCGGTGGATGCCATCTCCCTCGCCATCCACTGTGTCGAAGTGGAGAATCGGTCAAGTGGAGTCACCGAGGTCCGAGTCAGTGCAGAACTGCAGTTCTGCAGGGGAGGGGAGGAGGCGGAGGCCGGAGGAGGGGACGGGCGGTGGCGGCCGACCGCCCGGCCAGTGCAGCAGGGAGCCGGGAGGGCACGGAGGGAGGCCGAGTGGGGATTGGGAATGGAGGCCTGAGGGAGGCCGGGAGGCGTCGCCGCGTCGGCCAAGGGACGGAGTACTGGAGGGCCGAGGGGCACTGGAGGCTGGAGACCGAGCGCCAAGGGCCGAAGGAGGAGGGCAAGACGCGCACGGCGCTGGAGGCTGAGCGCCGAGCCAAGGGACGGCGGACGGGAGGGGCGCGGATTCGGGAAGGGAAGGCGCCGCCGCCTGGAGCCCTAGGGTGTGAGGGAGGGAGTGAGGGCCGAGCCGCCGAGGAAGTGGGAATTGAGAGGGTGGGCGTTGATGCTGGGTCTGAGGAATTGAGGTTAATACTCATACAAGCTATTCTTAGTTGGTTAATCAACCTAAAACCGAATAAACCGAATTTATTTCGGTTATTTGACAGACATAAAATCGAATCCACAACCGAATACATCGGTTTCGGTTTAATCGGTTTAAACTTCGGTTTATTCGGTTTGGTTTTGTTACGGTTTATTTGCCCAGCCCTAGGAAGAAGGAGAGCGAGAGGAGAGGTGGGGGCCTCACGTGTTGGGTCAAAAGATGAAGGGCCCATGTGTAAGTGAAGCAAGAGAGGGCAATTAGATTTTCTCCCTTGGGACAGCACATGTTCCTTGCATTAATTAACCTATCAAATTGTGTCCTACATTTTTTTTAAAAAAAATAGTATGAATGTTAGATAAATTTTGTTATCTAGAAAAAATTTGCAGTTGAAATTTCGTGTGTAAAAGCTCTAGTAATTCTGACAAGCCAAACTGTTCATTTCTTCTTTTATGTTTTTAATTTATTTGAGGACTGAAATGATATCAAAACTTTTTTATAATTTTTTTAATGGTTCCTAAAGGTTAGCTTATTCTACTGGAAAATTTAATATTTATATATTTTATATTTATTTTATACTAATTCGACATTGAGATTTTTAAATTTCGGTTTTTAGTTTTAGAATTTTTATAGGCACAAAATTTCACTATTTATTTTTTATATTTTTAATAAAGATGAACCTATACCTTAGTAATATATGGTAAAATTTTAATCACCATATAAGGTCGGTGGATTTTTAATTTAATCTGACAAGCTTACTATTCTTAGTCAAATTTCATAATTTCACATTTATATTCTTGAGTAAATGTGTCCATATAGCTTTTAGGGTGTATACATGAATTTCCAGAGATCTCCTCTATTTAAATATAATTTTTAAAATTTTTTTGTTATAGATATTTTCTCTATTCATTTATCTTTTACTAATTCAACATTAAAAATGTTTTTCTTTAGGAAAAAAATCCAAGAAGACCAGATAAATCAACAAAATTCGGAATTAAAACTCATTCAAAATTTTGTATGTTTATTCTCATTTTCTTTGAATTTTGAGGATCTTACAATGAAATACAATTATATTTGTTATATAACTCTTATATCTGTATAAGATTAATCTGTACCGTTATAATGTGCCCCCACCAAAATAATTGTTGGAGATCCTTTCTTTTTCTTTCTATTGATGTGAGAATTTTTAGATATTTTTTTCTTAGGATTATTGTGGGATTTTCTTGCTCTTAAAGTGAAGGATATGTCTTTAATATGACCGATTGTTTTTATTTATATATATGTAACGAAAACTACGTAAGCAAGTGATTATATTATACGTGAGCAAAGACTATAGAGAATATAAGAAAGAGAGTAGAAAAGAAAATGCACATGTGCTGTACAATAACACTACAATATCTACTACATTTCAGAGAAAACAACATGCATCACAATATGAGTGTTTCGCATTACATGTACAGACAAATTTACTTGAGCAAACTAACTCAAAGCCTTCCTCTTCTGACAACGCTTGTTCCCAGTAACCACACACTTTGACTCATGAATCTCATAGCTATAAATGTAGCTGTAATAAGGCGGTACGTGAGATTCCCACACTAGGACCTCAATTTTCCCATGAGGTGTAACCCTTCCAGACAATATCTGTTTCATGGTAAGTTTGGGAGCCTCTTCATGAGCAAGCACTACTCGACCTTGGCCGTAGATTTCACAATATATACTACTTCCAGGTATTGTTGGAAATAAATCAAGTTTTCTTTTCACCCCAAAATCACTTGAACATCTAAGTAGTAGCTGATTCTTCGGATCCTTATTCTCCCTAAGGCATGCAAGAACCCTGCGCCAATACCGCGCGTCACCACTAGCTCTAAGAAAGTAAGCCATGCTCTTTGCACACATGAAAGGCCCAACGAACTGCTTACATTTCTCTTGTTCAAAATGCTCCTCAAATATCTCCACTGCCATGGATGCTAGCTTTGGTTGGTCTCGGGGATCCGAGCTTCCGAACGCAAGCACCCTGAAGAAGTACCAGTGTGCTTCTCGAGACAAATACCTTAGATGAAGAGGTTGCGTTGTTCCAAACTTTGCGACCTCTTCCGATCGACTCGTGATTATGACTTTACTGCCTGGTGAAAAGCAGCCACGAGAAGCAGAGTACAACTTTCTCCATGCATTTTCATCAACATCCCCAGCCACCTCAATAACAACCAGGAGCCTTTCTTCATTTGAGGAGGATGTACGTTGATGTTTGATTACTCCTCCATCTCTTAGGGTGCATGGTTTTTCTTCTCTAAAATCATTGTCACTAAAAAAGATAATACAAGAAAAGTGGCTGCACACCCTTTCATCAAAGCAAACATGCTCAACAAGTGTACTCTTTCCAACTTTTGCTGCACCGATAATTGGTAGGACACATAAATTGTCAGTCCCCGGAGGTTCTCTATCCAGCAAGAAATTGACGACCCATTCCATCTCCATTTGGCGGCCAAACATGCATTTCTCCATAAACATATACATGCTATATGGTTGACGACACATATTAGGGTAGTTCTTTAGAAATGTAACAAATTCATTCATACCAGTAACAGTCATCTCTACACTTTGGAGCATCTCTTCCAACTCATCTTTTCCGTGTCTATTGCCAGTATAGAAATGAACACGCTTGCCAGAATTGAATTTTGACAGGGAAGAATAGCTCACTTCATCGTCTGTATGGGCTTGGCATCTGAACTTGTCGAGAACGTAGTAGCCCCTGTACATCTCTTCTCTCAGCATGTTGAGCTGTTGAAGCATGGCTTGGTTTGTGACGTGCCTCCCCTCGGCCTCCTCGACGGCGACACGAACCCGGAGCAGCATCAGCTGTAGTCTCCGCAGGCTCTCCTCCTTGGACGCCGGCGGCGGCTTGCAGTATTTGTCTATCAAGAAGAAGAGGGATCTACTGGCGAGTTCGCCTATGATTGCAGAGATGAACGGCTCCATTGGGAAACCTCTCTGGCTCTCTCACCAAGAGATCAAAGAAGTGATAATAAATATATTCGCGAAATACTCTTAGTTTCGTGTCAAAGTTGTTGCTTTGATTTCTTCGACTGGAAGACTAGCGAAAATGACATGAATGGAGCGGAAACAGTCTACACGGTAGTCTACGCAGTTGCTAATTTGCTATCTCCTTTCTGCACGTCGCTAGCAGCTACTTTTCTTAACTAGTAGCATTATGGCAACCGATTTAACAGCTAGTCATTTTTTATAATCTGTTTGGGATTAACTCACAATTCTGAAATAAATTCTTACTCAGAATATTCTACAAAGCCTAGGAAATTAAATGTTAAATTTGATTTGTTTCCAACTAAATTCAGTCATCAAGTTATAAATTTCATTTTATAATGTGTGTTTTGATCAGCACGGAGGTTAAAAAGGTTCCATGTTCAATGAAATGAAAGAGTGAAAAATGATGCAATACCTTTCAATTAAATGCTTCGAGAAGTTGAATGATGATTATTTGTGTAGCACTGAATTACCACCTTTGCTACAGCTGGCCGTCAGGAGCAATTGCCTTGCTTTTTCTTTGCTCTGAGCGCCGAAAAATCGGTCCATTATTTTTTTGAAGCTGTAAAAATCAATCCATTCCATGCACATGATCTTTGACAAATGGGCTTCATCTCTCCTGTACCTGCTGACAACTGTTTTTCTTTGTTTCGAATTTTAGCAAAAAAAATTCTAACATTCAATTAAGAAGAAGACAACAGCCGAGCTAAACTCGGCTCTCGGTGAGCGTACACGCTCGGTTTCTACGTGCAGACCACCGTTACTTTCCTTCTTTATTACATGTACTCTACCGATTAGCAACAGTTACAACTCTTGACTCTTGGGTCTACGCTTACTGAGCCATCGTCATCTGTTTATCTGCAGAATTTGCCGTACAGCCTACGCTGCTATTACTTCCTTTGATTCTCCCACAGTGCTAGTTTTTAAGGATCAAGGCATACTGAATAAATTCGTGCAAACTACTCCCTTCAGTCATGAATAGTTGTTTTCAATATTGACACTGTCTCTAAAATATATCTTTGACTACTAATTTCAATTATAACTTATTTACAAAATCCAATAAAATTATATGTAACATCCCAAAATTTATAAAAGTTAAATTAAATCATATGAGTTAAATTTGGTCTTAATTTGAATTTTGAAATTTATTTTGGGTATCTAGATTTTTTAAATAAAGAAAAATGCCTTTAATAAACCTAGTGAGTTTTTGAAATTTTAAAGTTCAATTTTAAATTATCAACAAAGCCTGGAAAAATTTCTATAAATCCTAGATAGTCTCCAGAACATCTCCAAAAAGTTTTAGAAGTTTTTGAATTCATTTAATGCTTTAGAAAAAAAATCTAAAACAACAATTCATTTAAAAGGATAGAGGCACTGTCAGATTTTTATAAAAACCCACAAGCTTGAATTTTTATAGGAACACTGGTGATAGCTCAAGATCTTTCACAAATATTTTCAAAAAATTTGAAGTCCATTTGACTGTTCAATTAAATACAAGAATCCTCAGTTGCAAAAGGAAATAGAAAATGAAAAAACAGAAAATCCGATTTTGGAAAGTGCCTTCTTTGGGAAACCCGTTTTCTCAGCGAGAGAAGCATAAACTCGGGAAAGCCAGCGCACGCAGGTCGCTAGCATCCCCTTGCACGTTGTGCCCCAAGCTCTGTTGCCACACCACCGAGCTGCCTGACGCCTATTGTGGCAGCCCGTCACCCACACTTAGCCCTATTAAAAATTCAAGTAATTGTAACTATATCAAATCAACTCCAAATTTAGTAAAATCAGTTTCTAAAATCTTGTACTCATGAACTCTCTGTTCTGTAACCAAACTTAAATTGGAGCTCAATATGAAATAAATTTCTATAACTAGTAACACCTTTAAAAATTTTAAAATCCATAACTTACGTCGATAAGTAAGCCCCCCGGACGTAGCCACTGTTGAAATAATAGCAGTTTGAGCAAAATGAAACATAAACATAATACAAATATAACTATGAACAAATTATCCATAATGCTAGGAACATATGAGAACATCATGAATTCTACAGCAATAAGCTTGCAAGTAAATAAACTCATGATCTGACAGCAAATAAGCATGGCATCTAGTATGGACAATAAACTACTTAAACAAACCAGCATAAAGCTCATGTTTGATTTAGCAACTTTTGCTCTCAGATTTAATAACTTGATGGGTTGCTTCAAAGAAGCCCTCCAACACCAAATTTCAGCAATTTATCACAGGTTTTATCAATCTGAAGCTAGTGACTCAATTCAGTTCAGCACCGTTTAAGAAAATTGACTCACTAATATTCAATTATGGATGAAAAGCTACTGAACCACAGAATTACAATAATTTTGCCTACAACAATGATGCCCAAACCAGTGAGAATAGAGTTCCAGATTAGACCAGGATATCACAAGTTAATCAAGTCACATGAAAGGAACTATTCTCAAGTTAGCATATCACATGTACAGCAGCAACAAAAGACTAATTGAATTTTTAGACACAATTATCTAAACAGTGCTGAATCACAAAGGATAATCACTAACTAATCAGATTAATATTGCCTCATTCAACTTAATCATCATCGAGCAGTATAAGAGAACAAAACAGTGCCTCCTGATCAAGAAATACAGCCTCTACCTCGATGGCTAGTCCCTCAAATTTCTCAATCGGTTCACTGAATCAACACCAACAGAGGGGATTAGAGTTTCCTTACACAGCGCCGGATCCGAGCCGACGAAGCCGAGGCAAAGCGCGAGCAGGTCGCTGACCCAGAAACCAAATTTCCAGGCTACACACGCAGCCACTGGAAAGTGATTCGGGGATACGATGCCGTCGCTTCTACAACGAACAGAGTTGAAGTAGAAGCCCGAGATGCAGAGGAAGCAGCGCAAGCACACAGCGTCCACCCCGTGGCCACCGGGTACCACGTCGACGAAGCCAAACACAGCACCTCCACCACGCGCACCACCAACACCTCCACTGGCCGGGAAACCGACCGGAACACAGGCGCAAAAACCCGAAGCACCAGATGTTGGAAAATCAGTAGAGGAACCAGAAAGAGTAAGGAAAAGATTCATCTGGATGAGAGAGAGGTGCTTCCCTTATAGCCGAGCCGGAGCAACGGGATCCCGCAAGAGCCGGAGCTCGATCCTCATCTTCTGGCGCGCAGGGAGTCCCCCTCCTCATCAAATCGCCACCGCCGCCAGCAGCAAAAGTGCACAGCTAGGAAAACCTCGCATGCCCTCATTTTTCCGTCGGCAGGGAGGTCTCCTCCTTTTCCTTCTCACGTGGTGGGAGTGGGCCGGCCATTTCGGCCCAGGCAAAAGCCCAACAGCCACTTTAATGAGTGGGTGGTGAACCGGAAAAAAAAAAAGGAAGGACGCTTGGGATGGAAGGGTGTGCTCGGGACTCCCTTCACCGGTTCGATTCCGGTTCCTTTCTATCAACCAGACGACAAGAAAATACACTCACTATATATATATATGATAGCACATATAAAATACACTAAAAAGTGAAAAAGTAGGACTTTTGTCAATAGGGAGATCATACTTGTTTCTCAGTTTGTGACACTGACTCGAGGGAAAATTGACTTGAAAACTTTTGCACATAGGGCCAGTAAGATTGGATATAGTCGGGAACCCACCCTCCTCGAGCTGCTATTTTACCAATAAGACGGAGATAAAGGAACCAATAACACGAAGCGAAGCCATGTTTATGATCGAAATTCAACCCCAAATTGAACTCATTTGCAGCTTAGGATCAAGCAGACACGATAGTTTTTAGCAGAACTCTTTGCGGACACAGGGAAGAGCCCATAACTCCGAAAGACACAGCCCTTAACTAAAAAATGAGCGAGACCACATCATATATGAAATTCGAAGCTGCACGAGGGACTGACTGCGCGGAGACGATTGAGCGTGGGTGTGGGTCCCTAACGATTTCATTTTTGGAGTGAAGCCTTGTTCCGCTAAGGATGCGTTTAAATCGGCCCTGGCGCTATCAAATTGGGCTCGCAAGCGCTCGAGTTCTTCACTTTCGGCAAAAGATGGCACACCTCTCATGCTTTACCAAGTAAACTAAATATCTGTTTTTTAATCTCCAAGAGCTCTAGATCAGATAGCAGCTTATTCAAGTTTCTACTAACTTTAGTATTTAAAGTTAGACCTTTTCTTTCCTTTTTGGATCTAACCGCATTGAAATCACCACTACCCAGTCTGTAAAGTAAAATGCTAATCCCCCGTAAGGGGAGTTTGTGGATGGGGTGACACCCATCTCCTCTGATGGGTTTGAAACAGTGGAGTTGTATGATGTATAACATATATAGCAAATAGCGGTAGTAGAAATCAGATCTAACTGTATATTTTTTAGATATATTATAGACTTTAACCTCATCCACCCCGGCCACCTGCTCCTCGACGGTGAAGGGGCGGCGGGCGAAATCAGCTCTGTTAGGATCGGCTCAAGGATTCCAATCGGGCGAAAAAAGTAAGATGATTTGTGTTCCAACAGGTCTAGTTTTAGAAGTTTTTTGAATTCATTTAATGCTTTAGAAAAATAAAATCTAAAACAACAATTCATTGAAAAGGATAGAGGCACTGTCAGATTTTTATAAAAACCCACAAGCTTGAATTTTTATAGGAACACTGGTGATAGCTCAAGATCTTTCACAAATATTTTCAAAAAATTTGAAGTCCATTTGACTGTTCAATTAAATACAAGAATCCTTAGTTGCAAAATGAAATAGAAAATGGAAAACAGAAAATCCGATTTTGGAAAGTGCCTTGCGGAAACCCGCTTTCTCAGCGAGAGAAGCATAAACTCGGGAAAGCCAGCGCACGCAGGTCGCTAGTATCCCCTTGCACGTTGTGCCCCAAGCTCTGTTGCCACGCCACCGAGCTGCCTGACGCCTATTGTGGCAGCCCGTCACCCACACTTAGCCCTATTCGAAATTCAAGTAATTGTAACTATATCAAATCAACTCCAAATTTAGTAAAATCAGTTTCTGAATCTTGTAGGCTCATGAACTCTCTGTTCTGTAACCAAACTTAAATTGGAGCTCAATATGAAATAAATTTCTATAACTAGTAACACCTTTAAAATTTTAAAAATCCATAACTTACGCAAACGAACTCGATGTGGGGTTTGAAACAGTGGAGTTGTATGATGTATAACATATGTAGGAAATAACGGTAGTAGAAATCAGATGTAACTGTATATTTTTTAGAGATATTATAGACTTAGCCTCATCCACCCCGGCTACCTGCTCCTCGACGGTGAAGGGGCGGCGGGCGAAATCAGCTCTCTGTTGGGATCGGCTCAAGGATTCCACTCGGACATGCATGCATAAGCAGCACAACTTAATATGCTTCACAAGTTGTATGCCTTCACATGCACTTTGGCTGTCCCTCTCGTCGTGGCTAGCGCTCGGCCATTCAGCTAGACGGCGACTAGTAAGTGCTCGAACACGCGGAAGGGACGAGCACAAGGAGCACACGCAACAGAAAAAAAGTAAGATGATTTGTGTTCCAACAGGTCTAGTCGCCTTAGTTGGTTGGGTGTGACGGCTCTCGTCGTACCACCTCCAGTAGCCCAGCACGTGCTCCCAGCACATCCAGACCAGTGACACACCATAGCAAAAGAGCCGGAAGGCCTCACCGATGTCCCACAACTCCAACCGGGTTGCATAATTCATGTTACTAAAGTACCACAGTGACACTAGGCAATCGTCCTTGGGGTCGCGGCACGTGTACACAACCTTGCAACCACAGGTTCAGGCTGACTCTAGCAGCTACAGAGACGGGAGACGAGATGTGCTTCGCGAGAAGCCACAACGCTGGGAACGAGCTAAGGTCAGGGTCCTGTAACGGTCATACGCCTAGATCTCGAGGAACAGGGCGAGCTAGTGCGGGTTTTGCATCTTGAGCTGTGCGAGTGTGGCTTCGACACCGGCGGCACCGTGGTCCCAATAGAACTGGAGTGGAGCACCTTGAGCCAGGACGTGCCGTACTTGGGGAAGGGTGAGGATGACGGCGTTGTCACGGGCCAAGAACTGGCGCTGCATGACCATCGTGCCGAGCCGACCATCCCCGTAGCGCTGCTTTTTCTTCTCCTTCTATTTTCTCCTCTTTTTTCAAATTAATTACATGGGAATGTATAACACTACATGTCACACCAAATAAAAAAATGGATAATTAAACTACTACACCTTATAGATTTCTACTACGTACCATAGAAAGTATAACTAAATCCTAAATAATATGATCCGTTAGAACAAATAGAATGAACAACTAATATTCAATATTGTGTACCATAAAAGATCTCTTGAAATATTGATGGAAATAATTTTTGACCTTATCAGTGCAGTTTAATAAACAAAATCGGTCAATAAACCTGTCTAATTTAGTTTTAAATTTAAAGAATTCGAGAAATTTAGAAAAAAATATATCCAAAAGTTCCCTAAAATTAGTATTGATAGCCTTTTGACATCTAACATGAAATTTTTTTGAGAAACCGAATTTGTGAGACGTTATAAAGCAAAACCGAATATAGATAATAGAAAAGAGAAAAAAATAAACTACCATGGGAATGTATAACACTACATGTCACACCAAATAAAAAAATGGATAATTAAACTAATACCCCTTATAGATTTCTACTACCAATACTACCATAGGAAGTATAACTAAATCCTAACTAATATGATCCGTTAGAATGAATAGAATGAACAACTAATATTTAATATTGTGTACCATAAAAGATCTCTTGAAATATTGATGGAAATAATTTTCGACCGTATCGGTGCAGTTTAATAAACAAAATCGGTCAATAAACCTGTCTAATTTAGTTTTAAATTTAAAGAATTCGATAAATTTAGAAAAAAATATCCAAATGTTCCTAAAATTAGTATATATGAATACTCATACATTCTAATTGTACATTTTATATGTAATAATATAATTTTTGATTCATGGTATTGATTCGTGATGTTTTTACGAATCGAATATATCTTGGTTTCTAAGAAATGAACGGGGATAAAATAGCTATGTTGTTTTTTTAATATAAATGTGGTACTAGATATGATGGAAGAATCGGTTGTTATTAATACTATAAAGTGGTCATTAATACTCAACAATATCAAGTAAAGCAGTGATCAAAAAGTGGTTATTAATACTAAAAAAGTGGTTATTTTTTCTTCATAATTAATGATAGCGTACTATCCCGTTGTTAAAAAAATTGTACGTAATCGTTAGTACTATTAACTGTGGAACCTTTAACGACTATTAACAACCATAATTCTATGGTTGTTAGTGACTTTTCACTGTCGATTTGCTCATATGGTCTGGGGTTTTCTGCATCTGGCTTTTGGCATTGTTCGACCTAGTAGTGTTTCTAATATGTTTGGGGGCTGGCTTGTTTGTTTTCAGAAGGAGCTTAAAAATGTTGCTTTACTAGGAGCTGCAATTATTTGTTGGTCTCTTTGGTTACGCAGGAATGATATTGTCTTTGAAAGGAAAACCAATTCATCCCCTTTGCAGGTTATTTTTGCTGCTTCCCATTGGCTGCGATCATGGGTTGTGCTGCAGAAGCCGGATTTGCGTATTATTATGGCGGAGGTTTTGCAACGGTTGATGCGAGTGGCCAAGGACTTTTTTCCCAGGTGCATGGGTGGCGGTCTAGTCTTCGGATTAATAGTCGATAGAGTGTGTGTGTTTTTATTTTTTATTTTTTTTTGGGCTGTGTGCTTCTTGTTTAGCAGAGGCCGGGAGAAGTTTCAAGGACTTGTATCTTCTTGATGTAATGTTCTTGAAATTAATAAAATCTTCCTTTATAAAAAAAATGGTTGTTAGTGACTTTTCATGACTACATCTCGCATCTTTAATAACTGTTTTCCTAGTAGTGCTACTGCTAATCATTTATCGAATATCCTTGATTGTCCTACAAATGCCCCAACTTTTTATCATGTCACCGCAAAACAGAGCTTTAGTGTAAGAAGTCAATGTTTTGAGTTCTTACATTACTTTTACTTGAATATCCAACATTTTCTGCAATTTTTTTGAAATTTCCTTTGGAGCATCTCTTCCAACTCATCTTTTCCGTGTCTACTGCCAGTATAGAAACGAATATGCTTATTGGGATTGAATTTTGACAGGGAAGAATAGCTCACTTCATCGCCTGTATGGGCTTGGCATCTGAACTTGTCGAGAATGTAGTAGCCCCTGTACATCTCTTCTCTCAGCACGTTGAGCTGCTGAAGCATGGCTTGGTTTGTGACGTGCCTCCCCTCGGCCTCCTCGACGGCGACACGAACCCGGAGCAGCATCAGCTGTAGTCTCCGTAGAGACTCCTCCTTGGATGACGCTGGCGGCTTACAGTGTTTGTCGATCAAGAAGGAGAGGAATCTGCTAGCGAGTTCGCCTACGATTGCAGATAAGAACGTCTCCATTGGGAAACGTCTCTCACCAAGATGAGAAGTGATAACAATTATATATGTGATGCGAAATACTGGTTGCGTGTCAGAGCTGTTGCTTTGATTTCTTTGACTGGAAGACTAGCGAAAAAACCATGAATGGAGAGGAAGCAGTCTACACGGTAGTGAAAGCCTACGCAGTTGCCCATCGCTAGGAGCTACTTTTCTTGACTAGCAGTCTACGCGGTAGTCTACGCAGTTGCTATCTCCTTTCTGCACGTCGCTAGCATTATGGCAACCAATTTAACAGCTAGTCATTTTTTATAATCTTTTTGGGATTAACTCACAATTCTGAAATAAATTCTTACTCAGAATATTCTACAAAGCCTAGGAAATTAAATGTTAAATTTGATTTGTTTCCAACTAAATTCAGTCATCAAGTTATAAATTTCATTTTATAATGCGTGTTTTGATCAGCACGAAGGGTAAAAAGGTGCTATGTTCAATGAAAATCAAAGAGAGAAAATGATGCAATACCTTTCAATTAAGTGCTTCGAGAAGTTGAATGATGATTATTTGTGTAGCACTGAATTTTAGGAAATGAGGCAATACCTTTCAATTAAGTCTGAGGAAAATCTAAGATGATTATTTTAGGAAAGATAATGAAATGAACAAGGACAAGATAGGTAAACTGGCACTAAATTAATCTACTTACATGTGGCCTATAAAACGAAAAATGTCCGAAAAAACAATGTGTTTTGTAAAATGGATGAGGCATATTGCATTCATAGAGGGCATGGAAGATTTAGTCCATATTACTGCAGTACAACACATTCATCTGGCAGAAAAAGAACCCTCGGTGCTGCAGTAGATGAAGGATCGAGCGCACCGATAGGCGAAGAATTACCACCTTTGCTACAGCTGGCCGTCAATTGCTTTTTCTTGGCTCCCTACCGGGGAGCGCCACATGTCCCTTGCCAAGGAAAGGAATATCTCCATTTGCGGGACTGTCTGAAACATGACGTCTTTCTTGTGGACAGGGAGGAGGTGTAGTTTCTGTGGGATTACAATTTAAAGCAGTCACTACAGTTACAGATGATTCGATCGAGGTATCGAATGGTATGGATCGACAAAAAATCGGACGAATAACAATTGCTACAGTATTATAAACAGTGTTTTTGCATAGTAAATCCATTTGTAACTTTTTTCAATTGGTCCGAACCATTGATTTTTAATCTGCCGGTTTCACGAGGACTGCTTACCTTACATTCCTCACGAGATTGCATGGTGTCTCTTGCTTCCTTTCCGGTCATTGCTGGTTAGGAAGGTCAAGTCTCGTGGTCAAAACAAGAACAGAGAGAAAGAGAGAGAGAGAGAGAGCGCGCACGCGGAATTCAGAGAGAGGGAGAGAGAAATGACCATAGAAAATGACTCTCTTTGCATACTGAAAAAAATCAATTCATTCCATTCACATGATCTTTGACAAATGGGCTTCATCTCGCCCGTACCTGCAGACTACTTTTTTTCTTTGTTTCGAATTTTAGCAAAAAATTATAACATTCAGTCAAGAAGAGAACAGCTGAGCTAAACACGTTGAGCTGTGCTGGAACGCGGGTGGAGCAACGCTTGGCTCGGTTTCTACGTGCAGACCAACCACTGTTACTGCTTGAGTTTTTCTTTCCTTCTTTATTACATGTACACTACTCTACCGATTAGCAACAGGTACAGCTCTTGACTCTTGGGTCTACGCTTACTCTGCTATATATTACTTCCTTTGATTCTCCCACAGTGCTAGTTTTCAAGGATCAAGGCATACTAAGAGGAGATAAATTCGTGCAAACTACTCCCTTCAGTCATAAATAGTTGTTTTGAATATTGCTACCGTCTTTAAAATATAGCTTTGACTGCTAATTTCAATTATAACTTATTTATAAAATCCAATGAAAATAATAGAGTTCCCACGCCGTACGCCAGAGTTGGGGAGAAGCGACAGCGTCACACGCGGGGTTTTGGGGGGTTTTGATCACCGATTGCTCAAGTGGTTGAGGATCTATTCAATTTGGGAAGTGAGCTAACGTGAATGCTTAATTTGGTTCTTCCCCCTTTTCGGGTGGCTGCGGTGATGGGGAATTTAGGCGGTGCAGTGGGTTGGGTTCGGTGTTTTGAGGACTGGGGAAATGCTAGAGCTTACGAATGCATTTGCCGGCCTAATATTGGCAATTCGAGGCAGTGTCAACAGGGTCTAGACTCGGCTGAAAATGGCATACCGGTCGAAACGCAGGCCGAGGCAGCTCCGTGGTGAGATTTGGCGGCGGCGCAACCCCACTAAACGACAAGGAGGAACTCGGCACCGTTCTTCTCGGCCCTTCCTTGCCACAGCAGAGAGCAATGAAGGGAGTTGTAGGCAGCGCCGGCTGAGAAGGAAGAAGAAGAGGAGAGGAGAGGCTGGGCCTCACGTGTGGGGTCAAAAGATGAAGGGGCCCATGTGTAAGTGAAGCAAGAGAGGGCAATTAGATTTTCTCCCTTGGGACACCACATGTTCCTTACATTAATTAACCTATCAAATCCTGTCCTAATTTTTTTAAAAAAATTAGTATGAATTTTACATAATTTTTGTTATCTAGAAAAAATTTCAATTTGAAATATCGTGTGTAAAAATTCTAGTAATTCTGACAAGCCAAACTGTTCATTTCTTCTTTTAAGCTTTTAATTTATTTGAGGACTGAAATGATACCAAAAAATTTTATAATTTTTGTCAAGGTTCCTTAAGGTTAAATTATTCTACTGGAAAATTTTAATATTTACATATTTTATAATAATTTTGACATTGAGATTTTTAAATTTCTGGGTTTTTAGTTTTGGAATTTTTATAGGCATAAAATTTGACTATTTATTTTTATATTTTTACTAAATATGAACCTATACCTTAGTAACATATGGTAAAATTTCAATCACTATATAAGTTCTGTGGATTTTAATTTAATCTGACAAGCTTACTATTCTTAGTCAAATTTCATAATTTCACATTATTTTCTTGAGTAAATGCATTCATATGGCTTTTAGGGTTTATAAATGAAGTTCCAGAGATCTACTCTATTTAAATATAATTTTTAAATTTTTTCTTAGGATTATTGTGGGATTTTCTTGCCCTTAAAGTGAAGGAGATGTCTTTAATATGACTGGTTGTTTTTATTTATATATATGTAAAAAAAACTATGTAAGCAAGTGATTATATTATACATGAGCAAAGACTATAGAGAATATAAGAAAGAGAGTAGAAAAGAAAATGCACATGTGTTGTACAACAACACTACAATATCTACTACATTTCGGAGAAAACAACATGCATCACAATATGAGTGTTTTGCATTACATGTACAGAAAAATTTACTTGAGAAAACTAACTCAAAGCCTTCCTCTTCTGACAACGCTTGTTCCCAGTAACCACACACTTTGACTCGTGAATCTCATAACTATAAATGTAGTTGTAATAAGGCGGTAAGTAAGATTTCCACACTAGGACCTCAAGTTTCCCATGAGGTGTAACACTTCCACGCAATATCTCTTGCATGGTAATTTTGGGAGCCTCTTCATGAGCAAGCCCTACTCGACCTTGGTCGTAGATTTCACAATATATACTACCTCCAGATGTTGTCGGAACTAAAGCACGTTTTCTTTTCACCCCAAAATGCTTCTCCCTGAAGCATTCAAGAACCCTGCGCCAATGTCGTGCGTCACCACTAGCTCTAAGAGAATAAGCCATGCCATTTGCAAACATGAAATGCCCATAGAAATCCTGATATTTCTCTTGGTCAAAATACTCCTCAAATATCTCCACTGCCATGGATGCTAGCATTGGCTGGTCTCGGGGATCCGAGCTTCCGAACGCAAGCACCTTGAAGAAGTACCAATGAGCTTCTCGAGACAAAAATCTTAGATGGAGAGGTTGCGTCGTTCCATACTTTGCGACCTTGTCAGATTGACTGGTGATTACAATTTTACTGCCTGATGGAAAGCAGCTTCGAGAAGCAGAGTACAACTTTCTCCATGCATCCTCATCGACATCCCCAGCTAGCTCAATAACAACCAGGAGCCTTTCTTCAACTGAGGAGGTGCGGTGATGTTTGATTACTCCTCCATCTCTTAGGGTGCATGGTTTTCTTTCTCTAAAATCATTCTCACTAAAAAGATAATCTGAGAAAAGTGGTTGCACACCCTTTCGTCGAAGCAAACATGCTCAACAAGTGTACTCTTTCCAACTTTTGCTGCACCGATAATTGGTAGGACACCCAAATTGTCAATCCCCAGAGGTTCTCTATCCAGCAAGAAATTGACGACCCGTTCCATCTCCATATGGCGGCCAAACATGCACTTCTCCATAAACATATACATGTTATACGGTTGGCGACACATAGGAGGGTAGTTCTTCAGAAATATAACAAATTCATTCATACTAGTAACAGTCATCTCTACACTTTGGAGCATCTCTTCCAACTCGTCTTTTCCGTGTCTACTGCCAGTATAGAAACGAACACGCTTACTAGGATTGAATTTTGACAGGGAAGAATAGCTCACTTCATCGCCTTTATGGGCTTGGCATCTGAACTTGTCGAGCACGTAGTAGCCCCTGTACATCTCTTCTCTCAGCACGTTGAGCTGTTGAAGCATGGCATGGCTTGTGACGTGCCTCCCCTCGGCCTCCTCGACGGCGACGCGAACCCGGAGCAGCATCAGCTGCAGTCTCCAAAGGCTCTCCTCCTTGGACAACGCCGGTGTCTTGCAGTATTTGTCGATCAAGAACGAAAGGGATCTGCTGGCGAGTTCGCCTATGGCTGCGGATAAGAACATCTCCATTGGGAAAAACCTCTCTCACCGGGAGAAGAAGTGATAAGAATTATATATTGCTGATGCGATCATGCGAAATACTCTTGGTTTTGTGTCAAAGTCGCTACTTCGATTTCTTTGACTGGGAGGCTAGCGAAAAGGACATGAATGGAGAAAAAACAGTCTACACGGTAGTAAAAGCACAGAGGTAGGGCCTGTTTGGCAGGGATTCAGCTTCTCCAGATTCTGAGAATCTGGTGAAGCTGAAAATTTTAGCTTCACCAGATTCGTGAAGCTGAAGCTGTGAGTACATTAAGAGTGTTTAGATAAATCATCTTGTTTACATTTTAGACCAAAAATATAAACTTAATTCACTTTATTTTAACCTACAAGTTTCAGATTTCAGGAGAAGCTGGAATCTGGAGCTGCACCAAACAGGCCCTTAGTCTACGCAGTTAAGTGCTTCGAGAAGTTGAATGATGATTATTTGTGTACGTTAATTCTATTTCTGGTATATATGTGTGTGATGATTATGTAACATCCTAAAAATTTTCATAAAATAAGAAAGAAAATCTTAAATTTTCAATATGATTTATTTCTGAATCTTCTGGCATTATTTGTCTTTCTTAGAATTTTTGTTCTAAAGAAAAAGAAAGAAAAAGATATTTTATAATGAATTAGTAAAACAAGATAAAAGTAAAAAAGTACAAGTAAATAATGTCAGAAAAAATTCATCAAAAGTTATATTTAATATAGGAAATATCTGGAACTCTTTTTCTAGCGGTCAAAAGCAATATGGACATATTAATTGATGATACTGAAATGAATATTAATGATATTTGACTAAAAACAGTATAATGTCATATTTTTTAAGAAAAACTACATAGTTCACCTCGACCTTAAATTTTACCATAACATCCTAAGAGCAGTGTTAACATCTATCAAAAATATAAAAAATAATATTCATATTTAGTGTCTTTTAAAATTCAAAAATTGAAAACTGGAAAATCTGGAAATTGCAATGTCAAAATTATTAGAAAATAAATACTCAAGATGTAAATCTAAAATTTTTACACAAGACCACTTAGGCAATGATAAATCTTTACAAAAATTTTAAAAAATTCCTGACCCTATTTAAAGATCCAATTAGATGAAAAACATAAAAGATTTATTTGTGCAGCAATGCTTGTCAGATTTATTAAAAATTTTCTACCAAATTTCTTAACCTAAAAATTTTACATAAGGTAGATAACTCTCTGGAGACTTTATAAAAAAAATCTGCAAAAAGGTTTAGACAATGCCTTGACTAGTGCTGTCCGAAGTGAAGGAATGGAATTGTTCTCCTTGCGACTAACGCGTGGGCAATTTTCTCCGGCTGGCCCCACACGTCATGCTTCCTTTCCTTCTTCCTCAGCCGCTGCCAAGTGGGCCCTGGTCCCATGTGCCAGGCCTTATCCTCTCTTGTTCTTTTCCTCCTCTCTGCTCACGGCCGGAGCTCCACCGCCTCTGCACCTTGTCGCATCTCCGGTCAAGCGCTGCAATTAAACACCCAAGACCGAGCCACGTCGCCGGACTTGACACACCGCCTGCACAACCACAGCAGCTCATGTCCAGTCTTCTCCTCCTCCACGCCACATGCCAGGGTCACCGCCTCTCCTTCTTCCTCTGTACTCAGCACCGACCCCCTTCACCTCATCTCTGCCGCAGCAATAAACTCAGACCTGAATCACTCCCATGGCAAATCGTCAGCCACAGTACCCCATGTCTAGTCTGCTTCTTCCTCACGCCAGTGTGGCAACGCCTCACCCTTGCCCAACCTTTGCTACGGCAACCAGTGAAGGCTCCGCCACGGCAAGCTTGGGCAGCGTAAAATCGCTGCCACGGCAGTCCAGTCGCCCGACTTCCTCTGTGCGTTAGTTGTGCCACGGGCTTCTTCATCTCAGGAGGCACGTTGATGTTTGATTACTCCCCATCTCTTACGGTGCATGGTTTTTATTCTCTAAAATCATTCTCAGTAAAAAATATAATACGTGGTTGCACACCCTTTCTTCGAAGCAAACATGCTCAATAAGTGTAGTCTTTCCGACTTTTGCTACACCGATAATTGTTAGGACACCTCCTCTTTGTGCGTCTTGATCCTTCAGTGCACCATAAAATTTAAGGAAATGAGGCAATACCTTTCAATTAAGTCTGAGGAAAATCTAAGATGATTATTTTAGGAAAGATTATGAAATGAACAAGGAAAAGACAGGTAAACTGGCACTAAATCTCCTTTATGGCTTATAAAATGGAAAATGTCTGACAAACTAATATGTTTCGTAAAATGGACAAGGCATATTGCATTCATAGAGAGGGCAAGGAAGATTTAGTCGATTTTACTACAGCACATCACATTCATCTTGTAGAAAAAGAACAACCCGTACTGCAGTCACCCTGTTACATTAGTACGTACACATGTGATCCTTAAATATTTGGGGTCGCATGTTTTTTCCTTTTTTTCTGATGATTTGTAGCTTATTTATCTTTTATTTTCTTAATTAGCAGGATAGATAAGCCTAGACAGGCAGGCGATATTTTTTGTCTTTGCATTCCTCTCAGAAAAGTGTAACACCCCAAATTTTACTTTTCTTGGATTTATTGTGCATTTTCTATTATTGAGAATTTTCTGGAATTTATTTGGATTATTTGGAATTTAGTTGAATTAAGCTTTATGTTAAGAAGTATTTAAAATTTTGAAAAGCTAAAATAACATTTGGTTGAAAGTATTTTATTTGAGTCTCAAATGCCTTGAAATATTTTCCATAATTTTTCTAGAATTGTTTTGGATATTTTTGTTATTTTATTTTACTTAGTTTGATTTCTAGAATTTCTTTAATTAGAAATAGCTAGAAAGTGCCTAAAGCCTTTTTAGCCGAAAACCTGGTCCGGCCCAAAGATCCGTGTCAAGCCTAGGTTGCTAGCCCATCTAGCCTGCAAACCCACTATCGCTGCAAACCCTAGATGTGTGGATTTAAACCGTTGGATTCCGATCCAACGGCCACTATTCATCTGAGTCGTTGCGCATTGTGAATCATTCGATCTGAGCCACTTGTATGCACACGATCGCACCACGTCACTCGTACCGTATCGTGGCCAGACTTCGACGCTGCCGTAGATTCTTCACGGTGGTTGCGTCGGATTCGGACGTCGAGGCTGCTATTTAATGTGCCACCACGCCCATTGAATCGCCCACCTCGTTCCGCCCATTTTGCCTCAAGCTACGCGGAATGAGACGCCCTAGCATCGCCACTATTGCTTGTTGAACTTGGTGAGGCTACCACCGTCGTTTTGCCATCTTCCATCGCGATCCATCGTCGTTCCACCGTGTTTGAGCCCAGAACTGAGTCATTCGCACCGAGATGCGTCGGATCCATCAAGAATCATCACCGGAGGGGTGCCAAAGTAGTGTTGGCCGTGTCTCATTCTCATCTCCGATAATACCCCGCCACTGCGCCATCACCGTTGCTTGTGCTTGAGCCTACGTTTGATCTACGACCAATGGTCACGATTTC
Organism: Guadua angustifolia; assembly: GCA_036346375.1. Classification (NCBI taxonomy): domain Eukaryota; kingdom Viridiplantae; phylum Streptophyta; class Magnoliopsida; order Poales; family Poaceae; genus Guadua; species Guadua angustifolia. Next base: position 10,887 of record JAYEVE010000534.1, on the reverse strand, counting down.
TTCTTGTAGATGCATCGCCAGTTTGCCCTTGCCATGAATCATAGCCATTAGATCTAAGTTGTGCGCTTCAGATCATGCCAAGTGTTACACATCATGACATGCCATGTCGCCTCTATTGTTTTCGTCATTGCCACTTCATTAACTTTGATCTAGATTGGGTGGTCACGATCTAGCCACGCGTCATCATCCCATTGCGCCACGCGTCCTCGCTAGCATCAGCTCGTGTGACGTCAGTGCTGACGTTGGGCACGGGGGTCGAAACGTCGTGGACCGAGTCCATCGTGTGCACGCATTAGCCGTGGACCGAGTCTATGGACCAGGTCCACATGTTAGTCTAACAGAGGAGTTCCAGAATAGTTTTATTTTGGCTATTCGGTTTATGACATCAGCATGATGTCATAATTGTATTTTTCGTAGAGAATTAATTAGCTGTGACATCAGTATGACATCATAAATCCCATTTTCTAGTAGAAAAATAATTTGGTTAATTAGGTTTTATTCTTTTTCTTTTATTTCAAAATTTAGAGAGCTCATTCTCCCTCATACGAACTCCAATTGAGGTAATTCTAGTTTCTAAAATTTTTTAAAATCAAGTTCTATTTAATGGTAAATTTTATTTAAATTTTAAAGTTGAGTTTACTATCAATTTTTGGTATTTATTGCTTTATTTAATATTTTCACATAGATGTTGAAGTACCCGAGGTGTTCGTGAGTGAGGAGCCAACTCAAGTGCAAAATTCAGAATAGGAATAAGAGCTTTTTGAAGTTAAGTTGTGCTTTGATCATGTTAAGCCCATGTTTTAAAAGTTATATTGTTTTAAACTACTACATGCTAATACAATATATAACTGTTTCAATTAAATTGGGATTACATGTTCAACCTAATTGAACTTATGTCTACCTTTTCATTTGTATGCTATGGTTCATTTGTCACCCTAGAATGATTCTTTATTAATTGGTAACTATTAATCGCCAATGTGAGATGGTTAGAATGTGTTAGTTTGTTTAGCCATGCAGTGGGTTATTGATATCATTTTCAGAATGAAAAATTAATCTTGATTAACGGAATATAGAATATGTTTATGAAAGGTGTGTCATGTGTTGTTGATGTTGTTGATGGCACGTGGTGCATGGTAATCAACTAGGGTGGTAAAATGATTTAGACTGAGGCAAGCAGCAAGAGTTGTGAATTTTTTCGTCTGGTGTGGCATTTGGGCAACTGCATTTGTTATTTTGATAAATGGAAATTTATGTGTTGGATAATGGTTATTGTGAGTGTTTAGGAATTCTTGCCTTGGTCAACTAAGGACTTAACCTTGCAAGCATTTGAATTGGACCAAACATACAACCACATGTTTGGTATAGGACAGACCTAACTGAATAATTTATAATATCTAAATTTTTGTACTTTGATGGTGGTGTGGTTTCTGGGTGTACAGGAAGACTCACATGGTGTAAGAGGGGGCCCTGATAGTGGCAACCAATTCCTTCAGTGTTGAAACCTCAGCATGTAGTACTGGGTTTCGATAGAGTATTGTAAAGGCTTTGTTATGATCGCTCATGCGCATATTCTTATATGGCGAGTCACGGCAGACATAGTAAGTTGATTATATCTTGTGGGCAAAGTATATAACCTCTGTAGAGTATCAAATTTATTCGAATAGACATATCTGTAGTATTGGACAATGCTCGAAAATTACAATTAAGGGTTAGATTTTGATAAAATGAACTTGGGAATGGAGGCAATGTGCTTATGAAAATGTGGAAATTGATTTAAGATTGTGAGTCAATTTATTTATGAAATAACTAAGAAATTTATTAATGTTATTTTTTTACTGTCATTTCAATCTATTTATGCTATTCATTTGTAAATGCTAATTTATTGCAAAATAACCAATTTAGCCATTCACTTGGAATAAGCCATGCATGTAGTATAATAAACTAGCATTTTGTGCACAACTTGTTGAGTGCTTTATGTACTCAGTCCCTTGCAACAATCCAACCACCAGTTGGAGAGGAGTTTACACCAGCTTTTGAGGAGAACCAGGAGGAAGCGATCGACTAGGGTGCGAACTTTGTTAGTTGTCTGTGGCAATTGAAAGGTTACTATAACCAATTTATTTTCGCTGCAGTTTTATTTATTTCTTAGTCTATGCCCTGTGCGGCCTATTATTGTAAGGTTGACCACAAGATCATTCAACAATTTATATTTAATAGATGAAATCATTTATTTATATTTTCACTGTATATGATTATGATATTTATTTATGTTGAGAATATGTACCACTAGCATGATCCTAGACTAATGCAGAATACATAGAAGGTCCGAATTTTCATATTTGGGTCTCGACAAAAAGCTGCACTCGAAATAGCAGCAAAATCATATTTGTCATTAACTTGGGTCCACTAGATAGACAATTAGATATTTCTAGTTAACATGAAAGAGCTTCTTCGGAGTGTCTAATTCGCATTTTTTAAGTGGTTGGAATTCACATAAAAATCTAATTTCTATTTGCATTTAATTATTATTTAGAATTTTACTTTGAAATTTGTGTGGAAATTGAATTTCTATTTTTTATTTTTTATTCAAAACTTTGTTAATTTAGAATGTATTTGGCATAATATTTTTTACTTTATTAATTTTCATTTAAATATTTTTAAAAATTTTAGTTATTGGTGGATGTTACTTTCGAAGTCTTGCAAAACTCAAATTGCTATTTTTTCTTTATTTTTTATTCCAAATCTATCTATCTATCTATCTATATCTATATTAATTGGAGGCTCATCCAAACACCCTCACATTAACTCTAGGAGATAAAAAAAATCTAGAAATTACCATATTAATCTGATAAAATGAAAAAAATATAGAAATTATGTGATTAATCTGGAAAAGGAAAACAACTTAATCGCATAAACTTTGTGATCATCTGATTTTGGCACACTTATGAAATTCGGGTGTTTCTTTTCATTATCTTTCCAACGAGCCAAAGAACGCCCTAATCGGAGTTACGAGTCAAAAGTCATGGCCATTTTAATAAACGTGCTCGGATTTCGTATTTGCAAACTAGAATCGACGCCCAAAAAAATACAATTAGAGAGCTCGTCATGTGATGATTCCAGAAAGTATAAGAACACCAAAATCGAAGGTACGAGTCAAAAGTTATGCTGTTTTTACAAGTTTCATTAGTAGTAATGGCACATATATTGCAAGCATCATTAATAGTCAAAAGTATGGAAAATAAATTTGAAAGTTTTAAATTTTGCTAATTACCTCTATAGTTTGCTAATTTGGAATAATTGGAAATCGGCGTTCGGGTGCTTCACGGGGTTAAGAGGGGGAGGGACGCATTATATATCAGATGTATACCACCACTAAAGTACTGGATCTTATAAGAACTCTGAAGTTAATCGTGCTTGGACGAAAGTAGTAACAGAATGGGTGACCTTCTAGGAATAGTGTTAAAAACGTTCGAATGATTAGAATTCTGAAGTAGAGTGTTCTTGGGCGAGAGTAGTATTAGGATGGGGCAGTTCTTGGCTAACCAAAAATCCTCCTAAATTTATTTAGTACTTTTAAACTCCTAGCTAACCAAAAAACGATTATCAGTAGCGGTTCTAGCCAAGAACCGCCACTGATAATATTATCAGTGGCGGTTCTTGGCTAGAACCGCCACGGATAATTTATTAATGGTGGTTCGAAAACCGCCACTGATAATCAGGGATTATCAGTGGTACTATATCAGTGACGGTTTGAAAATCGGCACTGACGGCAGTTATAAACCGGCACTGATGTACATTTTTCTACTAGTGATAGTACATGCTGAAATTGATTAGGACTCCAAGGAAAAAAATAATGCATGTCGGCAGGATATTAGTCCTTTCTTTTTAGGGAAGACCCTGAAACTCCTGAAATCGGTTTTTTTTGCACAAAGGTCTCCCAAAAATTACGAGATTGCAGCCGGGTTTTTTAAATTGGTTTTTTTGCATAAAAGCCCCTAAAAATTACGATATTACATTCGGGTCCTTTTTGAGAATAAACCTCCAAAATTTCTGAAATTACACCCGAAAATTCCAAGATTACACATCCGTGTTCATTTTTTTTGACAATAGCCTCCTGAAAATTCTAAAATTATTTTTTTATGCAAAGGCCTCCCGAAAATCCTGATATTACATCTATGTCCCTTTTTTGCCGATAATACCATCCAATTTTTTTGAAATTACACTTACGTCAGTTTTTCCTAGGAAATCCAAACAACGATTGCTCCCGAGCTCGGGCTATACCTTTTTTTTTAAAAAAAAAAGGAATTCTGGAAAATCACTCTCGTGCGAGAAAATTGGTTATTTGCCACTTCAAAGATTGACCCTTTGATTATGATGCCACTTGAGCCAATGACATATGGGACTATCTGAGTCAATGAAATATGCGACGTCACACGCTTGCGCAGTGTGACGCCGCGCGTCCGGATCTAGTTAAGGACGAAACAGTATGCATCACAAATTCACGAAAGGATGAAAGAAAATGCACATGTAGTTATGTAAAATAAGTCAATAACACAATACATTAAGGACAAAACAGTATGCATCACAAATTCACAAAATGAGTGATTTAGTTTGCATGTATACATGATACAAACTGCATCAAACTAACTCAATACCTTCCTCTTCTGACAGAGGTTGTTTGTCGTAACCATACACTTTAACTCGCGAATCTCACAGCTATAATGTATCTATAATAGGGCGGTAAGTGAGATTTCCATACCACCATCTCAAATCTCCCATGAGGTGTAACATTGCCAGAAATAATTTCCTCCATGGTAATTTTAGGAGCCTCTTCATTAGCGAGCTCTACTCGACCTTGGTCGTAGATTTCACAGTACATACTACTTCCAGCTATTCGTTGAAGTAAAATATGTTTTCTTTTCACCCCAAAATCACTTGGACGTCTACTAAGTAGCTGATTCTTCTGATCCTTCTCCTCGAAGCATTCAAGTACCCTGCGCCAATTCATTGGGTCAGCTCTAAGAAAGTAAGCCATGCTGCTTGTATCTACGAAAGGCCCAAGGAATTTCTGAGATTTCTCTTGGTCAAAATACTTATCGAATAACTTCATTGCTATGGATGCTAGCTTCGGTTGGTCTTGAGGATCCGAGCTTCCAAACGCAAGCACCTTGAAGAAGTACCAATGAGCTTCTCGAGACAATAAATTTAGACACAGAGGTTGCGTCGTTCCAAACTTTGCGACCTGGTCAGATCGACTCGTGATTACGATTTTACTGTGCGATGAAAAGTAACTTCGAGAGGCAGAGTACAACTTTCTCCATGCATCCTCATCGACATCCCCAGCTAGGTCAATAACAACCAGGAGCCTTTCTTCATCTGAGGAGGAGGTACGTTGATATTTGATTACTCCATCTCTTAGGGTGCATGGTTTTTCTTCTCTAAAATCATTCTCACTGAAAAAGATAATACGAGAATAGTGGCTGCGCACCCTTTCGTCAAAGCAAACATGCTCAATAAGTGTACTCTTTCCAACTTTTGCTGCACCGATAATTGGCAGGACACCCAAATTTTCAGTCTCCGGAGGTTCTCTATCCAGCAAGAAATTGACGATCCGTTCCTTCTCCATTTGGCGGCCAAACATGCACTTCTCCATAAACATATACATGCTATATGGTTGGCGACACATAGGAGGGTAGTTCTTCAGAAATATAACAAATTCATTCATAGCAGTAACAGTCAACTCTACACTTTGGAGCATCTCTTCCAACTCATCTTTTCCGTGTCTACTGCCAGTATTGAAACGAACACGCTTGCCAGAATTGAATTTTGACAGGGAAGAATAGCTCACTTCATCGCTTTTATGGGCTTGGCATCTGAACTTGTCGAGCACGTAGTAGCCCCTGTACATCTCTTCTCTCAGCACGTTGAGCTGTTGAAGCATGGCTTGGTTTGTGACGTGCCTCCCCTCGGCCTCCTCGACGGCGACGCGAACTCGGAGCAGCATCAGCTGTAGTCTCCGTTGGCTCTCCTCCTTGGACGACGCCGGCGGCTTACAGTATTTGTCGATCAAGAAGGAGAGGGATCTGCTGACGAGTTCGCCTACAATTGCAGATAAGAACGTCTCCATTGGGAAACCTCTCTCACCAAGATAGGAAGTGATAATAATTATATATGTGATGCGAAATACTCTTGGTTTCGAGTCAAAGTCATTGCATTGATTTCCTTCACAGGAAGTGGAGAGGAAACAGTCTACGCAACTGCTATCTCCTGCCCATCGCTACCTACTTTTCTTGACTAGTAGCATTATGGCAACCAATTTAACAGCTAGTCATTTTTTATAATTTTTTGGGATTAACTCACAATTCTGAAATAAATTCTTACTCAGAATATTCTACAAAGCCTAGGAAATTAAATGTGAAATTTGATTTGTTTCCAACTAAATTCAGTCATCAAGTTATAAATTTCATTTTATAATGCTTGTTTTGATCAGCACGAAGGTTAAAAAGGTGCTATGTTCAATGAAAATGAAAGAGTGAAACATGATGCAATACCTTTCAATTAAGTGCTTCGAGAAGTTGAATGATGATTATTTGTGTAGCACTGAATTTTAGGAAATGAGGCGATACCTTTCAATTAAGATCCTTTTGATAGAACTTGATTCTAGTTTCATTTGAGATCTGAAACTTATAGGCTAAAATAAAATGAATTAAGTTTATATTTTTAGTCTAAAATATACACAAGATGATCAATCTAAACACTCTTAATGTACCAACAACTTCAATTTCCACGGATCTGTGGAGCTTGCAATACCGATTCTGAGTTGTACCAAACACACCCTAAGTTTGAGGAAAATATAAGATGATTATTTTAGGAAAGATAATGAAAAGAACAAGATAGTTAAACTGGCACTAAATCTACTTACATATGGCTTATAAAACGGAAAATGTCTGAAAAAATAATATGTTTTGTAAAATGGATAAGGCATATTGCATTCACAGATGGCATGGAAGATATAGTACGACCATATTACTGCAGTACAACACATTCATCTGGTAGAAAAAGAACCACCGGTACTGCAGTACACGGAGGATCGAGCGCACCGAGAGTGAGCATGGATGGTGTAAACTTAAGCTTTGTGAGATCATGTGATGAAAAATTGGTTGAGTGGTGAAATTGGCATTGTAAAGTGACTTTGGTTATAGCATGTGTGGTGCTTGTGCATGTGCCATGTTGAGATAATTATTATGCTGGTGATAGCATGATGGATTCTGCTTGATGCAATGCACTCGTGTGAGTGGTTGTATGGATTAACCTTGAGTCAAGTCGTGGACTTGTGCTCGGACTGGTTGTTTGTTTATTCGTGTGCAGGTGTTGCTCGAGGGCGAACGTGGTCGATGACGGGACCGGAACTAGGTTCATGGAGGAACTGAGATTCGGGACTAGGTTCAGGGAGGAATCGAGGTCCTGGTGGTCGAGGATGTCATGCGGGACGTTCGGGCTAGAGAACATGCACATGAAGGTTGGTTAGTCACGTGTGTGCGGCAGGTGGGCCGTACGCGTGCAAAAGATGTATTGGGCCATGTTGGGCCAAGTGGAGTTGTATACAAACTGTATTGGGCCATGTTGGACCAAGTGGAGTTGTATACGAACTCTTTATGTTTGCTCAGTATAAATAGGGGGAGGTGTCTCCTGTTTATGAGAGCAAGAAATTAGGGTTTGTACTCTTTGGTGTTGAGTCTTGTTAGACAAAAGAAATAAAAACCTTTTATGGCGGGGGACGGCCGTTTTCATCGACATTGTTTTTGTCTCGGCGTGCTCTCATGTATGCATGATCGATGATTGCTTCATGGTAGGTAACGAAGACTTTCTTCCTAGCGTCAAAGTCTGGAGGTCCTGGCCGTGGCGTGAGTTCTTGCGACCGGCGGCGTCGTTCAAGAAAAATTTGTGACGTGCTAGCGTACGTCTGTCCCTGGCGCTGTCTCCCTGGCGGCTGGGAGATCTGGTGGCTGCATTGTTTCCTCGCGCCTTGTTTTGCTTGCGCCTTTGGTTAATTCTCTGGTGGCCGGTGGTGCATGCTTGCAAAGAAGAAGAGCCTGAAGTGACTAGAAGCTGGATCGGCCACGCACATGCATGCAAGGTGACTAGAAGACGTCCTTGTCCCTCACGGCGCATGCATGCATAAAGAAAAGGGAACGGCGACTAGAAAACAAATCGCGGCCAGGAATTGAAGGTTTGCATGCATGTCATTACTCGATAAAGTGCTTGCTGGCGACTAGTAGTTTGTGCTGGACGTGATTGATCTGAAAATTTAGATTGGTTAATTCCTTGTAGATTTTGTTTAATCTCATAATTAGGGTTTGATCTATTCTCGTCATTATTTGATACAGTCAACTTGCAAAGGTCATAACTCTAGATCCGTATATCCGATTGAGGTGATTCTTGTTGCGTTAGTTTCGGATTTAAATCTAGTTTATACAGTTAAAATTTCACATCAATCCGACGGTTGGATCTTCAGGAATTACGGTTTTAATGAACATCTATTAATCTGTTTTTGTCGAATCCGAGAGCAATATTTCATAATTAATTTAGGGGGTTTTGTGAATCAAGAAAATTTTGATTTTAGCTTCCGCAATCATTCACCCCCTCTGATTGCTAGTTTAATATATATCGATCCTACACGCTTAAATCTATTTTTTAGTTTTTATTAATTATAGGAATTAATAAAATAATGATTAAACCGAAAGAATGAAAGGGATGTAAGCAAACTAGAAAATATTTGTACAAAAACACAAATAATAAAAACTAATAGATCGAGATCCATACTCACTGATTTATTTATCAAATTAGAGATACATAACATGTATAAAGATCCCCTTACATAGAAGCAAACCCTAGTATAAGCTCTTGAATTTTCCTTAATTCTTTTCTGTCGTTTTTCTCTCTTTCATCTTCTTTTTCCAATCTTGTTTTCTCTGTTTTCGTTGGCGTCGCCTCTGGAACTGCAGCTGCCGCACGTCATTTTACTTTGCTACAGCTGGCCATCAGGGGCAATTTTCTTGACTCCTACTTCGTACTATTCAGTATAACACACCGTAAATTTTCTCTTTTTCTGTACTGCAGCCGCACACCTGGAGCAGAGTTGGCCGCCGCACGGAGCCACAAGTGAAGACTCCCTTGCCGCGAGCACGTCGCTCAGGCTATTCACAGTGCATTGTATCTTGTCACAATATCCAAAATTGACATGTCATATGATATTATAGAAGATATAACTATTCCAATACATGATATCATGGATTGTTTCTTAGTCCCCACAAGATAATTAAATGCTAGATGTATATGAGAGTATGAATTGTGGGTTGAGCATCTCCAAAGAGAGCCCTAAACTAGCCCTTAAACCTTAAAATAGGGACTTTAGTAAAAATACAGATCCAAAGAGGGCCCTAATCCAGCCCTAAAATTAGGAGGCCCTAAATTTGCCTCCTCATTTCAATTCCTAGGGAGCCCTAAACCAAATTTCCTAAATTTTAAAATAGGGAGTTAAGTGAAGGATGGTTTGCATTAGTTCATTTCTTGTTGGCGTGTCTTTGCTGGATGAGTTGCAACTGTTGCATCTGCATCTGCTGCTGAAAATTTTGAAAATTTTAAATTTAAATTTTAAATATCATGTTTTGAAAATTTTAAATTTAAATTTTAAATATCATGTTTTTAAATTGTAAATGTTAATATGCTTATGTTTTATGTATTACAAATATTTTTGATTGAATTTTAGTGGTGTCAAATGAAGATTATACATAGCAGATATGTCAAAATAGGAGAAAAAGTAAAATAGGGGCTGAGATTTAGGGGATGTTGTTGGACTTGTGCTCTAAAAACAGGGCCCCAAAAAATAGGGGGAGTCCCTAAATCCAAAATAGGGACCCTGTTTTAGGGGCCCTTAGAGCATCTCCAATAGAGCCATGTCAGCAGGCTATAAGGATGCCAACATCAGCAATTTTCCTATCTGGAGGAAAGAGGAGCAGGAGAGAGACTCGCGCTAGCGCTTGATCAAGCGTCGGGCTCGCTCAGAAAACGAGAACACTATCGTCTCCTTGACGCCTGCCTATCGACTACTCTCCCGGCGCTAGGGGATCCAGTGCTCCTCCCCGATTTTTCTCATGAATCCATCCTCTCCGTCTCTGTAGGCTAAAAAGGGATTTCCCGCCAGACCACCCTCGCCTTCCCGACATCTCCCATTTGTCGCCATCCTCCTTCCCCAAAATCCGGCGCACCATCTCCCAGATCTGCCTCACCTCGCCTTCCCGCCCGCCAGCCACCGGCGCACCCTCCCTTCCCGCCGCAGCACACGACGCCTCACCTCCCTTCCCGGTTCCCCATCGCCGCCCACCGCGCCTTCTCCCTCCATTCACAGCTCCCACCGGCGCCTCACCTCGCCTTCCCGTTCTTGCAGCCACCGGCTCACCCTTCCTTCCCCGCCGCCAGAACACCGGCGCACCTCCCTTCCCGGCGCCCCACCTCCCGCCGCCAGCACCGCCTCACCCCCCATCGCCGGCGCCTCACCCTTATCTTCCCCATCTACGGATGCACTCTCCTCTCCGTAACCCTAATCGCCGGTTGGACCATCGCCATGAATTCCCGATCCAAGCGGGAGGTAGCTCCATCGCCGCGCCCATGGGATACGCAATTGCTCCTTGGTGCGTAGCCTCGTGAATCAAATGGTGAAGCTCGCTAGGATGGTGGACCACACCTCCACCTATGAATACCTCGGCCATGGATGCAATGGCTACATCCGCATCTCCGAGTGTGAGTTTGCATTTTGTTCTAATCAAATTTTTGGATGAATGAACATATTGGTGTGTATATTGATTGTTGATCTTTGGATTCTGCGAT